>VXBL01001619.1:0-24772 GCA_013400195.1 Aramus guarauna | reverse complement strand
CTTTCCTTTCCTCTTTCCTTTCCTCTTTCCTTTCCTCTTTCCTTTCCTCTTTCCTCTTTCCTTTCTCTCTCTCTCTCTTTCTCTCTCTCTCTCTCTTTCTCTTTCTCTTTCTCTTTCTCTTTCTCTTTCTCTTTCTCTTTCTCTTTCTCTTTCTCTTTCTCTTTCTCTTTCTCTTTCTCTCTTTCTCTCTCAGTGTTTTCAAGCAGTCTGACAGTGTCATTAATACTGAAATTATATTGTGTGCAGTTGCAAGGTATTTCTTAAATGCACTACTCCAGTAACCCAGAACATCATCATCTTTCTGTTAAAAAGTGTATATTTCATGTTTAAAACCCATTATGTTCTTACGTAAATCTTTTGGTGTAATAACAATGGTTATCTTTTCTTTGGCTTTGAGCCCTTAATTTCTCTAACAGATTATTAATAGAACTGCAAATTCATATCCCTCTACATAGAAAAGAATTGAAAGTATAATGTATTGGTGACTTTGCAGTAAGTGTACAATGGAGCTATAATAAAATATGTCATCTCAGTCTGCAGCCAAGATACTTTGTATTACCACTGTAATAAGAAAAGAGGCAGAGACAGTTGCTATGCTGTGAGAGCATGAAAATCAGCCTATGTTTTCAGACAGTGTACTGTTTCTGAAATATCATCTCAAAGAAGTGATCCATAGAGTATTTTCTGGTGGTTTGTGCAATGTTATCTCATTATAAGATGCTGGCATGCTGCCTGGTTTTCAGCTACTGAACTGCATTTTAAGATAACTTAAGGAACATAGAATACTTGCTTAGTATTCCTTTTCATGTTAAAAATTGCTTAGCCTTTTGGAAGATGCAGATAGGAAAAGGAGTGTCCATCAAGTAGTCTCCCTTTTGGGATGTGAACTGTCAAAAAAAGCCTTTGCATTTCACCACTATCATATTTGTAGTATATTAACTTTTTCTTTCTTTTTTTTTTTTTTAAGAAAAAAATTGTTCATCCCATCCATCTTGTTGTGTTCTTTATGAAATGGTCTATTCCAGCAAAATGAAAGTGTTTAAAATGCTTCTTTTCTCCCTGAGTACAAAAGCTTCAGAAGAGGTTATTGGCAAAATGCTTAAAAAAATAAATCACCTGGTTCACTATGTAATAGCCATCAGACTTGTTAAAGGGATGAATGATTCATCCCAAAACATACTATTTCTGTCAGGTTAAGAGTATGCTTTGGAAAGAGTTTTTATTGACACCTAATTCTGTAGTTGTTAAAGTAGAGGTTTTCCCAGATATGTCCAAGTATTATTCTTGGAGCAAGGGACTTCTGCACCCCATGTTAGCATCTGCTAGTGGTTACACCATTCATTTTGAATGTCAATATGCAGCAGCTTAGCTGGCAATATGTAATATGGCTGCAGCTGTTCAGCCTTTTGGCCACTGAGCACTGATCAGGGTATATTTTCAGCCCACACAGTTTTGTTTCTTTGTATTCTGTGTGGTCACTACATCTCCTGCGATAATGCTCATCCCAAAATTCGAGTATCTGTAGAATGTAATTATTCCTTATGGCAAAGAGTTGGAACATTACACCTAAATTCCATTTTTCACAATGTTCTAGTTCTTTCAGGCCGGGGCAAAGTACACCTTCCTCCACTTACAAAGAGACTGAACCAAAATGTTGGAAGTCAGCTGTTTCAGTTCTTTCTGTTAAAATAGTGAATGAACCTCATAATGATACTATGGATTTTAAAATAATGCTAAGGGCTAACAAGATAATTTTTTCCCCTTTCCTATTTATTAGTAAGTGTATTTCAGTGAAGAATATTGCTTTTAAGACTATTCTACATCTTAATACAAGAGACTATTCTACATCTTAATACAAACTAAAACATATCATTCTGGAATTTAATGTTTAGCAGAAATGAAGTAAAAAAAAATGCTGTTGTATCTGTCTTCTTTTAGGACCAAGCACATTGCTTGTAAAGCAATAAAATGAGGTTAGTCATCCTATTGAGAGCTCTGAGTAGATCTCTTATTGCACTGGGTTATATGCTGTATGCCAGGAGGGGAGGGAATGTGACATAGGGAAGGAGAGGGCATAGGAAAGGGAAGATTGGCTTCCAGATGTTGCCACAGTGAATCAGGTAGCTAGTCCTGACTTTTTAATCAAAGGCCCTTCATTCTCATTATTTATACGCTTTTCAGCAAGCCAAGCAGAACAGGTATTAATTCAGATTGTTTTACTTAATGTTTGATCTTTTTAATCCAGATGTGTTTATTTCAGGTTTTGAGTTGTTTTCTATGTAGCAACCAGCCATGATTGCTTAGATAAAATCCAAACCATCTGTTAAATCTCTGCCTAAAACGCCATGGATTAAAAAGCAACTAGCAGAAATTCAGAAAAATACAGGTCTGGCTCTCTAAATGATGTGCTAATCTGTGTAGGTTTAAGTGAATATAGTTTTAATTTTTTTTTCCTTGAAACCTTGACAGAAAAACAGATCTATTGTTTATATTCTTCAGCTATTGTTTAAAGTCTGTCTCCACTGAGTCAGCTTTCTCATACAGATTTTGTGATTCCACAGGTTATTTTATTTCAGTTGAACTTTATGGTCTTCATTTGGTTTCCTGCCTAGTTCCCTGCGGAAGCAAGGCCTATGAAATTGTGTTATCTGCCTCAATGCCTCACTTTTTGAACTCTTGGCCACCATCAACCAAATGTGACATGAGGCAAGGACCTCAGTGATGTGAAGTTTCCGAGGACTGTAGAGAGGAAAATGCAACATTTGCATAGCTGACCAAAAGTGTAGCTCAGCCCAGTCCTGGAACGCAGCTGAGACACAGTGTGTGCTGCAACTACCTTGCCAGGCAGGTACAGAAGGAGGTGGGAGTAAGGAGAAAAAGGATAGGCATCCTTTGTAAACTGCTCATTGCTGGTTTCTCTACCTAGGAATCAACCTGTTTCCTAGCATCCCAAATTTTGAAGGTTGCTGTGTGACTATGGTACAAACAGTATATCCCAAAAGAAATTAAGCTGGCAGAATACCAGTATGTTATTGTCAATACAAATAATTTATTTTTTAATTAATTACAGTATCTAGCCTCTTTTTACCCATGAACGTCACTATAGTTTCAATGTTACAGTAAGTAGACAAAATCCTGGTAGCCAAGTCAAATTCTTTTGTCCCATAAGTAAACAAAACAATTGCCAAAATTGTGTGATTCTATTGTACGCTTTTCAAACTTCCACATCAAAACACTGCAGTGCTCAGATGGAGATGGAAACAGACTTCGCTTTTCAGTAACAGTGTCCTTACCAGCCTATTTCATTACCTATTTCTATTCTTTTAGCCAAGTCGCATTAAATCAGTTCACATATAAATGATAATAAAATATATTTAAGTTTCATATGATTTCTTGTATGAAAATATCACAAGAAAAAAGCCTAGGCAGGTAGGAAACGGGAAGGGGAATGAGGACTGGAAGTTATTTATATGGTAATTTTCCTTTATCTGAAGTATATTTTAATGTAATGAGCATTTGTAAACAGTGACTTCAGATCAGTACAGAGATGTTGAATTATACAAAGGATCATGCCCCAAATTATCCTAAATTATACTTGGAGTATCACTGGGAACTACAGAGATAAACTCATAGGTTTTTATGTAACTTAGGGCACAATTTAATCTATTTTTCTCTAGCAGGACTATTCATTATAAACGCAATTTACCATAAATCATGTTGGACTTGCAGGGTACATTTGTCTGATATATACACAATCCTGAAGAGAATGGGCTATATTCTCTGAATTACAACTGAGCTACAATGGTGCAGCAAAATAAAATATACCACATTCTGCAAGAGCTTTTCACATTGTAAATGACAGCAATGTATGAGGCATAAAAAAGGTATTCTGACCAAACAAACAGGATCATACTGCCCTTAGACTTCAGGTAGCAACCAATGCAAGATTCAGGGTTACAGATAACGCTGTTAGCTCCAAGGGGCGAGAGAAAAAGGAAGATGATGAATGCTGTCTTGTCACATCCTTATGTTGTATTAAATATTTGAAGGCATTTAATCACAATGTTGCAATATCAAAGTACTGAGGAACCTTTTGACATCTCAAAGTCTTTGTTGCTCTAGGAAACTGTATCAGATATAACAAATGTTTCCCACATGTTGAAATCAGAGTGTCACTGGTTTGTATCAGATTAGATGTTCTAGTGTTCTAGAGGAAACTTGTGACTGGGTTGATGTTAATTTGCTGCCAAAACTAAGTTTAACTGAAATTCCTTTGTTCAATGTTATTGAACTAACTCACCATCCTAAATGAATGCTTTGTATCTTTCAGTGCTCTGTGAGAAAATAAAATTATGCAGCATGAGATAGACGTTCCAGAAGAAAACTGTAAATTGTAAAGTGTAGCTTCCAGCAGTGCAAGTAGTATAATAGAAATACAGAAACACATTTCTCCACAGTGTTAAACAAAGAGTTGGGGTTCTCAAAATGCAGCTGAGCTTGAGTTTACTAAGAATTACCTGTCCTATACAGCCACAAATGGTCTGTGTGTACGAGTACCCACAAGGAATGTTTTTGCCCTGGGAGGCCAACATGATGCTGTTTTTCAAATGAGTGACACATACTGTTACACGAGTAGTTTGTGTCTTTCTGCCATGACTGACATCTGCATCAGCTTTCCTCAGTGGCAAAGGTGGACAAATGAAAAAATTGCCTCTGGCTCCTTAAAAGATGAGGGTTCTTTACTATAAATGTGGATTAATTTCATCAATTGGAAGGCATCATGATGACAATGGTAAATTTGTGTGATGACAGACAGGGAAATATCAGTTTCATTTTAATGAATGTGTTGCCTGCTTTTGTGTGCATATTGATTTTGGTGGATAATTACTACTCACATAGTCATAAAAGGAGATATACAGTCAAGGGGTGGGACAAAAGAGATTAAGCTTAACTGAGCAGAAAAGGTCCTTTACCCTAGAAAACAGGAGGAAGATTTATGAAGCCTAGAGAAACTGATAACACATTGTCAGTGAGGGCTTGTGTGAGGTATGGACTTCATCTGTCCTAACCCTAGCCTGGAAAGTACACAGCAACATAAAGCAGAAGCAGTAAGCTGTCAGGTGTAATCTAGGTTAAATCCAGACATGGTGCAGAGTTGTTACAGTTCTGGAGCCCTGTTAAGACTTCAGGATTATTAGTTCAGATGTAATTCTTCGGTTAATGTGCATTTCCTGAGTCTAGATCTGATCTGACATGGTATTGCTTTGATCTGTGTGGATTTGCTAGTTTGGGATTCTGCAAGATCAAGCACTGAATCTGCAAGTGGTCCATCACTTCACTTGCAAAATAGTCAAGGGCATAAATATCAATGCAAGTTTGCATAAAGAATGGAACAAAAAAAGCAAGCATAGGTAAGACAGTTTATATACAAAACTTAGTTGTTTAAAATCATGTCTTGGAGGAGTGTACACCTTTTGGCCAACACTCACACTTTTTATTATAAAAAGTTGCTACTATGCCTCCACATTCCAACTGCCATTCACAGTATATTCAGGGAAAACCTTTGGAAATGCCACATTGTCGGGAACTGCAACGTATTACAGCTAAAAGTCAGGGAAAAATAATCCAGAGACACCAGTGAAGACAGTTCTAGAGGAGGGTCATGGATGGATTTCTCAAGGAGAAACTGAAAAGCAGATCTGCCATTTCAAACATGTACCCTGGAGTCTGGAAGAAACAGTCTCAGAAGCATCATCCTACCTTTTAGGCGGAGAGATATCTGTGGTACGGCTGTTTTGTTAGATCATTAGGAGGTGATACTCAGTAACACATGGCAGTTTTATTTACCGAGACCATTAGAAGCAGAACAAGACCCTTGGCCTAAGCATATCAGTAGACTGGCTTTTCTGTGAAGAGGTTTTGCGAGCAAATCCCTGAGGATATATTTTCATAAGATAACTTGTGCTAAAATAACAATTCTTCTCCATTGAAAGAAGCATGACCTGTTTCCTTTTCTCCTGCCCACTTTATTTTACCCTCTCTGTGGCACTTATCTGATCACATAATAATTTGATTCAGCTCCCCAAAAGAGCAGAAAACTGACTTGGCAAGCAAGCAAGCAAGCAAGAAAATGAAACATTTTCTGTTGGGCTGGTTATTTTAGCTCACTATGTGATCAGAAGCTTAGCAGAGGTATTCTCCTCCAATGACCCTCACCCCCACCCCCAACCCACTTGAGACCGCACCAGCTTTCTTCTGGTGAAGACTAGCTGTGTTCTCATATTTATCATCGCATGTACCATCAGTTCTTGTCCTTTACTTGTATCCGCACTGAATTAGTTTTCCCTTCTTTCCCAGTTGGTATTGTGACACATAATTCTTCTCTCACACACTTTGCTCTTTATTTATTTAACATAGTCCTGTCTCAGCAAATCCTTGTCAGTGCTTTCCTTGTGTTTGGTTTCCAAGAGTTTTATATCTTGGTATTGTTTAAAACATTAATATTTAGTCTGAAGAGATGCTAAATGTGTCTGAGCATATATTATGAATAAATCCATTGAAAGTTTACACAATTTCTGGCTACAACACAGGTTTAGATTAATATTGAATAAATCAAAGACTGATTCATTTTCAAAAACGGTAACTGCCAAAGTGACAGAAGAGGTTGTGTTAGAAGTTTTGCGAAGCTTTCAAAAAAAAAAAAAAAAGAGCAAAATATAATAGAGCTAGCTGTTATGATACAAAGTAGACTTTAAAGAAAAAGCAGTAGCAGCTCAATAAAGCATCCCAAAGATTCCAGCTTTGATTTCATCATTGAACTAGCTGATATTTACCCAATACTGTCCAGCAAATAACATCTAATTTCTTTTAAAACTCTGAACACAATTTTTCACTTTTGATACAGGAGTAGAACCCTCTTTGAAAGCCAGGCTTCAGTTGTTTGTGCCAGACAGAGGTGAACAGGGATTGCCAACTGCACAGTGAGTGATGCTGTGGATGATGCAAGCCAGCAAGCAGCAATGAGATAACGCCATCTTGGCCCCAACGCATCCTCAATTTTCTGTTTGCCAGGACATGAGTCAGCCTGGGTACCACAATCTGCAGTCTACCATCCCATCCTCTTTGCCATGGGGTCTTACTGGCCTGGGTGGGGGTGGCACACAGCCAGCCCCTAACATAAAGGGGAGAAAAAGGCTTTCCTCTGCTCTGAGAGTGAGTGGGCACATTTTTGGGACCCTGTAATCTCCTACTGTTTGCCAGCCAGCTGTTTGAACTCCCCTTGTGTTGCCTGGGTTGCAGACACAGCCAGATTTGTCTGTCTTCATGTCTCACTTTTTGGGACCAGCAGAACACTGCCACAGTGTTTTGGAGAGCTGACTTCAAGGGAATGATACTGGCAGATATTCCAGCTGCCGGGATTTTTTTGTATATAATCTTTCTCAGAAGCCCTCCTCTTTCTTCATTTTTGTGGTGAGAGGAGAAGTACAATCCAGCACTGTAACTGATTAAAAAAAACAAACCCTATGTAGGTAAAAACCAGGAAATAACATGCCTACATAAATTTTTATCCCCTTGTTCATCAGTATGTGATGATACTACAGAGTAACCAAAGCTGTGAAATCTACAGGCTTCCTTTGTTTAAAATCCCACATGTGAAAGAAAATCTCACATATTTTTAAGAACAATGTTTCTATTTATTTTAAGAAACACTTTATATCTTCATATTCATACCTTCACAAAATGTAGGAATGGCCAAACTGGTGGGTTTTGCAACCTGAAAATACAATACTCGGACCAGAAGCTGAAGTTATTCTTGCAGAAATACCCCCAATTTAACACTTTGGAGAACACATCTAGCCTTAGCCTCTTAAATATGAAGTGCTTTTTAATGGAGTTGCACAGATTAATTGTGTTTGTGGGTGAAAAAGTAGAGGTAAAATAAATTTCTTTTGGGGGTTAAAAATACTGAAGGCAGCTGTGTATTCAGTTTTCCTAGAAGAAATCTAAGTTCTCATCACACATATGGAATGGAGAGCTACTCCACTGTAGAAAATTGCATTGTGTCAAACTAAAAGCAGCTCTTTGGGTAGGTGGATTGACTGAACATGTTTCTTGGAGATTTGTGAGTAAGTTTTCAGCTTGTTAACCAAATCAAGCCCAACAATAATTCTAAAATGTATTTCTGATTGACTTAAATTTGTTCAATATATTCATATGAGATCAAGCAAAATATTTACAGATAATCAGAATTAAAGAAAAGCTCAATTGCCAGGATTATTGTAGTATATGTTGTAGGTTATATACATACTTAAGAAGCTAAGCCAAAATCGAACTTGCAATTTAAGTTTTTTGCATATTTTAACTCTTGAATGTTATCTTAGTCATATTTATCATGGTTGGTTTTTGTGTGCAAACTTCTTATGGCTCTGTGTGTTCATCCTTGAACGATATCTCAGTTCGTTCCCAAACTATCTGGTTCCACCCATGTTGGCACTCTCTTGCTTTCATGCTGAGATTAGTATCTTAAATACTTTTTAAATGAGCTGTCGTCATACTTATAGCTCTTCTCTTCACTCCTTTCAATTTGGCAATAAATTTCTACGCACCAAACCATTCAGATTCTCACATTAATTCAGCAGGTTATACAGTAGCAATGACTTACTAAAAGAGAAATGTATGTAATATTCATTTGGAGTTTAAGTTACACTAGGCTCCTTTCATTTCATGTTTCTACAAAAATGTATCTAATTTTCTGTATACACACTACCTTCAGAGAATCCTGTTCCATGGCCCTCTTACTGACTACCAGCTATAAAATTCAGAATAAAAGAATGTGAGTTATGAAAAGCTGGAACAGCCTCGGACAGTTTTCTAGTATAATAAGATAACAGATAACATTTATTAAGTTGATTGTATATATCAATACTATATGAAGGAACTGATTCTAATGTCCTAGAAAAATACCTTCCCTTTTATACCCTACATTTTTCATGTCTTCTGCCTGTGGTTCCCCTTTCTGTTGAATTCTTTGTGGGTGGTTGATTTTTGGGGGCTTTTTTGTTCTCCTTGATATTTCATAGAATCACAGAATCATAGAATGGTTTGGGTTGGAAGGGACCTCAGAGACCATCTAGTTCAACCCCCCTGCCATGGGCAGGGACACTCTGCACTAGACCAGGTTGCCCAAAGCCTCATCCAACCTGGTCTTGAACACTGCCAGGGAGGGGGCATCCACAGCTTCTCTGGGGAACCTGTGCCAGTGCCTCACCACCCTCACAGTGAAGAATTTTTTCCTAATATCTAATCTAAATTAAAATTACTTGTTTGAGAGATCAGCTCCCAGAAAGGAATAGACCAAAAGCACACTATGAAGGGATAAAAAAAAGAATAAAGAAAAAAAAAAAAAAAAAAAAAGCCTGAATAGTAGAGTTAGTTCTAGAAAAAAATATCTCTTTCCCCTCATATGTCACCACTGTAGCACCTGTAATCTCTGAAACTTCTCTATTTGGTCATCTTAGGGTGAATATAACTGTAAATCATCACAATATCTAAGGAAATATAATGTTAATCTCTGCAGTGTCATATGTCTGTAGAGCTACAAGCACTGTGAGCCATATTATTCATGACATTCTACTGGGAGAGGGTCCAATGCAGTTGTTTACAAAATCTATTGCAACATAATTGTGATGTCCGATATATCCAAAAAGGTCCTCCCAAAACGAACAAACCTCCTTAAGCAGCTTATCTAGTCTACCATGCTGTGACATAGCGACTAAAATTGCCTCCTAAATTCTAAAAAGTTATTACTAATATGAATAAAATTTTCATAAGTTGAACCTTAGAAAAACATAGTCATTCTCATATACTCATGTTCATGTAACTACATGGGACAGTTTTACCCAAGTAAATAAAAAAGATAATGCCTGTAGTAATTTCATTGCTCACACTGAACACTCTGCTGGGGTGAGAAAGGAGACTGCTTCATGGAAGGCAAGTGAACAAGTCACAAGATATTCATTCAAAGGTTTTCAATGATGACACCTACTTAAATAAAATAATATTACTGGTGATGAGCCACAGAAGAGCTATTCTGGTGAATCTCAGGTGTGTCGTATCTCATATCCTTTAGATGAAATAAAATAGTCTGAAAGCAATAGTTTAAAGTGTGTATGTCTGTAAACAAACTCAGTTGTAAGAAGATTTCTTCAGCTTTAAACAACAGAAAACTGAGAGAAATCAAACCACTGGAGTGTTTTCTGACTTAGTTAACAAGAGATGCAGTGTCTTCAAATTCTGTCTGAACAGCAGGCAGAGGTAAATGAATCTTGTTTAATATATCTTTTGAAGCCGTACACATCGAATAGTGCAACCAACTCCTTTTCTTTCACCCCTTATCTACCACAGCAGCATCAGCAAGTTAAAGACAAATTCAAGTCCTGGAGTGCAATTAAACTAAGATGAAAAACTAACCATGATATGTGGCCATAGTATTTGCTATGCAGGTAATCAAGTCCCAACCTTTTATCTTAAGGAAATTGGCATTAAAAACCGGGAATTTTGAAAGAAAAAAAAAAAAAAAAAGAAAATTTAAGTACTCATACTTCTACAGAATATAGAGCAGGAATTGAGTCACTGAATTACATGGTTCTAATTTCCTTCATGTTATGAAGGAAAAGATTAGCCTAGCCCTCTTCTTTGGCATATTTTCCTTCCTCTCTCTCTCATACACACACATACATAAACCTTGGGTATGCATATGAAGACTCTTCTGCACATCTGGTTTGCACTCCTTGCAAGGGCGTATGCTCATTTGGTCTATTCCATTATCTTATTATCTGTGAACAGCTGAACTGTATTAAATTCACAGTTTGGTGGCCTCTTCATGACCTTGTATGGCAGAAGGGGATTTAATTTTAGGTCTATGTCTCCAAAAGAAAGGAGAAAAAAGGAGGGAAAAAATATTTTAGGTATTAAGGCCCAGATTCTCAAATCTTAAATTTGTGTTTAATTTTGACTGAAAAATTAAATTATAATGTAAGAGATAAAAAAATCTGAATCTAAACAACAGATATGCAAAAGCATGACATTGTAATCTTCCAGTTTTCTTTTGCTGTAATGCATACTTACTGTTAAGATTACACACTGACTCAACAGTGGCTAGGAGATGGTGGACTAAAATTACCCAATTATTTTCTCTTTTTTTTTTTCCCCTTTCTTTTTTTTTATGAACAACTTCATGGCCTGGTATACAGAAATATGGTTTCAAGTAGATTATCTTGACAATTTTTGTGTGTATAGGATCTTCTAACACAATTAGAGCTATTGCATAATACATAGATTGTACTTACTTTTTACTTTATGCTAGCCACTTGTAATTCCAGAATTATAGTCATGCTGCTCTTTTTTTTTTTTTTTTTTCATTTTTTTTTTCCCCCCTCTTAAAGACACATAACCTCCATTTGGGTAAAATAAAGTGCTGCCCTCTTCAAAGAAATGTATCTAAAGTCCACATGGCATACCTTCTGTGGATGATAAACTGAGGTTAGTTTAATCATAAAGGTAGTATCTAAGCCTCAGTTTGCCACTGTGTATATGTTTTTTGATTTTTTTCACTATACTTGATACCTGCACTCACCTTCAACCTGACAGAGGCTGAAATTCTCTTGTCAAAAAAGTTGCATAACACAAGCAAGAGCATTGAGTACATCCAGTCATCGTGCTAACAAAACCTCAATTGTATCAGCAGTAGAAGTGAAAATGACACAAACTCATACCTTGGCCTCTTTATTATTCTGTAAAACTTTCCAGTTCATTTGTTTTCATCATTAAAATGATGTGAAAACTTTGAATGGATCCCTTTTCCTGTTTATAGTGAGTTGGGAAACTCACTTGTTAGCCCAGAATAGTTAATTCTGGAAGTTTACTTGGAAGATTGTGCTTCGGAAAGAAGGAAGGAAAGTTCTGATGAAACTTCAATAATTGTGCAGGAATTTCTAATGCACATATGTCATCCCTTATGGTGAACTTGCAAAACTGCTTTTGGTGTGAGGTTCTCCTTTCCAAAAATAATCCAAGCACTTGGAGAAATTTTTTATTGGTCATCAGTATAAGACATAAATTGAGTCTACGAAAGAGCCAAACAGCCTGCATTCTGCCCTTTAGCCTTCTTGTTCATTTATACAAGCCAGAAACTCATATAAATAAATTGAGAAAGACTTGACTCAAAATATAAAACAGCTGCGAGTATTTTTACACATTCTGTTTTAGGGAGATAGGAAGGAAAGGAACTGTTTTCATTTTCAGGGTCAGCTAGAAATTAGAACTTCCTATGAGAAAATCTAGTGCATTCCAGTCCATTTATTGTGATTTAGCTTTTTGTATAAAGAAAATAAGAACATAATATTTTCAATAGATTTAACATATAAATTCAGAATCTGTGCTTAATCTCCTGAAATGTGGCCCAGCCTTTTCTGGACATTGATGTTTCTGGTAAGGAAAAAAGACCTGTTCCTCAAACCGAAGAACAGAAAAAAGAAATCCCCCTTGTTTCAGCATGATACTGTAAGGTACGTTATAATAATGATGAGAAAAAAATGTGAACTGAACAGTTCTCCACGGTACTCTTTATCTAGCAAAATAAAAGTTAACACAGCACAGTTCACTCACCAGACAAGAGATAGTAAAATACTTTGAGTATTTTTTGATAGTAAAATACATTGAGTTTCATTAGGTTCATAGCAGACATGAAAACTCCAGTGTTAATGTAAGTAAAAGTAAAAATATAAAAAGTGAAAATAGCTTCACAGAGTGCAGTTTGTGTTGTTTGATGTCAGTGTTCATAGTAACGAGGGTAGATAGGAAAGTTGTAGTACATAAGTACAATGGAAAAAGCATATGATTTCTTTTCTTACTACTATGTGATTTCACTGGGGCTGCGGTACCTTGCTGGATAAGGGTACAATTGTCACGCAGTCCAGTACACACAGGTGTGAATAAGCTTGAGCAGGGAAGAAGAAAAGGCATGGGTCCCAGAGTTAAGTCACGAAGCTATGCAGACATCTCTGCTGCTGAGTGAGTAAAGAGCCCTGGTGATATCTGTGTTCTGATTAATCAGCCCGTGTTTATCCTCTTGGAGGAAACAGGTCGAATGCTCCCATCATAAGAAGCTTAACAGAAAAACATATTAAGTGAACCACATAGGGGAAATCAAGACTCCCAACACCAATCGATTCAAATAAATTAGTGTTTGCAAACTGAAGTAAAGAGAAGTGGGCCACTGCTGTTTGCTTTTCAGTAAAACACCTATTCCATTCCACAGTCCCGGAGGCTGAATAAAATCTGTTTATTCAGAGAGGCCCTGAGGCTGACTCTAGTCTTTTACAGTTGCAGAGCTACATAGAAAAGGCCAATGGTTCCTTAGAGGCACATTTCAAAGAAATTCAGGATTTATGCACACAAACCTTATTATTTAAAGTGCAAGTTCTGCTCTGAAAGTCATTGCATAAGAACAGCACAGAGTAAGAGGACTTCATATTTATTATTTCAAAGCATACTGTATGTTCAATATCAGCAGTGTCTTAAGTATTCAAAATATCTTCCTCTGACCAGATATCTCAGATGCTGTCTTTCCTGCCTTCCTTGGTAAGTAATGTGCAGCTGGAACTAATGAAAAATTCTACTGATGCAATGTATGCCAAAAAAATACTCTAGCAAGGTCTTCCTGTATTTTGTTGACATGGCTGAAAGGTAGTCAACATCTTTCTGTTTCTCCTCCCCAAGAAAAAAAGCAAGTGTGAAATTGAATATTTATCAAGAATAAATTAATGCAACATTTCAAGTTTTTTCTTGATAGATATCTTATTTGATTTGTTTTTATTTGCAGTTTCTCCGTTTTGTGTACAGCACTATGCTCAATACACTGATCAATAGTCCCTGGACTCTTAATATCCCTAGAGAGTTCACACAGAGCAAAATGAGTGCAAAGATTGGTTTAGGGTATTGAACTTACTAAAATCCTTCAGAATCTGTGGATATCAAATTTAGAGCAACTAGATTTCAGTTATCAAACTGTATTGGGTGTTCAAGATGTCTAGTAAGAACCTGGCTGTGCATTTGTGCTGTTGATAGGTAAACAAACAACTTTCAAACACCTGGGTCTTAAGTACTAATTATGCTCTAGAAACCTCATGCCTGCAGCTTTTTGAGAAGAGATATCTAAAAAAATTAAAAAAAAAATTTAAAAAGTGAAATAATTTTATTTTATTACGCTCTGGGCATACATGAGACGACACTGAAATGTTTAAATCTGTTGACTGGAAATCTGTACTTACTGACATAGACCTTCCTGTTCAGAACATTTCTTTGCAGAGAGAAGCTAAGTTTTTCTAGTTGGTGGTTTGTTTTTTGGTTTTTGGTTTTTTTTTGTTGTTTTTGTTTTGATCAAAGATGTCCCAAAAAAACATGTGAGACACAAATACTAATGTATCAATCTATATTTGGGATTCAAGAAAAATGAAAAGGAAGCAGGGAGGGCAGTTAGAACATGGGTGTAGCTGTTAAGTTATTTTATCTCCTCTGTAAAAACTGATGATGAGACTAGCTTAATTTGCACCACCATTAGAATGTAATACAATCTCTCATGAGATTTGCACTAATAAACACTATAATGTCTTGTCTGCCTAGAGACATTGTTTTCCTCAGCTTATTCTGCTTTGAGTTTGTATTATGTAAAAAGGAATTACAAAGAGCAATTTGCCATTTTAAAGCTCACAAAAATATTGTGTGAAAATGCAGTTGCTCCATGCAATCTGACATCTTTGGTCAGCTTACATCAATTGCAAGCATCTTTTTACATAAAAAAGTGAAAACATAAATGCACATTGGCAAATACAGAAATGGCTGATGGAAGGGACAACAGTTCCCAGGCAAATTATCATAATGCACAGCAAATGGTGCTGGCATTTTAGAAAAGGTGACAAAATCCATATTAGACAAGGTTGTGACATAGCTGATGCAAAGCAGCAAAGGGCAATGCTGGCTGCCAATTTTTATTTCATTAGTTTTCTCAAAAAATTCTTAGAATCATAATTCTATACCTCATCAAACCAGTAAAAAAAAAAATCCTGTCTCTGATTTTCTGCCTTTATTTATTTATTTACTTACGTATTTCCTGGTAGCATTATGCTTTACAAAGTTAACAATCTGGCTGTATGAGTAGGTTGTTTGATCTGATTAAATTTGGCCAGAGTAACTTGTAGCTCACTAGTTTTATGTGAAAAAAATACCTCTTCCACTCTCTAACTGTTAGTGTTCTGTGCTACACTGATCAAATACTAATTAATAGTGGACAAAATTAATCACCAATGTTCTTTTGACATAAGGTAGCTGCAGGTGTCCGTATCACAATGACAAGTAAATAAAACTTGATCCAAAACCCAATGAAGTTGATTGAAACTTTCTCATCCACTACAATGAACTCTGCCTGATGCATTACACCTTCTGAATAACCTTTGTCTGAGTGGATTCTGTGTATTAATGAAAAACCTGGTAGTGAAGAATTATTGAACTACCTTCGTCTGAGTGTGCATCCAGTAAAAGCACAAGTGAAGCAAAAAAGCACGCGTGGTTATCCTGAACTCCAAAACCACTAGGTAAGTGGTAATGAATGCACTATGAAACTTGCCTGGAATAAATTTCATGTATTTTTCTTGGTTAGAATATAATTTATATGTTCAGAAAGATCTGAAACTAATTCTGAAATTAAGAAATATGTAAAAGGTATTAATTGAAATAATTAAAAGAATTCTATTTGTGGTACAACTATGGTTATATGTCAGAAATACTACAACACTCTGCTCTTGTGAGACCCCACCTGGAGTACTGCATCCAGCTCTGGGGGCCCCAGGACAAGAAAAACATGGAGCTGTTGGAGAGAGTCCAGAGGAGGGCNTGGAACTAGATGATCTTTAAGGTCCTTTCCAACCCAGGCCATTCTATGATTCTATAATTTTGTATAAAATAATATTTTATATCAAACACATAAATAAAACCATAAAATTAAAATCACAGGTAGTTCAAGGTGGCATGTTTTTGTTATTCTTGCTTCTTATAAAAAAAAAAAAAAAGTCTATGGAAAGTAAAAACTATTATTACTTAGTGAAACTGCTATTAAGCCCCCAAAATTTTTACTTCTAACTAGAAAAGTACAGTTTAGCAATATTTTTTTTGAATCATTTTGAAACTGAATTTGTTTATTATTGCTGTGAAGTGGTTTCATGCAGAAGATATTTGAAAATTTTACCCTACTCTATTTTAAAAGCCATATGCTTCCCAGTAATCATTATCCTTATAAACATCAACATCATTACCACTCTGAGAAACACCTTATTTTTTACATCAGGAAGGAGTTCTTCATGTTATACATTTGCATATATATGGTTGGCAAATGTCAAGTAAGGAAAATTATCCACTTCTGGTATTCTGAGTATAGAGGAAAACCTCTTTACCCATTCATGAAGTGGATAGTTTCTCTGGGAAGTCGGAAATTCTTTCCTGGTTCCCGCAATCATCTAGCAGAAACCCAGAAAACTTGTTATTATGACATGAGTAACAACAGTCATACAAAGTTGAGAGACAGAAAAGAGGACCTTGTGAATGTATAGATAAAATGAGAAGAAAAAATGTGAAAGTACTATCAGAACAAAAGTAAAATAATGTAAAGTTCAAATAAAATTAGTCCTGTTAGCTTTCAATTTCCACATGGGCTCATATGATGAGATAGTAAGAATGTCAGCAATGCAGCAAAAAAAATATTACAAAAAGGTATCTCCTTTTTTTTATTTTTTTTATTTTTATTTTTATTAAAGTAATTGATATGTCTCAAATCAATTCCTGAGTTCTTTCTCTTTCCAGCAACAGCTCTAGCTGTTAAAGGACAAGGCATGAATCACAAAATAGGTCATACATCAAGATACTCTATGTAAACACATAATCTATGGTTTATGGATCAATTCACTATCTTTTTATGTGAATTTACTTATTTTTCCTTGGTAGGTGACAGACATAATGAAGATAAATAACATTTTTCTTTTAAGCATGAGCACTCAACTATTTTTTACTTAGTTTTAGTAGGTGACAGATAAAGGCAGAGTTCAGTCAAGATTTCAGATACCATCCTTGAGTTCAAAGAGACCATGTTAATTATCTTATTATGGATCCTATTCTTATTAAATATTTCCTACTTCTAATCAAAATCTGAAGACCAGAATTACACACACACACACACACACACACACACACACACACACAAATATATATATATATATAGAGAGAGAGAGATGGTGATATATTGCTTGGAACTTGGCTTTCACCTTAGAATTAATGTTTGTACTGATCTTATGCCTAATGTTATCATTTGTTCACAGAAAACAGGGAAAGTTGCTATATCCATGTCAAGCTCGAGCTGCTCACTATCGTGTTTAAAATTAGACACAACCCTGAAGCAGACCTACTGATTAGGAAATTGGAATTCAGTCAAGTCTGGAATCTCATTTTTTAATTCCTCGAAACAATGGAGACATTCTCACTTAGACTGGTTGCAATTCACTTCTAATGAACACATTTAAAAATTGCAGCCATGGAATGTTTTGACAGAATTTTTTGCCTTCATTTGCATGCACCATTGGATAACAAGGATATAAGCTAAACATGTGACTTGAAAAATACATAATAATTTATTTTGAAAAGAATATTTACAAGATTAGAAATTTGTTTTCTTTCCACAGTTTTGTTACTTGTGTTGCTTAACACATTGCAGGATTAATTCTCATTTTACTAATTGCTTGATAAGTACATTAGGTTTCTTTGAGTTTGCTTTTACTTTCAAATTCTTATTAATTTTATACTCTGTTATTATTTCCCAAACTCAGTCTAATATTAGAAATAATCTTTGAGAGTTTACACAGAAATTTGTATCATGAAGCACAGAACAATAACCCATTGTTTTTGGCTGTGGAACACGTGTTTTTAACTCCTTTTCAATTAAAAAAATAAATTAAAAAAAAAAAGATAATGGCAATTAATTCAGATCTGGAAGTTTAATAAAGCATTTTCTGATACTGGTTCATAGAATCACAGAACAACCTGGGTGGGAAGGAACCTCAAAAGATCTTACAGTCCAGCCTTTTGTGAGAAAGGGAGCCTACATAAAATGACCTACCACCCTGTTTAATTGCATCTTGAAAATCTCCAGCAATGGGGACTTCACCATATCCCTGAGGAGGTTGTTCCAGTGAATAATTGTTATTACTGCAAAAAAAAATCTTTCTTCTGTCAAGATGAAACCTCCCCTACTGCAACTTCTACCCATTTTCCCTTGTCCTCTCCACATGACTCCTTGTGAAAGGAGAGGCTCCGTCCTCTTAGTAGCTGCCCTTTAAATGCTTGACTACTGTGATGAGGTTAGGTTTTCTGGATAGAAGACTGATCCTGTGACCACTGGAATCTGTAAACCAAAATACAATACTGATGTCATTAACAAAGTAGCATGAAACTGGAGGACAGTTTGAAAGTTAATTTTGACTCAATAATAAAATTTTCTTAGAATTTGTCAAAAGTGATAGGGAATGCAAGCTAAGATTTCTAACAAGATGTGACATTTGTGACTAAAATGGCAGTTAGAATCAAATATTATAGGTCCATTGAAGTTAATTAAGTTATGCACACAGGTTTTGTTAGCCTCAGCTCACAAAATTTTTTGAAACAGAACTAAAATTTTTTTGAAAAAGTCAAATTCTAGAATTTCACGCCAAACCCAGGAAGTAATGCAGCTAAAGCTCAGGAGTCACAAAGAGGGATGGAATGGAAGCAAGTGCCCATTACCATTCTCCCAGTCTCCAGTGATTTTTGACTTCAGAATTTTTTGAAGTCCCCGAGCTTTTTGAATTTATTTTACTAGAATTTAAAGGGATTTTTAAACTCATGTAAAATTTGAACTCTGACAGTGTCCTGTAGCAGACTTCTACAGCTGAAATATGTACTGTATGATTTTTTTGTTTTGAACCTTGTATCTGTTAGCTTAATTTAATGTCTTGCTATGTTGTATCAGAAGAATCGGAGAACAATCATTCCCTACTGTCTTTGGGCCAGACATGTTCCCACCGGTTGTCTTTTTTTTTTGTGCTGAAGTGTCATAGGTTGTTTAAAGATTTTCACATAGAAGTTGCTCAACTGATTTAATCCTCCTTGTTCTCTGAACCTTTCTTTGTTCTTCTATATCTTTTCTGAAGTGAGAGGAATGATACTCAAGATGTTCCTATGTAGTATTATCATTTTTTTTCCATTTTATTTCTTTGCAGAAACAATTCTAATATTCTGATTTCCTTTATGGTTGTTCATGAGCAAATCTTAAGATGAAAAGATGTACCTTGTAGTTGATTGAGCTGTTCCAGGCTGCATGTTCACTACTACATGCAGAGAAAAACAGCTGTTGTCTTTGGTCACGCTTAGAGCATATTCCATTAAGCTTTCTTCCATTGCCTCCCATGTGTCCCATCCCACTCAGTGGGTTAGGGTGAGGTTAACTTTTAAATTCTCTGCGTGGTAATCTGGAGTAATGACAATTACTCTAGAGGTTCAAACAAATCACAAATTTACTTAAACCTCAGCAGAACTGCAAAAGGTAGTGGCTTGGCAAAAGGTATAACAGTACTTAAAACTTAGCAGAACTATGAAAGGTAATGGCTTAGCAAAACTTGTGATGGTATTACCTTAATGCCTTGAAGTTCAGTTAATTTTCAGGATCTTCAGCCATTGTAGTGTTCTGGAGGAAATTTGAAATAGTTTTTCAGAAAAAAACTTTTACTGGTTTATAAAGCATTGTAGGTAATTATCTATTAATACGTCAAAAAAGTAAAAAGCTGGGTTTCTATCTTGCTGATCACTCCAAATTATTTCCTTCTTAATCAGTAAATAAAAATTAAGGAGAGACTTAGATGACAGAGGGATTGGAATTTTTTAAAATTCTTTTGTTTCTCACTTTTTGCTTATTATGAGGAAACAGAATTACATTAGTAGGAAAAAACTTCTGCCTCAAGTGGTCTCTTAGATCTGACTATGGACTGTGAACAACTAAACTAGCAATGACATAATTTATCTTTACATATGAACTAATAGAAGATCTTCAAGGTTCAGTGATACTACATGAGAAGTTTTGTCTTGTCTTTGCCATCTTCCATTTATCTTTGTTTGCTAATTAAAGCTTTTTAAAATTTTGGTGGTTTGGGTTTTTTTTTTTTTGTTTGTTTGATTGTTTGTTTTTTAAATGAAACCTATCTTTAATAGTTGTATTTAGTATTCTCTTCTGTTTGTGTGTATCAAGATTTAATAACATGACAGCTTTCTGCATGGTAAACTGAATTTTTTAGTGGTGTTAGAAGACTTGATTTTTTTTTCCAGTCTGTGGAGTGACATACTAAAAAGCAATAATTCAGCTACTTTGTAGAGTATAACTTCAGAATAAATTGGTGTAAGGTGGTCAAAGATTTGTTTGCAAAATTTGTTATCCATTGAGTGGTTTCTAAATATTAAAATGAATGTAGGAGTCAGTATTTGCACTCATGAAAATTTTTTTCTCAGTTTGTATGATTTCAGTGTTTTTAATTAAAATAGAAAAAAAACTCAAAATTTTTGTTAGGTTTTGTTGTTTGTTTTGTTGGGTTTTTTTTTGTTTTTTTTTTTTTTTTAATCATATGAATGATCAGGAGAAATCAATCTCTGTGGTTTAGAATTCTTTTTATTAAGAATAAATTCTATACAGGCATGAATTTGATGAGAGAAATGCTTGAAGATACTTTCCTTTGATCATTTTTAAGAAGCCAAGTGTTTGCTAAATATTTTTTAACTGTGAAGTGACTTTATTATAACAACTTCATGAAATTTTGCAGTTTTGCTAGTGAGAAAGCATTTTGTGGTTTTTAATCCAAGTTCTGCTAGTTTTCCAACCTAAGATATCTCCCTTTTCATAACTGCCTTCTATAAAATTGCTGTTATGCTTTACAACCCTCTCAGGATGATTTTCAGTAAGCTCACTGCTTAAAGAATGCAAAATATCTGAAACTAGCATTTAAGACAAAGAATTTTCATAACATTTCTTCTCTTTTTGTGGGTGCAATGCAGTTACCATGAGTTAGAACTCTACAATGTAAAGGTGATTCTATCATTCTGGTGAAGTTAGAGGACCAGAGAAGAAAAAATCCCTGCAAAATAATAAGAGATCATAGTTCTTTATTACTATAAAAAACCTGAAATCAATAATGAAATTCAATGTATAACAAATTCCATTAAATTAAATGCATTTTTATTTTTCTTTATCTTTCTATACTCTGAAAACCAACCATAAAATGAGTGTCTTAGGTTCTTCCTGTAACTTCAGAATTTTTCTCTGTGTAGTTGTCAGCCTGAACTTATAAGAGGAACACTCTTAAAATTAAAACATAGATTTTATTAATTCTGTTTGACAATCTTGTGAGGGTATAATAAGATACAATAACTACTAGAGTAGTCAATAAATACAGACTGTAGTAAGTGGCAAGCTCTTTGGGATCTTTGTGCCTGTTACTTTTTCTCTTGCAGGTGAATCTCAAATGCTTCCTGTAAATCATCTTCCTTTCCCTTATTCATTGTCTGATTCAATATCTTCTGTTAATCTCATCATAATCTGCTTTAAAATGCATTGTCCTAAGACTTCTATTTAGAAAATTAACTTTGAACACACTTAATTAAGACAATGACAGACAACAAAAGCAGGACTCAATCACCTGGAGGCTGTGAGCTCATCAGTCAGGCAGACCACAGGAAGATCACAGCATACACTACCTTGTAATTGTTTTTCAGACATGCAGAGGATAACAGTGTAATCAGGAACAGTCAACAAGGCTTTATGCAGACCATATTTGACCAGCCTGATTGCCTTATGTAACTGGTTACACAGGCAGGAGGAACAGTAGATGTAACATAATTTTAGTCAGGCTTTTGACACCATATTCTACAGCATTCTCATTTGAAAACTGAGATGGTAAAGGCTAGAGGAATGGACTATTTGTAGGTTGACATGTAGCTCACCCCCTATGCTCAAAAGGTCATTATTGGCTCAGTAATTAACTGGTTGGGAGCCAGTTGCAAGTGGGAGCACACCGGAGTTCCATGACAGACCCTTTATTGTTCAACATATTTAGTAATGACCTGGTCATGAGGCAGAAGGCACTCCCAGAAATTTATGGACGGCATTATATTAGTGATAGTGCGGCAATGGAAGAGGTAACCCAGAGAGGCTGTGGGGTCTCCATTGTTGGAAGTTAGAAAGACTCATCTCAGCAAAACCATGGCTTATTTGATCTGTTGTTGGCTGTTACTTTCCTTCAGGTGGGAGATTGGACTAGAGGACATCCAAAAGTGCCAATGATCATTTCTATGATCCTGCAATTCTATTACCTATGGATACAAGGTGGAGTTTCAGTATTATGAATCAGATTAATTTCCTCTATTAATCTGTTATGATAATCAACATAAAGTGTAATCTCAAAATCACTACCTTCAAACAGCAGTGTTCTGCTTGTGAATATTGCAAAACAGTTTTCAATTCTTCTTTGTGAAAAATGGTGAAGACAAGGACCAGAAAAGTAAAATCCTGCTTGTCATGGGTAATAATGGTAAGATCCAATTTGAATTTTCAGAGTTTCCATTGGTTTTTGTGCTTGTTTTTCTTTGTAGAAAGAAAAGTGTTTATAAGAAGTGTCAAACTAAGTTGCCTGGCATCTGTGGTGCAAATAAAAAGCATAATTTTTCACCAACCTTCTCTTGTAACTTTCTGATAATTTTGTTCCTTTTACCTAACTGAAAATAATGACCCAGAGTTGTTTGGGGTTTTTCTAAAGAGTAGTTTTCAAGAGTAGGATTGACTCCAAGTCTCAAGCAATGAAAACATTAGGTATATGGCTTGGTAACCCACTATATTATTTCAAGTAAAACAGTACTTACTAGTAGGCTCAAACCCACTGTTTCTTATTTTTCAGTTCAGCTCCACTACTGAATAAATAGTAGAAGGATCTATCCTTGGCTCCAGCTATAAAATGATGCTTTGCATTGTCCCTTAGGCATTTGCATTTATGGTGAAGAGCAAAAGAAAGTCTAAAAAGAAAAACTTCAACAGCTTGGAGATTAAACTGAGATTTGCTATTCAAGTTACCAATAAAGTATATTGCAGGAAGGAAATTAATATGCATTAAACAGAACATTCTCTGTCCTCATGGAAATACTGCCTGCTTCAACAGTGGATAATCTAACTATTATTCATATCTCATGTACTTATGAAAGAAGAAATAAATGGAAAAAGATGACAATGCTTTCACAAAAGTATGTAATTCTGTGTATTAAGGAGAAGACATCTTCTATAGCTAATTAGTGTTTATCAGAATAAACAGGTGCAGGTGTCAACATAGGCATCATGAATTTCACAATTATTCCATAATTAGACCTGGAAGCAAATGTAATATTTTATTACATTCATTTATTTTTTCATTAATTTTTTGACAGAACAAGGTCACCAATGTATTTTATGGTTTTCCATTATTTTCTGCTTGTATTACTGCCTCTATATTAAGAGAAATCAGTTTACCTTAACAGGGCAACTATGCTGTCTAGAATACATTAGCTGAGCATTAAGATGTATTTCAAACTAACAGTTGAAATGCAGGGAATTTGTCTATACTGTGTCAAATTTATCTTGTCAAGAAAGCTTCTAAATTTTTTACCTCTTAGTTCTATGATATTATTGTTGTTGTGGTGGTGGTTGTTGTGGGTGTTGTTGTTGTGGGTGTTGTTATTGTTGTTGTTATTATTATTTAGTCTGGGCAGTGATTGGATTGTGAAAGACAACTCATGGAGGAAAAAAGGATTTTATGGCACATCCTCTTTGTTACAAGAATGATACAGTAGTAATTCAAATTTTGAAGCAATATATTAAGATGAAGGATCTATTAAGCCTAGAATAGGAGTAACTAGAAATAACGTTTCTCTTAACCATTTGATTAACAGTTGATTTTGCCAGGCTTTAGATGTAAAACCAGGGCACAAGTAGCAAAACAAGAAGTGACAAAACTGAAATGTTACTTTCAGCCGTGCAACGCTATTGACTTTCAGTGGCCTCTTTCTCAAAAAACCTTACAACAGCAGTAGCACCTATCCCAAATCCTTCTCAGCTGATCTCCTACTGATTCTCTCTTGTGAAAATTCACAGCTACAGACTACTTCAGCACTAACTTGTTGCATTTATGTAGAAAAATCCATACTCCTGAATCACTTCATACTTTAAAATAATACAGGTGGCGTAATTTTTGTTTGGCTGGGTTTTAGGGGTTTGTTTGTTTTTGGGGAGGGGTTTGTTTGTTTGGGGGGATTCTTTGGGTTTGGTTTTTTTGTTGTTGTTGTTTTGTTTTAGTTTGGTTTGGTTCGGGTTTTTTGTGGGTTTTTCTGTGTTTATTCTTCTCTTTCTTTCTTCTTTCTTTTTGAAAAGATCCTAATTTCAAATGCAGGAAAAAGCAGACCTATGAGACTTTGCTCAGTACTATTCTTGCCATAATGGACTATGTTAATAGTAGGAGTGAAACACTCTTCCAATCTGTATTACAAGGTACTTCTGGATTGTCTCTACTATTATGACTACAGTTATTACTACTGCTACTATGGTAGTACTGAAAGTCATCGAATCATAGAATCA
>VXBL01001618.1:180334-221879 GCA_013400195.1 Aramus guarauna | reverse complement strand
GGGGCTAGTCGGGGAGGGGCGTGGCATCCGGTCAGTCATTTGGATCAGTAAATTGCTTTCTGTTATCACTCATTGTATATATCTGTTATTAGTACTGTTGTTGATTGTTCCCCTCTCCCTTGCTGTCCCAGTAAACTGTCCTTACCGCAACCCACAAGGCTTTTGCCTTTGTTTGTCTGTTCTTCTCCCCACCCCGCCAGGGGAGGGGTGAGCGAGCGGCCGCGTGGTGCTCGGCTGGGCCTAAACCATGTCAATTGTAAGAGATTTTTTACATGGAAAGTCTCTTGTCTTCAATTAATGCTGTTTGCACTGGCATCAGCTGCATCTTTAGATAACGTTATATGACATTATAAAGTGATGATAACCAGTGACTCATGGGACGTTTCCTGTTCTATATAAGTAGCTATGTAAAACTGTATGTGCTGCCATAGACAAAACGGCTGAGGCCTGGTGATATTGTGATAAAGCGTGCACCTGGACTTCAGTTTGGACTTAGTATGGCCCTGCTTTAGAGATTTACAGGAATTTAATCAGGGCATGAGGAAGTTTATGCTAGATGAGTGGTGTTTCTCAGAGGCTGGTATTGGGACCGGCGCCGTTTAACACCTTTGTCAGCAACATGGATAGTGGGACTGAGGGCACCCTCAGCAAGTTTGCCAACGACACCAAGCTGTGTGGCCATCCAGAGGGACCTTGAGAGGCTTGAGAGGTGGGCCCGTGTAAACTGCATGAAGTTCAACAAGGTCCTGCACTTGGGTTGGTGCAATCCCAAGCACAGTTACAGGCTGGGTGGAGAATGGATTGAGAGCAGCCCTGAGGAGAAGGATTTGGGGGTGCTGGTTGATGAAAAGCTCAACATGAGCCAGCAATGTGTGCTTGCAGCTCAGAAAGCCAACTGTGTCCTGGGCTGCATCAAAAGAATTGTGACCAGCAGGTCGAGGGAAGTGATTCTGCCCCTCTACTCTGCTCTTGTAAGACCCCACCTGGAGTACTGCATCCAGCTCTGGGGGCCCCTGTACAACAAGTACATGGAGTGAGTTGGAGCGAGTCCAGAGGAGGGCCAAGCTGATCAGAGGGCGGGAGCACCTCTGATATGAGGACAGGCTGAGAGAGTTGGGGTTGTTCAGCCTGGAGAAGAGAAGGCTCTGGGGAGACCTTATAGCAGCCTTCCAGTACCTGAAGGGGCCAACAGGAAAGCTGGAGAGGAACTGTTTATCAGGGAGTGTAGTGACAGGACAAGGGGTAATGGGTTTAAGCAGAAGGAGGGTAGATTTAGATTAGATGTTAGAAAGAAATTCTTTACTCTTAGAGTGGTGAGGCACTGGAACAGGTTGCCCAGAGAGGCTGTGGAGGCTCCCTCCCTGGAAGTGTTTAAGACCAAGTTGGATTGGGCTTTGGCAGCCCAAGATCCACTGAGTGGTCCATCCATGGAATCCATGTCTCTCCAATTTAGAGACCAGGATGTTGTGTGGGACAGTGTCGAATGCCTTGCACAAGTCCAGGTAGATGATGTCTGCAGCTCTTCCCTTGTCAACCAGCACTGCAACTCCATCATAGAAGGACGCCAAATTTGTCAGCCACAATTTGCCCTTGGCTGTCTCCAACCACCTCCTTATTTTCCATGTGCCACAGAGTATTTTCCAAGGGTTATTTTTAGCAAAACATATTTGTCAAGAAATATAAGTGAACTTTATTCTGAGCAGTGAAGGTAGAAGGATGTTTCTAACCTTTTCTAACCTTTGCATCATCTTACGTGGCTTCTGCTCCTGGGCCCGCTGGCACAAATGAAGACCCAGGCTGGAGCGTGGCTCTGCACTCCGAGTGCAGCACTCCCACCGCACTCCTCCTTCTGCAGAGCTCCGTGGCAGACAATGTGGCTTCTTTGCAGCTGCTCCTAGTTGTCTTTCCTTCAGTTTAGTGGCTGTCTGATTTCTTTCTCACTCCAAGGGGGATCTCTCTGCAGGAAGGTCTATAGCATCGTTGTGGAAAAGGTTATCTTTCTTTTATGATAAGTCCTTTTTTATCTTTTCTGAGGTGTGCAGCTGAGTAGACATTAAATCACATTCTTTTGATGTGGCAAGTTCAGTTATTTGCAGGTATAGGGCTGTTTGGTCACAGTTGCCATTCATACCTGACCAGTCATGAATTTCTCTGACCTGGGAACAGAAAAACTTATTTCCAATGATTTGAATTAAAGACTTTCCATACCTGGTTATAGACTTTAATTAATGATCTGTTATTTTTCAGTCATGTTTTTGGGACTAATGTTGCTCTTTGATGTTTGCTTTAATCTTCCAATATAAACAATCACACTGAAATTTCATAAACCAAACCCTAGAACAGCTAGTATGACATTTGCACTGCTTAGATAAGGACAGCATGAATGCAGTTGGTTTTATTTACATTTGTATAATTTAAAACTTTTAAGAGCTAATTAAACTGCCATGTTTCATTTGTTTCAGTTAAAAACACAAAACATGGATATTTATCCAAAATTTAAAATACCTTACTCCTTCTTGTGGTTGTAGCTGTGTTGTGTGTTGCTTAACCAGACTGGATCCAAAGACAGAAACTATCTTCTTGTTAAGACTGCAAGGGACTCCACGTCATTTTGGTTTTAGCACATTGCCTGTTTTCATCCTGAGCTAGTTAACCTGGTAAATGAGCACACAGTTCAAGTTATAGTATCAAGAAAAATGTTTGAAATATTTCTTAGAGCTCAAACTTTGAGTCCTAAAACATCCTGTCTTGGCTCATTGATTAGAAACACAGATTACCAAATTGCCTAATAAAATTGAATTTGGACCCTTAATTCTCATTCATTCTTAATTCAAATATTGATCTTTCCTCCACTGGGAGTGGTGGATTTCCAACAAGCAATTCTGCTTTTCTTCTTCATTTTGCTGAGTTTCACTAGGATTTCTAAAACATAAATCAAGGTTTCATACTGGAAGTGGAGCCTTCCTGAAATATTTGTGGGAATGCAAATTTTGCTAGAGTGCAACCAGAACTTTTATGAAAAGGGTCTATCATGGGGATCAAAGTGAAAATGTATGAACACAGGAGACATCAAAATCAACAGAAAAATGAGGGGGATGATAAGCAGGAAATCCAAAAAGAACATTAAACATGCACCTGGAAATTGCAAAAGAGGTAGATTATGTGCTGTGATACATTTCAGCTATGACAACAGCTGTTTTAGTAGTCAAGGTGGACAAGTGTTCACTCTGTGCTATGTTTGCCTGCTCAGAACTTCTCAAGCTATTTGGTTTTGTGATAACATTTTTTTAGCACTTGATTAATTAAAATGTTTTCTTCTGTGCGGTCTTACCAGGACACTGTTCGCTCTTTCAGAGCTATGCATGAATAGTTATTACTTCTCTAAATATGATGCATGTATTTCTTCTCCCTTGATTTTTATGGGTCAGGAACAAGTATGGGTGAAATTAGGTAAAAGAAGCATGAACTTCACAAGAAAGCAAAACTATGGGAAATAAAATGCTTTTTCTTTTAATAGATATTTTACTACTTTAAAAATCTCAGTGAACTTGCACATGTAAATAATGTTGAGGTTTTGCACACATGTATGCAATTAGTTCAAGGCTTATTTACTTACCCAGGAAAGTTTTCCTACAGCTGGAAATGCTTCAGGGCAATGTGAGCTGAGTAGCTGCTGAGTACTGGGGACTATTTCCAGAAATAAGGTGTCCCAGAGGTTATCACACAACAGAGCAGATGAATTGAGCTTTCAGAAAACTGCAATACAGTACACTTAAGGACATCTCTAGAAGGCTAAATCATCACCTTTTCATTTCACAGAAATGAAAAAGTTGTTGCAAAAGTAGAATATTTTCTTTTTCCACCTGACGGGGAGACAGGCAGTCCTTTTTCACCACTTCTGCTTTAACCAAGGCAAATGCATTAGTCCCTGTTGAATGCAGGACTCCGGCAGCAGCGTAGCAACACTGCACTACAAGAAGGAGACTTGCTCGCGGGAGGAAGAAACCTTACAGGGCTCTATGCTGTGTGTACCTTAGGCTATGTGAAAATCAGATGCCTAGTCTAAACAGATGCAAAAAGAGGCTAGGATGAATCACTATCTGGAGACAGCCACTTCTCTTCATTGACTACAATCAAAATGACTGGCTAGGATGCAATGCCTTTCAAAGGGCTAAAATTAAGGGAGGTGAATCCCAGCCAAATGCTCCTGTTTATGTACAAATGTACAAGGATGCTGGGCTTTTTTAAGCAGCTGCACCAAGCCTTTTTTGTTTGTTTCATTGGTTGTTGGTTTTTTTGGGTGGTTGGGTTGTTGGGGTTTTTTTGTGTGCCAAGCACAGCTGAATGCAAGGAAATGGAAAAAAGTAATGTTCTGTAAAGAACCCAACAGGAAATAATGCTGAGGAGATCTGTAATACATACTTGGATATTATTGAAAGACGTAGGAGAATGCTGCTCACCAGACCTTTTGTTTTACTGCTGATGTTTGGTCATTGCTGAAGGCTAAGAAGCAAAATCTGGAATTTCCTTAAAAGGGTCAGTGCTCCAGGTTGTTAGCAAGAGGTGGAGAACAGAATAAAAGGAGCAATTTACAACAAAACATGCTCAATGTTTGGATACTGAATGTATTACAATAGGCCAATGATGAGTATATGTCCCATGCTGGGAATCAGGGTGCCAAGGAATGTGATGGATTAGGTCTCTAGTGATCTATTGAGAAGGTCAATGTCTGGAGAATATGGCACCACCTATGTAATTCTGAGAGATGAAAAGGTGAAAGAATATGATAGCAAATGCTTTTATGAGATGAAAAAAATCCCTGATAATTAAGCAAAGTACTTGTATTTGTTAGTATAATTTATTTTTCCATCTATTTATAGCTGATTGATATGTTAAAAGTGTAAGTAGTTCTTACTACATATAATATTGATTCTTTGATGAAATGAAGATATTAATGGAGTAATATGCCCCTTTATCTTGCAAATACTTGGGAATTATGAACATGAGTCAAAATCTAAAATGAAGGTGATGAATTATTACTTTCCTATGATTATATGATAATTATTTTCTTAATCTCAAGCTTAATCAAATAGAAAGTAAAAAATTTAATTCTTTTTAGCATTTTTCAGATATCTTTATCATACTCCTTATCCTGGGTACGCTCTCCATCACACATATGCCCCTGAATTTGAGAACAAATAATCAAACTTGCCAGGTGTTAGTGGAAATGTCCCGTGCATTGTAGTGGGAAGAATCAGCTGGAAGACCATGCTTGTTGAAGGGAGTGGTCTGGAAAGGGATATTGCCTCTCCCTGCCCTTCATCATGCTGCTGCGAAATGAATTCCACTGGGCTGTCACTTTGCTCTCTCCCATCCCCTCATCATCCCACTGCTGGCTTTTCTTTTTATATCACATCAAATGTGAAGCACTTCACTTCACCTTGAAGACCCTCCAAAGCTGCACCTTCCCTACAGATCATCTATAATTCACAGAAAGTGTCATCTCTCAGCCCTGGTAGGTCACTGATGTCATTCGACATTCACTTGTTAACATTTCAAACAAGCACTTTCATGTCGTCTCTCATGCTGCCTCCGAGGAGCTTGCTGCACACCTCCATGAAGCTGCCTCATTACCCTCCATCAGACACCGCTGAAAGCTCTCCCTGGCCAGGGCGCCTGTGACAGTCTCCAGACAGTGAGACCACTGCCAGGCTGAGCCTGCTGTTAGCTGTACTGCCCACCCTGCATCTCATTGCTCCCATCTCCTCCCTCACTAGTCATCTCTTCTCTCACGTTGCCTGGTTTTTGTCTTTTTTTTTTTTTCCCCCTGACCTTGTACTGAGCCAGACAAAAAGGGGTCCTGGTCCATGACTCCTGAGCACCATTGTAATAGTAACTTGTAAGAACAGAAATGTGGTTGGTACTCATGAGCTTAGCTTTTTAAGGCCTTATGGTACAAAGCCTTGATTCAGTACAGAATTTGTCAAATAACACACTTTGTTCAGTAAGATGTATTTCTGTCCCACTGACTTCAAATGGAGAGCACGTATGTTTATTTTTAAGTGTGTGGTTAAGCATCTGGCTGAATCAGGCTGTTAAACAAGCTGTAATTTTGGTGTGATCAGCCACATTGTCTCTGTATTGGCATATGCAGGTCCCTCATGGCCACCCTTGCTCTTTCAGCTGCGTGCATACGCTTCATGGGGAATGCCATGGGCGCAGCAGCAATTAACCATACAAGCAGGAGAGGCAGAGAAGGCTCTGTTCTAGGGCTGGTGCTCGGCAAGAAGGTCGTGTCTTCCGTTCAGGGTTAATTACAAATAACCTCTGCTTTTGCACGGCTGCATCCATGCACGTGTGAATAGAATTAAAAGGAAGTGGAAAGTGATATATGGAGATCAAAGGGAGGCTGGAGGCCTGGAGAATGAAAATTATCTAGCACCTCTAAATATGCTCAGGCAGCGCGTCATGTTACAGAACAAGAACACATTTGTCTTCTGACAGGCCTGTGTGACCTCTGTGATTTACTCTATGTACCAAATGCTGGAAAAGACTCCAGAAGAGGAGAAATCTGTTCTGTACAGCAGGGCTAGGGCAAAGGAGAGCATTATTAGTTGCTTTGAATTTGTGGAATAAAATACTTCGGGAGCAATATAGCAGTGCCGGGTGTATTCTGCAGAGATGTAAATAGACAATAATGGCATTCTATAAATTTCTGTCTTATTTATGGATGGCCCAACTGATTGTATTTTGGATTTTGTTGCTGTTCAGGGTGGCAATTATGAACACTGCTCATGTGAGGTTCCTATTTTAGGATGCTGCAAAGTATAAATACAGTAAATAAAGCAGCAAAGGAAAATTTAAAGAAATCAAAATGAACAGTATGGGATGAAAGCCCATTTTTTTGGTAAGCAAGCCCTCAAGAATGTAAGAGAAAATTATCTGTCTTTTATAAAGCAGTTCATAAAACAAGAACATTTCTACATTTTTCTAGACTAACTTCTTTAGAACACTGTTTGTGTAATTGCTACTTGATCATTTAGACTATTTAAATAAAGTTTGGAAGGATTAATGAGGAGCATAGGTTTGTTTGTATCATAACATCAAACATTTTTTAAGATCATGTTGAAGAAATACTATATTACTAACTGAAAGTAGGAACTAATCAGGGATTGCCTTTAAATAAAAGATAGACAAGATCATTTCTGTTTCCCCAGTTATTTCCTGATTATTTTTCTAGCTAAAAGGTACCTAAAGTTTTAACATGGTAAATGGTGTTAAAAATGAAAAAAGACTGAAAAACATTAAAGATAGATTAAAGGTTAATGAGATGCTTCAGTTACTGACTGTGACAAATTTTCCAGTAAATTAAGAAATCAAAAGCCTGTAAGTTGTCTGAGTCCAATTTTTATCCAATAGAAGGGCTGGTGGGTGTAAATCTCCCCTCAGGAAACCAACACATTTTGTCATGATGTTCTCATTTTTGTAGGTCACCTGCAGCAATTCTCAGCAGAATCTTCTGTGTGGGAATGGCTGGAGAAGATTGCATTCGGAGGTCCACACCTGGTGAGGTGGTGTTGGTAGACGTAAGTGAAATTGTGGAATTGTGACTGTCAAAATAGAAAGCCAATCCTCATGGGCCACCATGTGGCCAAGGAAGATCCATCTTTTTTTATCCATAGGGTCAAAAGATACCCAGACCCTGAAGGCACTACCAGGCTCTACTGGCCGTGCTCAGCCTCCCCTCCAGCCCTGCCTGTGGGCCCAGGAGCCCCATTTCAGCAATGCCTGGGCACCAAGTCTTTTCCTGAGCTATATTTTAGGTTAACCTGTGCCTAGCCCTTGCTCCCAGGATGGGTCTTGGACCTGCGTGGTAGGCTTGCCTCCAGCCCTGTATCTGTCTCCATCTCCTGTAGCTCCTTGTGGGAGTCCCTGGATGGACCCTCATCCTGATTCATCACCTTGCCTCAACTGTAATGAACCAAACCTTTCCGTACCACACCTTTCTGTACCACTGTGACCACAGCCCTGTGCAGATCCTGTGCGACTGTGCTAGGAAGGGCATGGTCCTGCCAGTTGTAAACCAGAAGTGCACCATGTATGTTTTAATAGCATGTCTCTTCTGAGCTTGGTGAACCTTCTCCTCTGTGAGTCACCCCCTTGACAGCTATGGCTTGCGTGCCTGTGTGCTCCTGGAGAATAAACAAACATTTCATGCTCTGACCTGAAAAGCTATGTTTTAATGAGCTATTGGAAAGCCAAGGTTTCCTGCTGCAATACATAGTATCCCATATAGCATTGCAATGGGACAGCTGTTTGTAAATTTTAGGGGCGTAATCCCAAATGCTGCCTTAGTGTTAGGAGACTTTTCTTCCTAAGCTAAATAGCCAAGGGAGAGAGAGGAAAAAAGATGCTAGATGGCTAAAGAAGGTTTCTGTTCTTTAATGCTCTCTGGAGGATCCTCCCTCTTGACAGTGTTTACGGGACCCCAGGAGACAAGGTTCCTGATCTAGTTTTCCTTTACAAATTCTGCCCTTAGTTGTATCATTAACATATCATATAAGGCCTGGGGTTGACTGTTTCAGTCCCATGTTTTGAATTCAGTAGTGGCAGACATTTCAGTTAGCCCCACAAACCAGTTTGCATCTGTAGGCAGAATCACACAGAATCACAGCATGGTTGAGATTGGAAGGGACCTCTGGAAGTCATCTAGTCTAACTCCCGTGCTCAAGCAGGGCCAGCTAGACTCATTTGCCCAGGACCATGTCCAAATGGCTTTTGAATATCTCTAAGGATGGAGATTCCACAACCTCCTTGAGGAAACTGTGCCAGTGATCTGTCACCCTCACAGCGAAAGTGTTCTCTGATGTTCACGTGGCATTTCCTGTGTTTCAGTCTGTGCCCATTGCCTCTGGTCCTGTCATGGGCACCACTGAGAAGAGTCTGGCTCCTTCTTCTTTGCACCCTCCCTTCATCTATTTATAGACATTAATAAAATCACCTGTGAGCCTTCTTTTTTCCAGGCTGAACAGTCCCAGTTCTCTCAGCCTTTCCTCACAGGACGCATGATCCAGTCACTTCATGATCTTCATGGCCCTTTGCTGGACTCTCTCAGGTATGTTCATGTCTCTTGTATTGAGGAACCCAGGAGAGGCAGTTATCCACAATCTCTATAACATAAAAAGTGTTCCTACAGAAATGTTAACTTCAGATGTACCATGGGGCAGGATAGAAAGGCTGATTCAATGGAAATGCTCATAATGATTATAGCACAGCCAGAGTCTTGACCATCTTCAGCATACATAGGGGCAAACTTGTTTTGCGTACCACAATTTCTCTGGCTGAGTTAAGATGTTAAAGCAAATAATGATGGTTGACATGGTTAAAAGCACCTTGGAGTGGTTTCAGAACTTTATCATCATTTGAAAATATTCACTATTTCAGTCTCAGAATGGACCTTTGCTAGGAAGTCATGAGATATTTCAGTCATACCAGCAGCTACCATGGAGAAAATTTCCTGTTGTGTCACTGTGATATCACTTTCATGTATGCCAAACTGAACAGCCAAAATTCAGTTATAAGTGTACTGGAACACATATGTAACTGTATACTTTCATGCAGTAATTGGTATATGTCCACAGTACAAGATTTATGCAGACAATTTAGTGATGATGTTTACCAAAGTTAAATTAGAATTTAATTTTAAATTTATAAAAAACATCTCTTTAGGAAGAGGAGAAAAAAATTAATATCAATAAGAATATCCAGAAGAAACTGCACAGAATATATAAATACTCACCAATACATTTCATTCAGTAATCTTCTGTACATGTGGAAGATACCAGAAAAACTGGAAGAGCCCCACAGACTTAAAAACAAAAATAAAAAAAAATCAAAAAACAAAATAGAAAATATGATTGCATTGTTGTCTGGGGATTTCAATTTCATCTTCTGGTAATGTTACATATTGATGAAAACACAGGAATTTGTCCATAGAAAATGTGGCGATGGCTCCTTCAGACGGCACGTGCAGTGCTGCGGGGAGTCACAGAGGAGTGAGCTCCGCTGACCACAGGCCACATTCAGGAGTCAGAGACTGCTGCAGCCCCGAGCATTTCTTGTTGACTGTTAACGCGTTTCACTACAAAGTCATGATATAATATATTGAATCAAACTGTATTTTACATAAATAAATTTGTTTAATTTTGCTTAATAATTACTTTCCCTTGAGAGGCATAAATTTTTTTATTTTTTTTTTCTAAAACTAACGGCCTTATTCAGATGGCCAAAACTACATCACTGCTCATGAGAATTAGATGGTGCCTTTCCACCTTTCATCTCTTGTTGTCAAGAGATAAAACAATATGAAAAGAGATAAAAGTGCTTATGAATTAAAAAATAGGGAAATCCAGCTGATGTTTTATGTGAAGAATGGAAGCAAAACAAGTTAACAATTTGGATTAATGTGTCTCACTTGGTCATCTCAGTTAACAGTACATTGAAGAAAAAAAATCTGTTGAATATGTACAATAAGTAGCGAGCACAAAGGACTACTTCAAATGCCAGGTATTGTGAACTTGCCATATATTTGTAGAAAGTAAAGTGATTTTATGGCAATTATGCCATGTATTCCTTACATTCCTTTTTTAAAAAGAATATTGAAAATTATATATTTTAACTGGTATATACTAGAATAATGCAAAATTTAGAAAAATGAAATGAAATGGCATATCAAAACAAAATGAAAGTATCAGTCAGAAAATATCAAGGTTGTTCTGACATGGTCCAACATTACTTTCCTCTATGGTTTTACTTCAGAAAGAAACTCTAGTAAAATCCCTGTGACAGAAGGACATGCATCAGTAGGATGTGATTAAGTTCATTACCTTTTCCTGTCAACATGTCCATTCAAATGCAAGAGTTGTGCTCCTGATTGTGCTGCAACATGCCTATTGTTTTACTCTGAGTTTTTAATGTATATGCATTCATGTATACTCATTCATATATCCATTTATGTGTATGCTCACAAAGTGCACTTCAGATGAACCTGTATGAAAATTAGAGATCAGAGTTCATGACGATGCTAATTTTACAATGGTAATTTATTTAATCGTTGTTGAAATGAACTGCTTCTGTGTGTACTGAAAAAGTATTTACAGTTTTCGTTGTGAATGTTACAGGAACCAGCAAGTGCCTGAGAAATAGAAAAGTTTGAGGTTACATAGTTATCTATTATGTTTTCATTCTGAACTGTTTTATACTGTCTCTAGATAAGTGCTACCTTGGAGATAAATCTAGGTTAGTTAAAAAGCAGAAGAACAAACACAATAATAAACTCAGGTTCCTTGTCTCAATTAGTGGAAAAATATTTTATGTCAGATCCCATACAATGTGATGATACACTGATCTCATCCAATCTCTATCTGCAAACTGAAGTAGAACAGAATGTGCAGTGCCTTAAGCACAAAAAGGTAGATAGGTTCTAAGATGGTTTTACAAACAAACAAAAAAATTACTGAAAAATTGTTCTAATAAAAAAAGATAGTTATAATATAACGCATGACTAGGCATAAAGTAATATCTATGTAGAGATGGTCTACTTTTTTAGTAAAACAACTAGATAGCAAGCCTATTTTTCAGCTCTTCTTACTTTACATCTCAGATTTTGTCCCTGAAGTCATTGTAATTTCAATGGACTAAAATGTAATTTCAGTAGCAACTGCCTTTTAAAAGGAATTGATTCATCCTTCCTCTTGCCCTCAAGTTGACTTCCAGTGCAGCCACTCTGAAACACCATAATTTATTGAAACTGCCAATGTGGTCCATTAAATTGGTCTGCACCAAACAGTTTGCTAATGACACTGAGCCTTGTTGGCTGTTTTTAACGATTATCTGAAATAGGGTTTGATAGTCTTCTCACATTGATCACAATGTTAGCTCCTTTGTTCTTCTGGCAGCAGCTGTGCTTGTCCTCTCTGGGATGCTTTACTCCAGTGCATGTTATTGATGGAAGATGATCATCCTTTTCTGGAGTAGGAATGGAGAATAAATGGCCTCTGCTGCTTACTTTTTCAGTCATAATCACATTTACGTAGACCTACATTCATGAGGTAGATTCTCCACTTCATAAGACAGGTTGCAAAAAATTTTAGGTAAAAGAACAGGCACTTCAGTTCTTGAAATGAGCATCCATTTTCAGGAGACACGGGGTGAGTGGGTGAGAATCTGGGTGGCTGGAAGAGATGATAGCTGCAGTGGTGGGGACAGACGTAGGGGAAGGTGTTTTTATTGGTCTAGGCAGAAGGACACCTCAGGAAGTACTTTGTGGCAATACTTTGCTGTTTAACATCATTCGGAGCCATCATTAAAAAAACTAATGTGGTTTAAAACTTACAAGGGGTTTGCTTCCTCGTTCTTCCTGGTGGTTACTTTGAAGTAGTTTGCTGTAAGTACCATGGCTGAAACCATTTAACTTCATGGTAGGCCTCCTAGACTTTCGTATGCATTTCAAGGAAGCTGGTGCATTTAGTTTGAAGTTTTCTACTGCTTTTTTCATTTCTCAGTGGGCGAGAGAAAGCCAAATCGGTTCCATTACTCACAAAATGGAGTAGCCCACAGATTTGTGTCTGGCCTCTTCATTGCCTGACATTAACAACCAATCCAGAGGTGGGGTGGGATCCTTTCACTGACAGCAAGGGACGACCTAGGTGTATGGATCAAGCATCCCTGTATCCCTGTGTCTGTGGTTGTTTCAGGCCTGGCAGCATTGGCATCTGCTCACTACTTTGTAACACCTTCCTTTTATCTGCCCTCCGTGTAGAGCATATATATTATTTGAGGGAGGAACTATTGAAATACATAGCCTCTTTATGAAACTGAGAATGAAAACAGCTTTAAGCAATATAATAGTATAGGATATTAAATTTTTCTTCAAAAAATGCATATTAATATATATATAAGGTGTTTGGTTGTTTTTTTTAACTGCCCTGTCAAGTTTTGCATGTGAGGAAGCTGAGAACACATGACTCTCTAGAAGTGCCTAACACAACATCTACTGTTCATTACAATCAATAGTCATGTGAGTGTTTTTAATGGACTCAAACCCTGGTGGTATGTGTTAGACCTACATGGACTGAACCACCACCATGATGGCGTCATGTCCTGTATAAATTTTTCTCCTTTCAGAGAGTGTAGCGTCTTTCCCATTGCTGTAACATCTAGCAACAGTAATTCTTATCTTTCTCAAGGAGCATCATCTGTATGATACGATATGATAATGATATCCAGAAACATTATTTTGAAGCATTTGAAGACAGGTCTTAAGAAATGCTAGTCTAAGAAATGTTTTATTCAGAGTGCAGCCGCATAATTCATTATGTTGTTTTGTCCTCTTGAGACAAATCTACTGCTGACTACACAATTCACAAATGAGATATTTCACAAGTCAGTGGGATAACTGACTGGAAAAAAAATGTCAAAAAGCACCCTCTCTGAAATCCGTATAAGGGAAGTATATAAAAATACTGGAAATTATCTATGTTTTTTGTTCTGTCATGCTTTCACCAGGAAAAAAATAAAAAACTTCCAAGAGAAATATACATGAACAACTCCAATGGGACATAATGCAGAAATAAAAAAAAATTGCTCCTGTTGGTTTGCAAATAGAACTGACATCTATATTCACATGATTTTTAAAAATAATACTGCATATTTGTTTCTAAATAACTCCATTTAAAGTGTAAGGTCACATATCTCTGAAATGAAGTAAAAAAAAATTTTTGTTATGTTGGAATTAGTCAATCTTATGAATGTGTTTGTGTGTAAGAATGAAATAAAGAAAGCAAGTTGAATTTAATTCCTTAAGTTTGAAAAATGATTATCCAGCCACTGGGGAGTTCTGACTTACAATTTTGGAAATTGAACAGAACTATTCTCAGACTCACAATGACTGTGAGTATATGCTGCAGTTTCAAAACACACTGCTAGAGAAAGTCAGCCAAATGTCACTAAAACACTATACAGAAATGAAGCCTTCCTTTATTTTTGTTAATGACACCATTTAAATGATCTTTGAATATGGAAATGGGCTTTCTAAACCTCTTGAAGACTCTAAAAATTTGTGATGGAAATAGAAAGCAATGGGTTGAAGACTGAGGTGAACTGGGAAATGACAGAAGGTCTACTAAGAGGAAATTACTTCTGTTGTTCACCAAGCACACTTTCTGAAGCAAAGACTTGAATGCTACTGGCTGAGAAAAAGAAGGTTTAACAAAAGATGGCATAGAATATCCCATCAGTAGCAAAGGTCTTTAAAAAAACCTGTAGAAAATTAGAAAGGAATTTTTAACCTTTGTATGTGTGTGTGTGTGTATAAATATGTACATACCCCTCCCTCCCCATATTTTGCCTATGCATGTAAGCATTCGTGTGTTCGTATGTTTATATATGTAGGCCAATGCACAGAAGCAAGGCATTGCCTCCTTCTTTTGAGAAGAGAAGCATGGTCTGAAATACAGAGTCAAAAAAAGGCAGTAATACCAGCTTTAAAGAACCTTGAACTGAAGAAAGTAAGAAAAACTATGATATGTTGCAATAATGTGTTGTTCCAGGGGGCAGAATACAAGAAGCTCTTCAGAAGAAACAGTGACTTGCAGTTCTCTCCTTTTACCCAGCCATTTATTTTCACAAACTTTTAGGAACTTAATAGCCCTGGAGGCTTCTGTCCCTCTTTCATATTTTATTAAAATTGCCTGTTAGACAGAAATGTGTATAGAAGTAACTACATCTTTAGGAAACCAGGCTGAAAAATGGATTTAAGATGTCTAATTTCTGCACTTGAATGGAATAATGGAAGAAAATATTTGCCAAGAAAAATTAGCAATGTTGAGAAGAATGCCTTAAACATATCCTGAAGTGGAAACTGATTGTCCCTGAACAATCAAGATGGTTTTCTAAAACATTTTAAAGTATTTTATCTTTGAGATTTATACAGAATAATGAAAACTGTGGCAGTGAGGACCTTGGGTCAGTGATTACAACCCAACAACAGCTGTACAGGTGAAGGGGCCTTATAACCTAGTGACCCATCTCCAGTAGTGTCTATTGGTATGGTTAAGAAGTCCAGGACATCAAGAGTCTTTCCATAGTATGCTCACCTAGCTTCTCATTCCAGCTTTAGCAAGGAGACGGTGTGATAGAGAACCTTACAAGCAAAAGGTGTGCTGTCTTTCTCATGTGCAACAAACATATATGTTAAGAGCACAAGAACAAATGAGAAAAGGGAGAAACCAGATGAAAATGATTCACCTCTGTCTGTATCCTCCTGCTTTCCTGGGAGACCACAGAAAACCTGGAAGAGCTCATCAAACTGTCCATCTTGCTTTAGCAGGCTCAAGAGTTGGTGAAAGCACTTGAAAATGTAGTTTTGACAGTAACCTGTGAACTTGTAAGAAAATTTCTCACTTCACTGGAGCACATCCTTTCCACACTGCTGGACCTCTTTTCAGGAAGTCCACAAAGGAGGAGGCCAGAGAGGAGTGACAGTAGGCTTTCTTCGGCAAGCAACTTCTTGATGAAATTAGAAAAGTAAAATATGCTTCATACAGGTCAAAGTCAACATCACTCTGGCCCCTATATCAATTTGTGAAGCTCCTTCATCATAGGGAGAAGAAAGAAGAGGAAACATAGCTACATCTTCCAAGAAGTTCAATTACTTTAACTGTGACAGTCCCAGACCTCAATGCTGTTTGAAACACAGAACAAGAGAAATGATCCCTGTCTTGTTTCATAACAAAAAACAATGGACAACATAAATGAAAGAAATGTATTGATGTGGAAGTAATCTTCCAAATTTGAGGACTGTTTCTTTTCTGAGAAAACTCTTGCAGTCCAATAATTTTCTCTCTCTTTTGATAAGTTTCACCTTCCTAATAAAGAAGATTCAAGTGTCTAATCATCCTTTAAGAGCGGGTTGCTCTGTATTTTTAAGTAGTCAGAATGTGACACAATCTTCTTATTTGATTGTTACTTGCAGTTACTCAAGAAGAGCTGTGTAAAAATTTACTTTTGTTCAGATTTTAAGGGTGCAAATAATGTGCTTGGTAATGTCTTTGGGAATTTACTCAAACTAAGAAGCTGTTAATTAGTAGAAACATGCATTTTTTTTTTTTTTATTCCCAGAGAAATGTGTCTACATTCTGCTGTTTTTAAAAAATAAATTAATATCCACATAGGCAATATATACATCATTCAGTACACTGCCTTGTTAATGGTCAAAAATAAACTTTATGGCAGATCCATAGTGAAAACTCTGCGCAGTAGTGAAGACTCAGATTTATCTACAGTAGAAACAGATGTGAATAAATAATATACCATCTAGAAAAACAGACAAGAGTAATTGAGCAGCATGATTAAGAAATTGCATTATGGTCTCCAGACATTTGTTTTAATATTAGTTATTTACTTGCCATCTCAATCCTCCAAAACAGAGCAAATTTCAAACTCTACCCAGTGAGAATTATAAACGAAAGAATGCTTTATTGCACACAAATTGTAAGAGACTTCAAAGGAATAAACAAGACACAAATGTTAACAAATGAGTATATATATTTACGATCTCCAGTCCATGTATCTATCCGNGGAATAAACAAGACACAAATGTTAACAAATAAGTATATCTATCCAAATTGGCTTTGCTATTGACCCTTGAAACGACTCTCTTTGCATATGGGTAGTATTATTTGCCAGTACTTTATTGCTAAACTTCCCAAGTCTTCCAACTACCGCAAATGATCCTGACTCCAGCTCAGGCAAGTCAGCACTTGTTCCCTGGTCTGCTGCAGACTACTCTAGGATTGGATGTAAGAACAAGAAATAATACTATGTTCTCTATTTTAAGTGCTTGACTTGTTCCTGGGCCCCAAAAGCACAGACAAAGAATATTTGTGTGGGGAAAAAAAAAAAAGACACACCTCACCTTGGTTAGCCTAGCTGGAGAAAGCTATAAACTTGGAGGAAAATACAGTGGCTTGTCAGAAGGAAATATGAAGAAAATGGGTGGATGGTGGGAAAATATAATGCTAAGTCTTATGAGAAGATTAATCCCCCAGAAACATCTGATCGCAATTTTCTATGCTGATTTTTGGTGTGGTTGTTGTGACAAAAGTTAATTTAGTAATTCACTTAGTAACTCTACTGAAGTTCAGTTCATAGATATCTCAGCCCTGCAATCTTTACTTTTACAGTGAGAAGCAGGAACATGAGTGGTAAAGTAATCTTCACTATAACACAGAGGAACAGCCCCTGCGCTGGGTGTCATGGCTTTGTACAGACTTTTGCACCTAGAAAGAGGTGCATAGTGGTTGTACTGGAATCAGAAATCAGACCCATGTTTCCTACTCTTTTCTCTAGATTGAAACTGAAGCCAGCTGTAGTATTTCAAACTATTTTCTTGAGCTTTTTGTTTGACATGAATAATTATCTACAGAATCACTGAAATGTGATAGAGCATTTTGATTTGACAAAACCTTGTGTGGAACTTCCTTGCAGAGATTAGATTTAAGGAACACTGTTATGTGTTGTGGGCTTATCCATGGCCACATGCTTTGAGGTGCTCCAGCATGACCTCATGTATAGCCTGGTGCTTCAAGGCATACCTTCTCCAGCATGGACTTATCCTCAGACCACAGTCCCTTCAGATGTATACCTGCTGTGGCACAGACATAACCATGGCCACAGATGCTTCGAGATATACCTGCTCTGGCATGGACTTATTCATGGCCACAGACACTTCAGGATATCTTGCTCCCACGTGGACTCATCCACAGGTCACAGTCCCATCAACTCGAGTTCACACTGGAGTTCCAGACTGTCCAGTACAGCAGCACAGAAACAGCAGCGCTGCTCTGGCCATCTGCCAGCCCAGGTGCATCGCCATTGCTGTTGTCAAAACATTCCCAGGCACAGCAGAGTAAGATGATCGGCAGTACAGCACTACAGCCAGCAGCAAAAGAAAAAGGCAGCTACCAAAGAGCACTAGACTCTACTAAACAGTAAGGCAGGCAAGCCCATGGCAAGCACAGAAGCTTGCTGATTGTCTTGGTTTCGTCAGGGATAGAGTTAATTTTCTTCCTAGCAGCTGGTATAGTTTTGTGATTTGGATTTAGGATGAGAATAATGTTGATAACACACTGACGTTTTTTAGTTGTTGCCAAGCAGTCAAGGAATTCTCAGCTTCTCACACCACCCCACCAGCAAGTAGGCTGGGGGTGCGCAAGAAGCTGGGAGGGGACACAGGCAGGACATCTGACCAAAACTGGCCAAAGGGATATTCTGTACCATATGACATCATGCTCTGTATATAACTGAGGGTTGGCCGGGAGGCGAGGTGGCTCAGGAACTAGCTGAGCAATGGCTTTAGGTGGTGAGAAATTGTGCTGTTCATCACTTGTTTTGTATATTGTTTTATCATTATATTAGCATTAGTATTAGTATTAGTATTAGTATTTTCTTCTTCTTCTTCTGTCCTAATAAACTGTCTTTATCTCAACCCATGAGTTTTACTTTTTTTTTCTTTTTAATTCTCTCCCTCATCCTTCTTCACTTTGAGGGTGACCGAGCATTGGAACAGGCTGCCCAGAGAGGCTGTGGAGTCTCCTTCTCTCGAGATATTCAAAACTCACGTGGACGCAATCCTGTGCAACCTGCTGTAGGTGATCCTGCTTTAACAGGAGGGTTAGACTAGATAATCTCCAGAGGTCCCTTCCAACCCCTACTGTTCTGTGATACTGCGATTCCCCTGTGGGGGGTGAGTGAGTGAACATCTGTGTGGTTGTTTTAGCTGCCAGCTGGGTTAAACTGCGACACTGATTAATAGCTAAACAGCAATAAAAGCTATAAATTCAATCTATCACATTCCAATCAAATCTGTCATTATCTTGAAACCTTCAATCCCCATGTTGGTCGCCAAAAAGGACTGTTGTGGTTTAACCCCAGCCAACAACTAAACACCACACAGCCTCTTGCTCACTCATCCCTTGTGGCATGGGGAGAGAATTGGAAGGGTGAAAGTGAGAAAACTTATGGGTTGAGATAAAGACAGTTTAATAGGTAAAGCAAAAGCCACACACACAAGCAAAGCAAAACAAGGAATTCATTCACCACTTCCCATCAGCAGGCAGGTGTTCAGCCATCTCCAGGAAAGCAGGGCTTCATCTGTAAGACAAACATCTTCACTCCAAATGTCCCCCACTTCCTTCTTCTTCCCCCAGCTTTATATGCTGAGCATGAGGTCATACAATGTGGAACATCCCTTTGGTCAGCTGGGGTCAGCTGTCCCTGCTGTGTCCCCTCCCAACTCCTTGTGCACCCCCACAGCCTACTCACTGGTGGGGTGGTGTGAGAAGCAAAAAAGGCCTTGGCTCTGTGTAAGCACTGCTCAGCAGTAATGCAAAAATCCCTGTGTTATCAACACTGTTTTCAGTACAAATCCAAAACACAGCCCCATACTGGCTACTATGAAGAAAAGTAACTATCCCAGCTAAGACCAGCACATATGACATTCAAGGAATATTTACATTTCCAATATCTGCCATTTCTTTTTTTTGGTGGTAAAGAAAGATTCACTGAAAACACCCTACTTCAGCTAAGCTTCTATTGGAAAATATTTCTCAGGTCCAGGATGGAGGTTCAAATCTCAGTAAGAACCTGTGTTCAGAAGAAAAGTCTGGTCAATGCAGTTCACTCAGCATGCCGAAGATTAGGACTCAAGTTTCTGTTTTAAAGAGTCTACCATATCCTGGAGAATGCCCCTGTCCCTAGATTGCTGTGTGGTTTCTCCTGCTCACCTTCAAAACAAAATAAAAGAATTAAAAAACCCCAAACAAGAAACTAAAGCTGCAAATGACATTGAATTCATTTGATCAAGTGACAAAACCCAGCTGACTGAGGTTTCTAAGGCCATGTCTAGGCCAGTGTATCAAAATGGCACAGAAGTGGAGGGTGTCCCTGCCCATAGCAGCGGGGTTGGAACTAGATGATCTTTAAGGTCCCTTCCAACCTAAACCATTCTGTGATTCTATGATTCTTTGAAGTGCCTGCACCCATACCATTAAACCCTGCAAGACTAGGTGGACACCTCCACAATTTTAACTGGAAATGTGCCCTAACACATACAAGTTCTGAGTTGTGGATGGGAGCGTGCTGTGTGGCCCCTGCTAGGGTTTCGTTTAGCATTTTTAAAAATTCAGATTATTTTGTTTCCTTGCTTGGGGATGTTGCTTATTACTGTTAAATTCCCAAGGAGAAATATAGCCTAAAAATGTCTCTGTACAAGAAAACTGCTAATCACTTGAAAAATGGTGTGATTAGTTTAAAAAGGTCCCATGCAGCTTTTCAAACTGTGGTTCACTCTATTTCTTTCAGTTTGAAGTGAGACATGCCTGAATATTCGAAATAATTTTGTAATAGTTACTGAGATAGTCATGTATTTTGTTTCACTGGCCTTGTGTATAGCTTCCATTAAAATCTGAGGATCAAGTGGCTGTGATTGTCTAGCATGAATGCTCATAGAAAATATGAATAATATAGAGGAAAAGTGTTTTAATTCATACTTGTAGTAGTGCTTGTGTATAAACTAACCAAGAAACAAAAAAATGCTGTCATTTTTTATCACTTATAATTAAGTAATAGCATTCAGATAATAAGTAGTCATCTTTTTTGTATCCATCTTTTTGTCCATCCCATTCCTCACAAAGCAGTTACAGTCTACTGTGTTCAGAAGAGCTAGTAAGGAATTTCTTATTATGATCTTGTCACGTGTTATTGGGAGAAAGTGGAGTATTTGTGTTTGCCTCTTTCATCCCTTCGAAAAAGCCTTGTGGAGGGAGTTCAGAGCTGCTACTTAAGATATTTCCATCTTGAACTGTATGTTATAACCTCTTTCTTATAAGAGGGTCATTCATTTTTCGTTTCTATAGAGCAAAAGATCCTGGCAGCATAATTTTCCCTGACTTGCTACCTACGTCTGACATTTATTATGAACCATGGAGCCTGTCTCCGTTCAAAATCCTCCAATGATTTGGACCAGCTTTTGACCAGGCTTAAAGACAAAATATAGAAGTGCAGTGGAAAAAAAAGTCACAAACCCTTCACAATCTTCTTGTTGGTATTCCACAAGAGAAAGGAGAGAATAAATTATTCATTGTGAATCACTCAGCCTGTCCTGGTAGGCAGCCTTTCATAGTGTAACAACTTTAAATGAACTGCTCCCCTTCCCTCCTCCCAAAAGTGCCACCAGTTCTTAATGCATAGTGACACTCAATTAACATGATAGGCAAATGACCTAAATGCTAGATATGGCCCACTGAAGACAGCACATATTTTTACATGTGTGAATATTTTATAGATATTCTTTCTTTTCCACAGTCAAAATGAAAAGATCTTCCAAAGTATTTTTNAGATTCTGCAAATATTTTTTGTTGTGAAAAAAAAAAAAAAAAAAAAAAAAAAAAAAAGAAGTCAGAGCAAGAACATGCTCATTGTAAAGCACTTTACTACTGAGGGTATTCTCTTAGAATATACCTGTAAGCAGGTACAGTGCAAAAAACCCTGGAATGAAAATAATGGAAAAAAAAAAACCCAACTTATTCCACAGTGAAGTTATCTCTTTCTCTTTATTTGCAATAAAAATTCTAGACTAAACACCCTGGAATGATGAAAATCATGGGAAAACACCCTTTTTTCCATAAACACTTTCAATCAGCTGGCATTTTCAGATGGCACGCTACTTTGTGGGAAAATATCAGCAGAGCTTTCACTCCCAGACTTGGAAGTCAGTACTGTTTCCATACCTAAAAGATGCATTTCACATACTGAATTTGGCTGATTTGCAATCTGTCCTCTTCCTTTCTCTTTCCTCCCCCTCCCTGCCCTTCTATCTCATATGTCTACCATTTTCTTTATTGCCACGCTTTAAATGTGAGTGATCATGTTCTTCCATGCAAAGACTTAATAATTTGCCATTATATCATGCTAACACTGCTTCCACATAACTCACAGCATGCTTAACTGCCCTCTCTCTCCATTCCTTATAGGCAAAAATAAGGAAAGCTTTCCGCTGACCTTAATCATTTGTGAAAACCGACCCGGATTTTACAGGTTGGAACAGGTTAGTGCAGGGCTATTACTCTAGCTGAATGTAAATGCCATCAGTCAGCTTCACAGTTTTCATCCATTGCAAGTGATTCATCAGACATTAATTCTTCCTTTCTTTGCAGTCACATTTTTTATCCTCTGAAACTCTCCTGGGTAAACTCACCTTGGCTTGTGAGGCAAAAACTTTTGCCATTGAGAAATGTCCTCACTTTTTCTTTTGCAGACTTTTTTTTTTCCTTCCACTTTTGCAGATGTCTTTTTTTCCTAAATGGGCATTTTCTAAGCTTTGGTAGAATCATACAAAAGCAAATAGCTGACTATTAGCTATACGGAACGGGCTCCCGCATAGCCCTAAGCAAGTCATTTAACTGCTCTGTTCAGCAGGGAGATGGCACATGTGATTCTACTTCCATTTCTGGCTTGTCTAGACTATGAGGACGCCAGGGTGGTCGCTACATTTATATACATTCCCATAATATGCATGTTTTCCCCATAGCTTGGTCTGCACCTCAACATTAATTACAATGAGAAAGATCATGTGGAAAAGAGGGAGTTTGAAAGTAGTTTGTCCTGATGCTTGATCTCCATATTTTGTTGCCAGGCTCTGGTATGTAGATTACAATTTCAAGCAAACTCTGTTTTAACGCTTCAGTATTCTCAAATATTATCAGTTTGTGATTGAAATCGCTATCTCAGTGCTGCAGCTCATGACAATTTTCATTCTGCATTGTTGCTTCAGTGAAGTAACATAGGTTTGCTTTACTTAAGATCTTCCAAATTGGCAATCTACAGGGAAATGATAGAAAAATGCAAGTGCCCCTCCCTGAGGCAGCCAACCGGGAGATAGTGACGTTTGGCACATTAAGACAGCAGTGTGCAAAATGGATTTCAGGTTTCTCCCCATTGATTTCCCATCTGAAGCCACTAATCCATCCCTGGCTACAGCTGCAATGCCATCACAGGAGTGTGCAGTTACAGGATCTTGAGCAGAACTTAGTGTCTTCCCTCAGCATGGATCCTGTTCTCTCAGAGCTGACTTCCTTGAATCAGATCTTGCCTGCTTTCTCAGTCCTGTTTGACAGACTGCATGGCTTTAATAACCAGTATCTAAAAGTTTCATCAAATGACACTGTGAATAATTTATTGAGGATAGTCTTCCCCTTGAAAACTGCCAGTATTCAGTCTGTTACAGCATCAGTCTGACCATTTTGGATCCATTGGGGCTGACCCTGGGCTCCCTTACACTCCTTCAATATCATGCAAGCTTTGAAATGTGCTTTTTCCAGAGCTTTTACAAATCCAAGGCAACTCCATTTATGTACATACACATTTCTGCAACAGTTGTTTTCACTTTTATTTTTGGCCTTGAGAAAATGGTTCTTCCCCTGTTGAAGTCTTTTTTCTTCCTCTTGTTTTGCAGAACGTCATGTCTTGTAGATGATCCGTGGAGTGCTTTTAAAACACTGAACAAAATGTGCTAACATGCAGTTGTAGTTATCCATCCATTTGGAAGGCCAGAAGTATAGACACACCAGTGTTAGCAAAATCCTGTTATTTTGAGGCTTCCCACTAAAAAGAATGGAAAAGTCAGGAAGGCAGCATTTTATAAAGATGTGATTTATAACATTTGCTCTTATTGTTTATTCTTTACTTTACACTTCTGAAATAAGTAAGGGGTGTACTTTTCCTATCAGCTAGCATTTGGTGAACATTCTAGTACAGCTCCTCTGCTTGATGCTCCCCAGGCAGCAGACACCAAAATTTTAAGACTGGGGTAGCCTGAGACAAGCCCTAGTGACATTTCTGGCTTTGGTTGTCTCCATGGGTGCCCCTTGTAAGGCTCCAGCATCACCTAGCATCTCTTTGGAGAACTGGCATTTCTCTGTCCAACCAAAAGGCTCTCCAAGAGCTGTCTTTCTCTGTAGGACACTAAGAAAAAAAAAAAAAAAAAGGCAGTAGAAAATCAGTTTGGGGGTCTTTAGGTTTCTTAATCCTAGTTCCTATCTTTTTTTGGAGCACAAGAGCTTTTGTCACATGTCAGCAATGAAACATAAGCATGCCAGGCTCAGCAGGAGGATGCATCTCACTGCCTCTACCTTCCCTGTTTGGCACTGGCTCTCCCTGACTCACCAACGAATGCAGCAGCTGCCCTTGCTCCTCTGCAGGCAGCAGCACTTGGGGTGAGGTCTTTGCTCTGAGTGTCTTCACATCCCAGCCCAGCATCACTGCCTCTGCCTCACCACCAGGTGCCTCTGGGCCAACCTTCCCTGACACTGCAGCCACCAGCAAGGCTGAAATCCCCTGAGCTGGCCTCTGAGCTCCCTGGGAAGTCAGGTTGGCTCCTGAGGGTAGGAAGCAGCTGAAATGTTATGGAGACATCTTCTACTTGTACCTCCCACCTGTCTCAAAACTCCTTGGAACTCTGAGCCCTCTGGGGCTAGTCCTCTGTCAATAGCTTCTTGTGAAACCTATCTGATCCTTCTCAGGGATCATACCTGGGGCCTGGTTATGTCAGTGCTGCAGAATTACTTTTTCGATATTGCTTGTAAAAATTATTTTGCCCTCACCCTTGAGATGGCAATGTATGGTTTTGCCTCTAAGCTCTGAGCGAGCTCTGTACCATCATATAACCTGTATTGACATCCCTCTGTTTCCTAGGGTCTTAAACAAGCCCATGCCTAGAGCTCTGCTCTGGTGAGTGCTCTGGCTGACAGAACTCTACTTTGAGTGCACTTTTACTCCTCAAGGATGTGTGACAGACAAAGTAGTTTGCAAACCTTCTAAAATCAATTATTACTTAGGTATTATGGAAAAATAGAGGTCTAACCTGACTGCAGAATATCTCTACACAAACAATATACTCTTTGTAAAGATTTTTTTTTATCCCACTTGAGCAATTTTGGGCTTGTGACCAAAATCTTGAAGAAACCCTTGTCCTCTTCCGTCTCTTCTTCCCCATACATGTTTTCTTTTCCAGAACGTAGATCCTCTTTTCACCAGCAGATTGGTAGCTGTTGTTCTATAATTATTCATATTGCTTGAATAACTCTCATGATAAATGAAGATTTCTGAGGAAAGGTCTAATGACCATTCATTTCAGGAACTATGGTATCCATCCATCCTTGAGGACTGGCATGAAGGATACCCATTACGACAGTATTGGACAGACTTTCATTTTATGAATTTGTTAGGGTTGAAGGAATGAATTCTCAGTGTGAACTAGAACAGAAATGAGATTCCAAAGAGATTCATTTAAAAATTGTTATTATGAGAGTGTATTTCCATGGAAGTGTTAGAATAGTCTGATTAGGTTTAGCTTTGTTTTCTTTTTGATTACTTCCTCTTCAGCCCCAAAAGATTCTCCTTTTCATTTTTCTATTCTTAGCAATTGCTATTATTTGTTAACAAATATTTTTATCTGTTATGTAACCTCTTTGCAGAGCTTGTTTTGTATCTCTGTGAGGGAGAAGAGTGATAGAAATTGAATGTGAAGCAAGGCAGAGAACATGTGGGAGCTGGCTTGTGCTTGCAAGGACAACTAAGTCTAACAGCATCACCAGGTTATTGAATAAAGAAATATAGATTCAGGGAACTGAAATGCATCCTCATCACGTCAGAAGTTTGCTAGGCTGCTCTGTTTTAATAAACAAACAATCCTGATTGACAGAACTCCAAATTTGCTGTTAAAGTTTATTGTGACTTATTTTAGCTTGTGTTGATTACTGCCATCTTAGGAATAGGATCAATAACGACTCTAAAAAGTGTAGACATCAGTGTGTGAACTACGCTGCAACTCTTAAGGCATGTTAATTCCCAAATGAAGCCATCTTTAGCAGGCGGCTCAGTGGAGCAGTGATTTCAACAGTAAGTGATCTACATTAAGATCTAGACAGAGACAGGTTGTGGGTTTGAGTGGAAATGTGTCCAATGAATATGATCACCTTAAATGTGTTTAAAATTAGTACATTTGTACATATTAAAATGCTTTGCATCAGCTCCAGAGCATTTGACACTTCTGGATTTTACACTTCACAATTAGAGTCGAGATATACTCTAAGGTTTGGACCTTACAGAACAAGCTTAGTATACAGGAGATATCCATGAGAAGGCTATGAGATTAATACCCACTGTGCACTCCTATAGGACAAACATGGATAATGGGATAACCTCCAGTACAATATCCAGACACGGGTCCACATGACAAAGATGTCAAACAAGGTAATGCATCATCTGTACCTGGCTCTATTGAAAATTTTTTTTTTTCTTTCTTTCTTTTCTTATAATTGCTTGCCTTCCATGGGCTATGGAGTGAATTCAGCAAAATGATCTTTAATCAGCATGTCCTAAGATAGAATCGCACAGTACTCTGTTGAGAGTATGAAAATTATGCCTTGTTGGAAGGGATACAGGAGAATTGCAAAGACTGCAGCATGCTGCCAAGCATCAGTGAATATTTGACAAGGTTTGTTTCGCTAATCCTCCCTTTCCTTAAAATGCTTTTGGAGTGGAAGGGCCAAGGATAAACTTCATGCCAACTTTGTCCTTTGAGCCTCAGCTAAAAATAGCCCACAAAGGTTGAATTGAAATTTGGGGTCCAAGAGATCCCAAAAGGAAATTCAGCAAACCAAAATAATCAACGTGCACCACAATCCAGTTATAGCTGGATCTGTTTTGTTCAGTTCCTGTTTAAATATTTCTTGACTGTATTCAGGATTCTTCTGTAATTTCTTCTAAAATACATACACCTGCACTGGAGTTGTGAAGTTTGTTCTTGGGTGATTCCCATATAAGGTCTATTATTTTATAACAAGATTTTTGCAAGTAGTCCCGATATGAATTTTTGAAATACATGTACTAATGTGGATTTTATTGGAGGAATGGGGTCTGATCTCTGCATGTGGGAAGAAATGCTCAGAAAATAGGAAGAATAATGTGGCAAACATCAGAGCAAATGCAACTGAGATTAGAGTCATTCTTGCATCAGTGCCAACATCAAGCTGTTTTCTATCTGTTAATGGTGATTTGTGATGGTATGAGAAATGCTCATTGGACAATGGAATTGTGTTTTCACAGAGTGAACTAAAACCATTCACTCAAACAGTTATTTTCAATTGTTTTGCTATAAACTAAATTGGAATTAAAACCTTTTAATTCTTTCATTCTCACCTTAGGAGAAATTCTTACAGTTATGCCTGGGTTCATGGTCAGTTGTCTAGCCAAAGAAAAATGGACGCAGTCAATTCCAAATTGTTTCAGTGTTAGTATGCAGAGGCAACAGTTGGTCATTTCACAGATTTCAGCTGATGAAGCCTTTTGATCTACTCAGTGCTCCTCTGTGGGGTATTTAAGGGTTTTACACCAGAAATGGGAGAAAACCTGGAAGGCAAGATCATGGTCAGCTCTCAGTTCTGAGGTTAGCTCCCACTTCTGCTTGACAGATGGACCAAACTTTTCATATGCAATGGACTGGGACAAGAATGGGATTCAATAGTGTGGCAGTTAAAGCAACATGACAGTAAGGTGTCCTTCAGAGCCTCCCAGGCAGCTCTCCAACCTCTGCAGTACAGGCTCTTGCTTTCTCTTTGGCTCAATGGAGAGTTAACCCCATTCCCAGGTATGAAGCCAAACAAATAGAAATAGGCACAAGATGGGAGAGGAAACCAGTATTTCTGCATCCCATGAGTGGACTCTAAAGAAAGAGCTGCTAGAGAAGCCAGTATGTGGCCACAGCCATATTTCCTTTGGTATGCTGCTCTGAAAATATTTATGGATTAGGCCGTGAGGGAAAACTAGGCAGGGAAATGTCTGCTTTGTAGATCTAGAAGAATTTAGTAGGTTCCTCACTACCTTGAGTGCAGTCAAGGCACCCTTCTTCAGCAGCTCTGGGACTTGACCCACAAAAAAATTTCTGCAAGCAGATGTTATGTCTCCAGAAGAATAAATGAGAGGGAGTTGGAGTACATAAAACCTCATAAATCAGTGCCTAAAGGAGAAGTCAGGAGATGTTTAACATCATCATATGATCACCACACCCTGCAGTGTTTCAGTATTTGTTGGTTTGGGGGTTTTTTTCAGTGCCCATCCCAGGTTTAAATCCCAATATATCTGTGCTCCCTATGATCCAGAGAAGTAGCATGTTTGGCCAGGAGCCACCTAGGGTAGACTGCTGGTAAGGTAGGTGTCTCCTCTGTTGGTTGTGGATAAGCTTGTAACCAGTATCTTGTCCTTCTCTGGGGTTCGAGACTTTACCAGGTTCTTCTTTCTCTAGAAGGTCCTAAGACCAGCACCCTCTTTCAAATGTAGTACCCCATAACTTTCCTTTTAAGACTGTTGTCATGGTGCTGCTGTTTTCCTCCTTCTTTACATTTTCCTGTCCCTCCTTAGCCTGAGTGGATTCAGATCACATCCTCCACTTTTCTGGAGAGTGCTCTGGGTGTCAGACCAAAGGCTATGCCGGTCCAGCTGTAAATGGAATAAGACAAAAAGGTGCGTGGAGAGGGAGAAAACTTACAATTTTAGGCAAGACAGACTGGATAAGAGATGGAAATAAATGAGATATGTTGTACTGTGGACTCTGTGGAACTCTTTTGAGATGGAGAGTAAAAGCTACATTTTCTGCATCACTATGGAGATGAACAAGATATTGTTTCCTCTAATCCATTATGCTTACAGCAGTTGAAAATTGCTGACTGCTTATTCCCTTCTGTGAATAACTTCATGGAATAGTTTCACAGAATATCACATTGTGTTATGAAATCACCTGCAAAAAATGGTGGTAGATGCTCTAGGAGTGAGTTGGAGGGGATGACATACAACTCAGGCTGTATGAGTTTTGAGAGACTTTAACATCTGTGTGAGTTTCTTCAGAATCATTATCAAAAACAAATAGAGGAGCAGTGTCAGTGTCTGTGACAGATGCAGTCCAGATCATCTGTTAGTGAGTAAAACCCAGAGGAGTGAGTTTGTCCTTTGGTCAGAGGAAAAACTGAAGATGATTCAGACAAAATTGTCTGAGAAAAAAAGATATGTACTGGCTTTCTTTTCTTCTTTTCCCTTCTTTTTCTCAGTACCTTCTCTCACTTTTCTCCACACTGCCTTAATACTTTCTTCACCCTTGGTCTGGACTAAGATGTCTCACAGAGCATAAAACTTGTTCTCAAATACGGAGAGTTGCAGCAGATGTTGGGTAGGTCTGTGTGATGTCTGAGGCATTTAGATACAAAGCAGGAGGAAATCCGTATCTAGGCATAACTGAATCATTAAAACACCTGGGAAAATCTCTTCCATAGAGAAGGCAATGACAGGAAAGGAGCTGGTGCATAGTCCAAAGCAATTCAGTGATATTTAGTGCAAACCAGGACTGGTCTGGAAAATGTGGTCACTGGGCTTGTGTTATATCAAAATACAGCCTTTCCAGAAGGCAAGGCAAGGCAAGGCAAGAGGAGAAGAGAAGAGAAGAGAAGAAAAGAAAAGAAAAGAAAAGAGAGAAGAGAAGAGAAGAGAAGAAAAGAAAAGAAAAGAAAAGAGAGAAGAGAAGAGAAGAGAAGAAAAGAAAAGAAAAGAAAAGAGAGAAGAGAAGAGAAGAGAAGAAAAGAAAAGAAAAGAAAAGAGAGAAGAGAAGAGAAGAGAAGAAAAGAAAAGAAAAGAAAAGAGAGAAGAGAAGAGAAGAGAAGAAAAGAAAAGAAAAGAAAAGAGAGAAGAGAAGAGAAGAGAAGAAAAGAAAAGAAAAGAAAAGAGAGAAGAGAAGAGAAGAGAAGAAAAGAAAAGAAAAGAAAAGAGAGAAGAGAAGAGAAGAGAAGAAAAGAAAAGAAAAGAAAAGAGAGAAGAGAAGAGAAGAGAAGAAAAGAAAAGAAAAGAAAAGAGAGAAGAGAAGAGAAGAGAAGAAAAGAAAAGAAAAGAAAAGAGAGAAGAGAAGAGAAGAGAAGAAAAGAAAAGAAAAGAAAAGAGAGAAGAGAAGAGAAGAGAAGAAAAGAAAAGAAAAGAAAAGAGAGAAGAGAAGAGAAGAGAAGAAAAGAAAAGAAAAGAAAAGATCTTTAGCAGCTGAGTAACTGGGACAAATGGTATGACTGCACTAAAAAGAAATGTTTACAAGGATCTGTTGCTGGCCTCTAAGGAGAGAAAGCACATTATAAGCCATATTTGTACAGATAAAAGAGGCCTGTAGAAAAATCAGAATTCATTGATCAAGGGGAATTTTAATTAGTCCTACACTGCTACAAATCTGAACTTCAGAGCTGAATTGAATCCTAGAGAAAGAAACGAGTTTGGAAAAAGAGAGACTGCTTACCCATGAGTTCTTAAGAACAAGTGATCACACTGCAAGTCAGGGACAAGATGGGTCTGCTCAACAGGGAATAGTGTAAAAATATTTTATGAAGTACGCTTCAAGGGAAAGGAGCTCAGATGAAACAACAAACATCTATGATTGTTTCAGAAATTTGCAAGTGACAAGTGATAATCAAGAGATTTATAGTCAAAGCATGTGTGTGCTTAGAGTCCAGGATTACATAAATTTTTCTTTTCCTCCTTTTTTGATTTAATTTTGGAGAAGGTTCCAGAAGTCTGTTTTCAATTCTGCCTGGGCAAGACTGAATTTTGCTGCTTTAAACTCTGTTTGTTGGCTGATGTCCTTAGCCATTTTAAGATGATATCCATCTGATATGAGATCCTGCTTTTGTCATACTATTTACAGCTAGGTAGTGATCCATTAAGGCATCTATTTCCCAGACACCTGATAAGAGTTCCACAGTATTGAATGTGTCCAAGCCCAGATAAAGAAAAAGACAGATGATAGTAGGAAAATAAAAGATCTAAAGACAAAAGGAAGACATAGCTGACCACATAAATTATCACTTGACCTGAAAAAGGAAAATTAAAAGATAAGAGGCAGCAGGGACTCCTTATATATGTACCCATAGACATACTTTGTTTTTGTAAATCCAATTATGCTCACAGATGTCCTCATCATTAGAATAAATATGCCAGATTTTCTTGTGCTTTTCAATCAAACTTCTAAACATATTTCTTTAGAAGAAATGCAATGGCAAAATTACGAAGAAAGACTGTATGTAACTTTTCAGGAAATACAGTTCTGCAAGTATTTATTGTCTGTATCATTAAAAGTAACCTTTAATGCTAACTTAAAATAAGCAAGAGTTAATATTTCAAAAACACTTTTAAAACTAATTGCAGATCATGACTGTGTCTCTTACATTATTTCAAACATTTCAGACAAGAACTTCTCTTGGCCACAGCGCAGCATAAACCACTCCTCCTCCCAGCCTGCCCCTTGTCTGCAGCAGTTCAAGACAGGAAGGTGAAAACCACCTGGGGGATAGGAGCAGATCCAAGTCTCCACTCAGTTAGACAAGTGCAAGGAGCTGCAGAGTTCTGGCTCTGAAATCACTGCACAGGGGCTGGTACTGGGCCTTTGCAATTCCATTTGCAGGATCTAAATTCCCAATGCCGCATAAGCATGCCTCAAAATGTTCACTTCCATAAAATCGTTTTTACCTTAACTTGTTTTATCAGAAGCAGGTAAAAGGTGTTTCGTATTCAGACCCACACTAATTCCACAGCATTTGAGCCTTTGTTCAAAGAAGGCTCTTAAGAAAAAGTGTATCCATAATTCCCAGACTTCATCAGCAAAGGACTTTGAAGAAAAAAAAAAAAAAATTCTCACAGAGGTCCAGGATGCTTACTGTCTTAGTATAACCAGCCTCCTGTTAACAAAGCTGACTTGAGTGACAAAATTAGATCTTTAAAATTCTGGAGCATAAGACACTTCAAAGTGTGATAAACAAGAATTTGCAAGAATTGTCTTCACAGATTGAACCACAAGATCACATCCTGGGCAGATAGGAAGTGTACCAGATAGAAATACACTAGCTTTAGGACACTCCAGTACCCGATAGATACATAAGCCATTGCCCAATGCTCTCTGTATCTCTCCCTTCATGATTTCCCTTTACTCAACTTCAAACTTAGGACAAACCCTTTTGCCATTAAAATCAATGGAAGTTTTATCAGTAGAGCTAATCTCACCTTCAGACTTTAATTTGATTTCTTTCTTTCCTTTTATCTCCCTTATTTTTTGTCTCAAAGCACACAGTGCCAGTGCAACATCTGTCCATCCATTCAAAAGTATTCTTTATATACTCTGGTGGTATAGTTTTTGAAATTTAGAAACTATGAACATAAAGCTGAAGCTACTGTAAAAGTAAGCCAAAAGAAAGAGTATCATCTAATGTGTGAAAATGTTCTCAACAGTAATTGTGTTTTTATTTCTATTGCATCCTTAATCTGAGGATCACAGGATACTTTTACTTCTGATAAATAAAGGGAAGCCATGACTATTCTCTCTGACACATGGCAAATGTATTTTCATAATCGGATTCTACCAGGTATCAATAAATCTTGAATTTGAGCACAAGAAAGTAAACAAGGAGTAAAAATATTCTATTTACTTACAACAAGGGCCATTGTTTGGAAAGATTTATATATATATATATAGGTGAAACAGCACAGAACTAAAGGCCTGCTCATCCCAGAATATGTGTTGAGCTTGGGTATGATCAATTGAGAAATCAATATGCCAAAACTGCTCGTATGGAAGTTAGATTTAGATGAGGAATAAAATAAGGTGTGGATCTGACTATTCTACTCACTGACCAATGTGAATAAAGACCTAAATCCTGAGAATGTCGATCACAAGGCTGTATTTTCACATCTTTATTTATCATACTCAGTATTCTTTCTGCTTTGTGTTTCTCTGTCTTACCAAAAAATGGTATAAGTGGCTACCACTTACAGCACAGGATTTGAGAATAGAAGTAGCTCTTTCTTCCCTTTGCAAAGATTTTTTTTGACAAGTTAAGGACTTTAACAGAAATTGTCTCTGGAAAAAAAAGCTGTTTGTAGCTTTTGATTAAGTTTTGTCTGCATAACTGCACAATTCCATTCTCAATATACTGAGGTTTTTTCTTATTTCTAACCTTATTCTGTGAATTTTCTACATTTTTTTCCATGGTAGCAGAATGATTCCATGTCTTTGTATTCAAAGCCCTTGTGAAGCGACATGGTTGGGCTAATCTCTTGGATTCTTTGGTCCCATTTATTCCAAAAAATCTAACACCAAAAAAAACAATTCTCCAGACTTCAGTCATTTTCTTTGTAATACTAGACAAGGTTCTCTTCTTCCTAAAGAATATTGAAAGAAGATTTAAAATAGTGACATAAAATTGTGAAGTATTGCAGTCACTCACACAGTGACCTGGATCATTCTTAAGGTATACCACAGATTTGCTGGTTTTTTTATTTATTTTACTCCCCCCCTCCCCCCCCCCCAAGATTGATTAAGAACTGGTAATTTGTGGAGATGCCTTGGGAAATTCCTCTTTCCAAGTTGTAAACAAGGCTAATATTAATCATGTTTCTCAGGAAAGGGTTTTTTCCCAAAGTCTTGGAAACATTTTTTTCAGGCATGGCTCTAGAACATGGCTATATGTTAAACATTTCTTGTGTAATGCAGAGAATAAAAACCATCTTAGTAGGATGCTGTCTGTATTTAAAATGCCCCAGTCAATAGGAATGTCCCTGGAGTGAACACTCTGAGGTAGTTAGTGCAGGGATGATGTACTCCAGAAACACAGGCATGGCACTACAATTGGTGTTATGCTGTCAGGAGAAGCAATCTTCATAAAACAGCATGGAGATTTGATATCTGGAGTATACAGATAGAAGTAATTATTCTATCTTAACCAAAAAATAATCCAAGGGTGTGAATTTCTACCAGAACAACAAATGGAAGCTAAAAGATGCGACAAAGTACTCTGAAAAGGTAAGACTTATAAGTGAATGTGGAGGGCTAGGATATTAGATTTATGTAAAAATGAAAATACTTCTGAAAAAAATAAAAAATACTCTTAATAAATAGGCCAGTGAATAGATAACAGTAGCTTCATCAATTTAGAAGTCTCCGTAGATATTTGAGTAACAGGAACACGAAAGAGGGAAAAATATTAAAAAAGAGAAAGGTGAAATTAAAATATTTTCTCCATGGTTACAGTAAGATTAATTGAGCAATGGTCAATAAAGATGGAAGTTTTAACTCCACTCCCTTTCAGTGCAAGCAGGTGGAAGGGATCATGAGTGTGCTCTACAACAAGGTACAAGAGGAGGAAGTGCGTTTATTTGGCTTGATAGTGAACTACCCATTTATTGATACCTTGAGCCCTGGAGGGATGTTGTATGGCCCTAAATGAGGCCTCCAAGCTGTGTATGCAGAGCAAAATGGACTTGGAAAGGTGATCAACAAATAACAGGTTGGGGTGGAAGTTGCCTAAACTGTTCAACAGGAAACACTAAGGACAAAGGAAGGTCTTAAATCCTTGCATGTGGTGATATTCTAGGCACAGCACTACTGAAAATTCAGAAATTTGAATCTGTGCTAAGGGTAAGCATGCAAGATCTTTCAAAATATATCCTCAAATAATTGTAATTCAATATTTTTGTGGATCTAGTCCACAGACAGAAAATAGAAGCAACTTTGGAAGTCCTTGACTCAGCAGGGCTAATGACAGAATCATTGTCACTGCTGGGTACTGGTCAGATCTGCCTCTGACCCCATACCCTGCTCCCACATTATCACAGGAGGGTGCAGAGTCTTATTTTATCCAGACCTAGAGAAATATGAAAAGTCAGTGCATCTTGAAAAACTAGGCAGAGGTTTGCATCTAAATATACCAAATATGTAGAGAGATAACACTTTTATTTGAAGCAGGACTTCTACAAATGCAAATGGTATGAATTTGTGTAGCTAGTAACTCAATTTTATAGAGCTGTAAGCTGGAGAAAAATGAAACAGAAAAGTTAATGGAAGCATTTAATAAAGGACAATGAGCAGGCACCATAAATCTAAGCAGGAACGGACATTAGAGAAATGTATGCATCAGCTCACTCAGTACAGGAAAGATTCCTTAACTACAGGACATTTAGCATACTGCTTTTATGCATAAAATGGCTCATACACATTCTAACAAATCACCAGCAAGTTTATTTTAATTTTCATTGCAAGACAGTTTTGAAAACTTTAGTGGGATTTGCAAGAATTCTGGGAGGCTAAAGTAGATGTTTTAGATGCACATGTAACAGGATGGCAGGTGTCTGATGGCCCTTTGTAAAGTAAAACATCAGTAGTGGGTGTATTTGGTTTGCTTGGCCCGGTTTTTCTACTGGGTGGGGGGGCTACAGGGGTGGCTTCTGTGAGAAGATGCAAGGGAAGAGTGTGAGGAGTCCTCCCCCTGAGGAGGAAGGAGCGGCAGAGACAACGTGTGATGAACTGACCACAACCCCCACTGTGCCCCTGGGGGCAGGATGTAGAGAAATCATGAATGAAATTAAACCTGGGAAGAAAGGAGGGGTGGGGTGAAGGTGTTTTTAAGATTTGGTTTTATTTTCTCATTACCCTACTCTGATTTTATTGGTAATAAATTAAATTAATTTTCCTGAATCAAGTCTGTTTTGCCTCTGATGGTAATTGTTCAGTGATCTCTCCCTGTCCTTATCTCGACACACAAGCCTTTTGTTACATTTTCTCTCCCCTGTGCAGCTGAGGAGGGCAGTGATGGAGTGGCTTTGGGGGCACCTGGCCTCCAGCCAGGGTCAACCCACCACAGTGGGAAAAGTTCACCTGTGATGTCCAGCTATCCATGAGGTGCTCCCTTGTATTTCCTTCACACATGGAGGAGGTCTTTGTTTCTCATGTTGACTCCTCTGTGCAGAGACGTATTTTGCCTTCCTTGCAGAGGAGAAGAGGGAGGTGACAGAGGGAGATCTAGCCTCAGTCATGGAGAAATCAAGCCCATGTGGTTTCCATTGATAGCTTTGAAAACTGATGGTGGAATTTCCTGTGGCAACGTTTTACAATTTCAGGATACCTGTGGTATGAGGAAGGAGAGCTTGGTCACAAAAATGTACGTCTAGCGCTGCTAGTCCTTTTGCCTACAGTCTTCTATAACAAAGCTTTTAAGACAAGACTTGATTGCAAGCCAAGACAGTTTCCTGTGTCTTCCCTTGGGTCAGAAACAGTTTCCAAGAAGAGGGTTTGTACATGGGACCATTTCAGCTGGAAGGATTTTTGTTTGAGGCTGAGTCCCTGCCTGTTGCTTCATAAAGTTTTAGAGGAAGACCATTATATAGTCTTTGTAATAAGATGTCCCTGCAGTAAGCTATTTTATTACCTGAAGGCCTCAATTTTTTTTATTCATCCTTGAAATAAGTAGCACTCCCATTGACATATGCTGGGCTCCTACCCGGCTGGAAATTGAACTTGGACTTCTGAGTGTGATCCACAAACAATAATTGTATACGTGAAGAAGGGAGGAAATGTTTGTTACAAACATCCACAGTACGTGCAGGTTCATCTCTCCCTATGTCTTTATATGTATGCACACATTCATGGACACACACACAAAAAACATACACTGTGAGAGGAGGAACCTCTTAAGTCACTTTCTGTAGTCACCTACCAAGTACAGGAAATTCTTCTGAAGTTTTTAAATATGTTTCTGAGGTCTAACAGTTATCTAGGAAGTTATCTATAGAAGGTACCTATGTTGTGCATTATATAGCTGTGAAACAAACAAAAAAAAATTACATTTAGGTAAATAGTAGTGTAGGACTGCTATAAGAGAACAGTAAGTGCTAATGGAAAATCCCTCCTTTCAGATTTTACAGAAGAGTTATTTGTCACTATAAGTCGTAGCTCTGTTAATATTGGAAAGTCCATGTATGTATATTGCTATTCCTATGCGAAGTCTTATTGACTTCAGAGAAAATTGGAGCAAATAGGTATGGAGTAACCTCAGGAGGTCAGTGAGTCCATCGCTTGCCCCAAAACAGAAGCAACCACACCTTAAATAGAGATATTTTGTCTAACCTGTTCTTGCGAATTGCCAGTGGTAGAGGTTCTGTAACCTGTATAGACAATGTGCTCCAGTGCTTAATAAAGCCCATGAGTAGAAAGTTTTTCTCAACATTAATAATATGTTTTCCTTGTTATCATGCAAGCCCATCACATTTTCTTTCCCCACTGCATATGAAAAAGAAGTTATGATTGTCCTTTTTGCAGCACTTTTTATATCTTCTCTCACTTTTACCATCCAAACACAATCACTTCAATTTTTCAACTCAGACCACCATTACATTTTGGAAATGGTGAGTATGGCCTTCTTTGTTGTCTTCCTCTATCTTTCCTTCAAATGACCTGTCAGGGAGGAGGCTTGGGCTTTGCATGGTGGACTGACATTGTCTGCTAATGGCCCAACAGAATTGGCACTGAGCTTAGAGTATATCACTTTACCAAATCCAGGTCTTCTCCACAAAAGTCCTGATTTTTATAGAAGTGGATGTTTAGAACTGTTCATCATCTTCTGTGATAATGTCCTGTGCATGTCAGATCATCCTCTCAACCATCTGGTGGGGGAGGAGGGGGAGGAAGGGAAATCGGATCAAATTAGGATGAAGCCTTTGTTTAAGCAGACATACAGATAACATTTTGGAGGCATGGTAAATGCATGAAGTAGCGAGTACATAAAAATCAGGTATTGTTAAAAAGATGATCCTCCACCTTGTTTCTTCACAACACTGTAATATTTTACAGCTAGAAGAAAGTAATTGTTATAAGATGCATCAAAGGATTTATTTTATGCTATAATGAAAGGTACAAAATAAATTATTCTATGAAGTTAAATTAACAAGACTCAGTATTTTTTGTCTAATCATGGTATCATTAGAGATTTCTTCTCAGTTAGCTAGATGATGATGATTGTTGTGAATATTTGATGTACTTTAGTAATCTGGGTTAGAGTACAGATGTGAATAAGCAATTAAATGTTAAATAATATTTTCAAATTTAAAACTATTTATCTAATATCCATGAAACATCCTGTAATTTCAATATCAAGGTACACTTTAGCAGTGTTAGGGGATTTTTTGTTTGTTTGTTTGTTTTGGTTTTTTTGTTTTGTTTTGTTTTGTTTCTGGTAGTAGCCATATCGTTAAAGGCAATATAGGATATCTGAATATGTATGGCCAATGTTTCAGCACAGTAAGCATGGAGACAGTGATTGATGTCACTGAAGGACATTTGGTCTTGAACACATGTGATTATCCCAGGGTACAACATGAACAAGGTTGAAACCTTATCTATTTACTTATGTTACTCATCAAGACAAGAAATTAAAGAGGGTGATCGAAGTACTGATGAGCTGGAAACATGTTTGTTGATATTATGTCAAATGTTTATTTTGTAATGAAGGAGTTGGATTTTCTAGTGATCTCAAATGGCTCACCACCATCAAATCTTACATGGCTACAAGGAATTTGTCCCTGTTTTTTCAAACTGGGCATGTTCTAAAACTGGTAGCTTTTGATTCAGAATATCGCAACTAATATAAGGCAGTCAGTTCCTCTGAACTCTTTCAACAGAAAAAGTTGATTTCTTTTCACTGCTTAAGATGAACTCATATCCTGTTATCACTCTTGGTTCAGCACTACGGTTTCAGACAAACTACATGTCTACCTTGTTAAGCTTTCCTCTTTGGGAAAAAATGAGGAGATTTTTAAATGGAAAATATGCAATGCACTTTTATTCTGGTCATAAAATGAAATGCCAGTGGTTTCATTTTTTTTTCTCTTTTCTCACTATTATGAAGAGTGATAAGTTCATTTTCTTGCCAAAAGAAACATTATGTGCAGTAGACTAATCTGTTCTTAAAAATCACATACTTGCCATTATTCTGCTTTAGAAGCTGTATGAACATTAAAGCTTTTATTATTTCTATTAGCAGAACACAGATAATGCACTTTAGAAAAACAATTAGCCACCAAGTTTGGCTGGCAGTTATACAGGTGATTGTAACTGCATTGTGTGCATAAGAAGTGAATTCAGCTCTTAACAATGGGTATGTTTGATAATGGAGGAATCCACGTGCCCACCCCACGTATTTTCTACAGTAATGTCAGAAAATCGTACATGAGTAAGTGAAATAATTTCTGATTTTACATAAGTCACCAGACATATTTGCAAACATATGTTATTTAGCAATACAAACTCAACACACTGGAATGAGCCAGCATCTTTTATGAGACAATCTTTTAATAAGACATCAGAAAACTAAAGCAGCTTTTCATAGTTCTTTAGATTAATTCATAATCCTTTGGGAAAAAAATGATGCTGCGATTCTATTCTGAATATAAATATCTTCCTCATATCCAAGCTTTTGGCACACGTAGACAGAAACTACTTTGCAAATACACATACAAGTTGGGAGAAAAATTGGAAGGAGCAAACTGGGTTATGATACCCAGTTGCTTACTACCTGAGGTGACCATGTTATATACCTTTCCATAATGTCACTTACCACAAATTGATCATAAAACTTAACCTTAAAATCACTGTTTGTTCCCTTTCACTGTTCCCACATGGAAAGGTACCTCCCTTCTATGAGGCATAAAATTTTTCTTTAGCTGCTGATGTAAATGCAATGCATGCATGTTATTGATATTCCCAGAAATGGCCCCATCAGGTCAATTGGTTTTGGCTCCTAAATGGTCCTGGCCATGTTGTGTGTGTCTGCCTGGGCTGGCAGTAGTGTCATGACATCATGAACAAAGTACCTTTCCACATTGTGAAGGCCAAAAAAGGGCTGACAGTCTGTTTGTTTCTCTGTCTCATAGTATTTGTTTTTCTGACATCTGTGCGTATATACAGAACTGTCAAGGTTCATAGAGGACAGATATGTATATATTTCCCATTTTTATTGTGAACCAGTCCCTGTCATAACCTGCCTCTGAGACAAACTAGCTCTGTCCAAACAACTCTACTGCGTGCTATTACTTTAATGCCATGATTAACCCTTAAGTATCTATTGAAAGAGAAATTTAAGAGCTTAAATAGTAAGTGATATAATATATCAATAACTAAATTCAGCAGCAAACTTTATGTTGCCACAGGAGTCTTAACTTGCGGATTACCTGGACTATAGCTTCAAATTTCCATTGTTGTCCTATCTGTCTGGCTTTTGTCTTGTGAATAGCTGTAAAATGAACATTTTGGGGTATTGAAAGAGGTCTTTGTGTAAATTTTTGTGCTATATGCACATGCTTGGGGTTTTTTTGCTCCAAATATCTGCTCAGTTCTTTTTGTAATGTTTATATATTACTCTTTGCCATTATAATTTGAAGATTTTTCAGCATTAACTTTTAAATGGAATCATAGGTCATTTATTATCTTAGAATGCATGCTGAGAAGTAATCAATTGTAGCATCACTTTATTGATGGTGTTTTGAAAGTCTTCCAGAAAAACTCTTTGCCTTGTTCTGTAGTTTATTCTGATTGGATTGATTCATGCTAAAAATATTTCACTGGGTTCCACAAAAGCTACATTTTAGTGGTTGGTATTTTACTATCCTTCATTGGCAGTAATAATAAAAAAAGAGATAATGTTTCTCATGAAAATACTACAGCCATTAGCACAATTTAATTATTCAGATAAGTACAACAGAGCCATTAATAAGACTGTGTAATGACGTCAAACACCACCCACAAAACAGGAACATTCAGTTATATTCCCATGCAGATTTAACAGACTGAAACCTTGTTTGTAACAAGAAAGAAAAATATTGAACACAACAACTGCTTAATTACAAAGCAAAAGTGATTTCAAATTAAGACAATCAATCCCATTTGCCAAACAGGGCAACACAGTAAAATATTTTATTCTTCTTGAATTATTTTCTATGTAAATTCTATTAATCCCATAGCAAAAAAAAATTTCAGAGGCAATGCAGACCTTTATTAGTCTCACGTTAAGGTTTCCTGCTTGAGAGGCTGAATACCAATGAACCCTTAAGAAAAAAATAAAAATTAAAATAATCAATATGCCAAAGCAAATGTATGCAGGATAGCTGCAAATGGTTTATTAGAATACCAGTGCTATTGTATTTAAACACTTAGAGACATCTTTGGGGAGATGAACTTGTGTCAGATGTGAAAAGAAGCAAAATTGTTAAATATTTTCAAGTATTTAATGAAAACTCTCCTCTGAAACAGGCTTGCTAAATTATTTATTGAAAATCTAATTAGTAAGTGTAGCTCTTAGAGCTTGGATTTAGTCTTTCTGAAGTGACCCATATATATCTCATACAACAGGATATCAGAAGAATTCCAAAGATTGCAGAAATTGCTAGGAGGTATTAAAGTAGTGATTTCATCTGTCCATGTAATAAAAACCACATAATTTTTGTCTCATTTACATAATGTGGAAAGCAATAAATTTTGTATCTTAAGAGACAAAAAAAAAAAAAAAAAAAAAAAAAAAAAAAAAAAAAA
>VXBL01001618.1:139503-180324 GCA_013400195.1 Aramus guarauna | reverse complement strand
AAAAAAAAAAAAAAAATCTAATTTCTCCTGTTCCACAAAAGCTCAGGCTTTTGCAATTCATGAAGACAAAGTGCCTCCAAGAAACCAATACTAGACACCACTGACATGATTTCCTCCTCTATTTACCAACATTTTGACATCAAGTAGTGTTTTTCTGACTATAATTTATTGGCAGAAGTTTTTCACTTTTTGAAAGCATTAATGCATGGAGACAAATATGGCAATAGATAGCTTTTACTGGTGATGGACTTGGCCTTCTAAAATGTACTGTGGTGTGTGCAATGCCAATAAAGGGGAGAGTAAAACCGTTATTGGTCATGATACCTGGAACTATAGAGCATTACTTGATAGAAGATTAGAACTGTGCTTAAAGAAGGTTATTTTCCTCATGAAAACTGGACTTGATGTGTTGTCTTTTCCCGTACCTTTTCTTACTTCCTGGGGAAAAAAGTTTTTATGCGTATATGCATGTGTATAGGTGTTTGTGTGTGAGAAGGAGAGAAAGGGAGGAAAAAAAAAAGTAAAAGGTAACAATTAGTTGGAAGAAAGATACTTGTCAGAAGTGAGTTCTGGGAAAGAATCTGAAAAAGATAAAAAAGCTTAAGTGGTCAACCGGAGATTTTTTCCTATATTCGGGTGAATGCATCATTTAAGGCATTAATTACCAGTGAGAGAATGAGACAATAGGAAGAGAATAATGACTGATCATGATTAAAGCACTGAGTCACAGTCAAGCATCATTAACACTGTCAGGTTACTGGTTCAAGAAAATATTGAATTTCCAAGTTATCTAGAGAGGCAGTGATATTATTTACAAAAGACTTTTTTTTTTTTTTCCATTAGGAGTTCACATGTTATAATGATATAATATCTTACCTTAGTAAATTCCACATGTTTCACAGTGAATTTTCTTTGAAAGATGAAATACATAACGAAAGAAAATAAAACTCACAAACAATCTGAACTGGATTTTTTCCTACAGCTATAGGAAGCCCTTTCACCAGACCAGATTCAAAAATTGTAAAGAAAGATTCAGCAGTTTAAATATGTAAATAGTTGCATCTCTTGAAAACTGTAAACTCAAGGGTTTTGAAACATAATCTCTGTTGGAGCTGTGGGGGGAGACACAGTTTGGGGACTCAGGTCTCCGTGGTTCCTCAGGGAGACCTGGGGACCCGGGGAATGTGCTGGGAACATGCTGCAGCACTTTGAAATTGGGTGGCATCTGCAAGAGGTCATTTCAGAGGGACAGTAGGTGGGAATAAGAACAGGGAATGGCCCTATGTCCCTTGTCTTCACAGTGTGTTTAACACAGGTCTCAGGTGTTAGCATCTCATAATCCTCAGCATTACTAAGTGGGGGGTGGGGTACCTAATGAAGGATGTTTGGAAAGGGAAAATAGTTCCCAGTCCTCCAGCACATCACCCCTTTTTGTGCTTGCATAAAGCTTTTCATAGCCTGTACTGCTGCCACTCAGGAGAGAAGCAGAGGAGATGTCCACGTTCTGGAGTCCACCCCTGTGCATGGCTGGGTGAAGAAGGGAAAGAAGCATGTGCCACTGTGATACAGAAATGTGGGGAGAAGAAGTAAGACAGCTCTTGCAGCACTTAGAGGAAATAGAACTGTGTCAGAGTCTAGAAATGGACTTTTTGGGGTGAATATATATACTTTTGAAAGCCAAACTGGAAAAGATTAATAAGGTAAAGATGTGCTCTCTGCATGCTAATGCCAATGGACTGTCCTACAGACCAGCATTTGTTTTTATTTCCCTGTTGTTAACCATTGCAGGTGTTCTCTTATGCCTGCATTTTCATATCCTGCCTTTAATATAATTTATCTGTTTGTCTCTCATTTATTTTTTTATATTAGTCCCAGGAAATGCATTAACTGCCCCGCTGGTTTAATATTTCCTCCTTGCTTCAGGAAGATAGTTTTCAATATTTTGTGCAAAGATTAAAACATTCAGTCAAAGTGCTTGCCTTTCTCATATTTGTTATAGAAGAGTATTTATCTCATCTGTACAGTGCTGGCAGTTTTTCCTAGAATACATCTTCCATTTGGGAGATCTTAAACACTAGTACAACAAATGCAATAACAGTGTCCTGGTTTTGGCTGGGAGAGAGTTGATTTTCTTCCTAGTAGCTGGTTAGTGCTGTGTTTTGGATTTAGGATGAGAATAATGTTAATAACACACTGATGTTTTAGTTATTGCTAAGCAGTCAAGGACTTCTCAGCTTGTCATACTGTCCTGCCAACGAGGAGGCAGGGGAGTGCACAAGAAGCTGGGAGGGGACACAGCCAGGACAGCTGACCTCAACTGGCCAAAGGGATATTCCATACCATATGATGTCACACTCAGCATATAAACTGGAAGGAGCTGGCCTGCATACACCACGACTTGGGATCTAGCTGAGCATTTATCAGCGGGTAGTGAGCAATTGTCCTGTGCATTACTTGTTTTGCATATTCTATTATTATTATTATTGTCATCATCATCATCATTAGTATCATTAGTATTATTATTCTCTCTCTTTTCTGTCCTATTAAACTGTTGTTTAATTAAACTGTCAGTGATGATGGAGACCCATAAACCCCATGTGTTTTACTTTTTTTCAATTCTCTCCTCCATCCCACTGTGTGCGGGGGGCGAGTGAGCGAATGGCTGTGTGGTGTTTCAGCTGCCTGATGGGTTAAACCACAACAGCCACCACAAAACATGAGCAAGACAGACAGATGCCATGTGAGGGAAAACTGTAAGAAGTCAGGTATGTTTTGTATCTTATGGAGACAGGTTGTGGTTATTAACAGCTTCTAAATCCCACTGAAAGCTCATTATGCCCAGCTAGTTACAGTGTAGCTCTCCATTCTCTCCAGAAATGCAGTAAACCAGATAGCAAAGGATCCATTCTTCCATGTGCTGGAGTAATGGAAGCAAGAAAGTGAGAAGGCTGATGGTTATTAGCAATAGTATTGCCATTTAAGAATTCCAGAGGATCTCTGAGGAGCTGAACCTGTGTCAAATGTGAAAAGCAAGGGTTTTGTGAAATAATTTCATCTCTATAATGAAATTGCTGACATGAAGTCTCCCAGCTGCTGAATTATTTAGAGGAGGAAAAAGTAGTAAGTAAATTTGTTTCTCAGAATCTGCTTTTACCTTTCCTAAAATAATTGCTTCTGTATTTTCTACTTGCATGTTTTTCTCTAGAGGCTTTTTACATACACAAATTCCATGTGGACTTTCACCCAGTATAGGCTTTTAGCAGTTTCTTTTATGAAGTAAATCATACAGTAGGAAACAATGAAGCTAGCCAACAGATTAAATTTGGGATGCAATGCCCAGTAGGAGCAACCACAGGATCTTTTGGGGCATGTGTGTTTTATGTGAAAGATACCTGCAAGGCGTTCTCATATTGACCAATGTGGGTGTCTCAGGCAAAGTTCTCCTCTCTCTGAACTCACGTAGGCCAAGTAGATCTTGCTAAAGGTCTTGCAAATGAGAGGTGAAGTCCAAGTCCTGACTAGAGTGGGCTGAAATGTCAGAGCAGAGTTCACACTCTTAGATGTCTCTTTATTTTTTGAATGCTTATTTCACTTAGTCAGATTTTGTCTGAGTGTGGTTTGTGAGTTGAATTTCTTTGTGGAGATTTGGTTACAGCACAGGCATAGCCTGCAGAAGAGTTTTTCTCAGGGTTTGGGAACTGACCTCACTGCAGACACACATTTAAGTTCAGCTGCTTTCCAGAATTTACCTAGTATGATCAGGACAATGACAAAACACCTATTACTGCGAGAGCACTTTTACACTTAACATAATAACAATCACTTCTGCCAATATGTCTTTGTAAATAAATATTGATCGGGCGTTTGACTTTTGTTTGTGTTCAAACATCAGTATTTATGACTCACTCTATTCTTCACAATTTTCCTTCATGCTGTTACGCTAACACATATCTTTGGTGAGCTACTGCAGACATATCTTTTCTAATATGGTTTTCCATCTCTTGTGCAGCATTAAACCTTTACATCCTCCCCCTTCAGACTCTCAACTTTTTCACTTCAAGCCCTAATTACTCATCTCAACTGTCTGCTGGTTGTTACTCTGTCTCTATAAGTGTGATTGCACATCTAACTCATATGCTGTCATTTCTTTTCCCTAGTGGTTATCCACAGAATTTTCAATGGAACTACAACAAATAATGGCCAATAAACACTTCTGGAAATATAAAGAAAATACAGTTATTTAATTGGGACTGAGTATTGACAGAAGATGAAAGCTATCTCTTGGCAGAATTCTGGCAGCCAGGGAGATTTTGCTTAGTATGACTCCAGGTATTTAAAAGGAAACAATATGCGGTCATGGGAGATTGTAAAGCATCAATGAACAAGCAGTTGTCATTTCTGATAGGTTAGGTAACATAGTTGTTTTAATTATAACAGTAAAAATTATTCATAATATGCATCTCATCACATATTCCTTTGGGGTTTTGTTTTTTTTTTTTTTCAAAGAAATAAACTTATTTTACAGTGATGTTCAGTAAAGCAAATGGAATAATATACCCCTAAACTAAACAGGACATGTAGGATTAAAAAATGGACTATATCTTTTCACTTCCTCAAATTATTCCTCTTTGAATAATTTGAGAACAACGTTCTCAACCTTTTGGTCTTTGGATGATTTCTTATGTCTAAGATCTTAAGTTATTAATTTTATTCAGAAGGAAATCCCAAACTAACAGCTGCTTAGTTTAGTATAAAAAACCTTAAGGTTACTTGCTTTAAGTGAGATGCTTTTAAGTAATGCTTTATAACCAATACTGAAGAAATAACAAGCAATAATATCTACCCTGTATCAGTTTGTCTTGCTCTTTTTTTAGTATGCCCATTTCATTTTTTTCTTTCATTAAATGTGCATTAATGATGAAAGCTGTTCCATATGATTACGGTGTGGGAAGATCTTGTAGAAATGTTGCAGGAACTGAAATAAGTAGGCGTCATCTGTCAGTGATGATGGAGACCCATAAACCCCATTTTATTTCTGAGACAGATAGTAAGGACACTGTTTAACATTGCTAGAGTCCGTGATCAAACTTTTTATTCTGTAGGATACTTATAAACCCATGCTGTTACTTTTTTCAGAGATTAAAAATCCATGACTTAAAATATCTGAGAAGTCGGTAGTTCAATTGCTACTTTAGAGCTGATACCGCAAAGACTTATGAATGTACACAGGTTTAAGTGCAAGCAGGGCTATACTGGTTACAAAAGGAGGATTAGAGATGCATGTTTATTAAGTGTGATGGAAAGGCCAAGGGGATTTTAATTCCTCCCTGCCCCAAGCATCTTTCCATACCTGCTTCTAGTGTTGATGAGTGGAAAAAAAAAGAAAGAATCCAGTACTTTTTTAATTACAGGTATTCTCTTTAAATCAAGGAAAGAATGGAATACAAAGAAGCATTCTGAAGAGGAGGCCACAGTGGAGTAAAAGGTTCACCATGAGATATGAGTAGGTTAAAAATGGTTCTACTGCTCAGCAGAAGGGCTGATGTGGAAAGAAAGACAGGTAGAGATTACACAAAGGTAGTATTCTCTTCAATTAGCCTAGCCTGTAAATAAACTGCAGAAGTTTGTGTTGGAATCAGGACCAAAAAAATATCCAGTCTTTGGTTTAAAGGTTTGGTGATGGTTCTGCAATAGACTTTTGATCAGACGTTATGACCAAAAAAAAAAAAAAAATCTTTTCTTTAAATGAAGATTTTTAAATTTATGAAAAGAATTTGGAATGGGACTGGATGTGGTGGCCCAAATTGCCCTTCCCAGTCTTGTTTGGTTACGCAGCTGCTGTTTTAAAAAATATTTACCCTCCCACCAAATATTTCTTCTTTGTTCTATTGAATTGAAGACAGTTACCTGAGTGCAAGTCTTTAATTCTCACGACTTAGATGAGGGCCATTTATTAACTTTGAAAAGTCCTTAATATTTTAATGAACTTAAAAGGCTTTTGTGGAACCGAGACAATCAGGAGGCATTTCTTTTCATCATCAGGTGCACAGAAAATGATGATTTATGGAAATCAAGTTTAAACTGCTGCGGTTTTTCTCTTGTGATTTAGCTGTTGTGTTGTGAACATGAGAGAGAGTATTTACAAACTCTTTCTTAACATCAGTGTGCAGCCTCACATCACGACTTCGCTTTCTTACAATATCTGAGGTGGTGAAACCTGTTCAAGTAGACCAGTCAATGCTTTGTGATTTATCATCTCTTTTATATTGATATGCCAGGGTGACACAACATAGCAGCTGCCTCAGACCCTGGTTTTATCATTATTTGATATTGCATGAAGTCATAGTAACAAAAAGTCCAAATTCATAATCTGTCAGGTTTCTCACAGCACACTAAGTGGCTGATGATTTTTAGCTCCTAGCTGAGATCCAGCAGGACACAAGGTCTTCCACTTTCCTTTTTTCCCCATGAACTGGATGTTTTTCAGATTCTCTAGCCTAAGAATATTGTGGTTTGGGACATCAACATTTCCAGCTGCACATCTGATCTGTTGTAACTGTCTAAAATGTAGATCTGCCTTTGTGTCTGAACCACTGGCCTAAAATTCATTTTTAATGAGCGAAAAGAAATATGCATTTGTAAAACAAGATTCATCTCAGACTAAAGCAGCTAAGATGAACCATGCCCTAAAACTACCCATATACCTATTTCATACTGATAATTACAAGAATAATCTCTGGTGATAAGGTCAGAGGTAGAAGTCTACAGTTTAGGTATCTAAAATGAGGTCAGTCTAAACCACATGTAACATATATATGGGAAGTTTAATACGTAGTTTCCCCTAATGACTCTCAATTCCACCAGAAACAGAATCATAGAATCATAGAATCGTTTTGGTTGGAAAAGACCTTTAAGATCATCAAGTTCAGCCATTAACCTAGCACTATCAAGTCCACCACTAAACCATGTCCTTAAGCACCACATCTACATGTCTTTTCAATACCTCCAGGGATGGTGACTCAACCACTTCTCTGGACAGCCTGTTCCAATACTTCACAACCCTTTTGGTGAAGAAATTTTCCCTAATATCCAATCTAAACCTCCCCTGGTGCAACTTGAGGCCATTTCCTCTCATCTTATTGCTTGTTACCTGGGAGAAGAGACCAACACTCACCTGGCTACAACCTCCTGTCGGGTAGTTGTAGAGAGTGATAAGGTCTCCCCTCAGCCTCCTTTTCTCCAGCCTAAACAACCCCAGTTCCCTCAGCTGCTCCTCATAAGTCTTGTTCTCTAGACCCTTCACCAGCTTTGTTGCCTGTCTTTGGACACGCTCCAGCACCTCAATGTCATTCTTGTAGTGAGGGGCCCAAAATTCAACACAGTACTCGAGGTGTTGCCTCACCAGTGCCAAGTCCAGGGGGACAATCACTTCCTTAGTCCTGCTGGCCACACTATTTCTGATACAAGCCAGGATGCTATTGACCTTCTTGGCCACATGGGAACACTGCTGGCTCATGTTCAGGCAGCTGTTGACCAACACCCCCAGATCCTTTTCTGCCGGGCAGGTTTCCAGCCACTCTTCCCCAAGCCTGTAGCGTTGCATGGTGTTGTTGTGACTCAGGTGCAGGACCTAGCACTGAGCCTTGTTGAACCTCATTCAGTTGGCCTCAGCGCATTGATCCAGCCTGTCCAAATCCCTCTCTAGAGCCTTCCTACCCCCAATGAGATCAACACTCCTGCCCAACTTGGTGCCATCTGTGAACTTACTGAGGATGCACTGTATTCCCTCATCCAGATCATTGATAAAGATATTAAAGAGAACTGGCACCAATCCTGAGCCCAGGGGTCACCACTTGTGACCAGCTGCCAAATGGATTTCACTCCATTCACCACAACTCTTTGGACTGGGCCATCCAGACAGTTTTTTACCCAGCAAAACATATGCTTGTCCAAGCCATGAGCAGCCAGTTTCTCCAGGAGAATGCTGTGGGAAATTATGTCAAAGGCTTAACTAAAGTCTAGGCAGACAACATCCAGAGCCTTTCCCTCATCCACTATCTAGGTCACCTTCTCATAGGAGGAGATTACCTTAATCAAACAGGACCTGCTTTTCATGAACTCATATTGACTGGTCCTGGTCGCCTGATTGTCTTGTACATGCCATGTGATGGGACTCAAGATGATCTGCTCCATAACCTTCCCCAGCACTGAGGTCAAACTGACAGGCCTGTAGTTTCCTGATTCCTCCTTCCAGCCCTTCTGGTAGATGGGCTTCACATTTGCTAACCTCCAGTCAACTGGGACCTCCCCGATTTGCCTGATAAATGATGCTGATTTGCTGATAAATGATGGAAACTGGCTTGGTGAGCACTTTTGCCAGTTGCCTCAGTACTCTTGGGTGGATCCCATCCAGATCCATAGACTTGTGTGTGACTAAGTGGTGCAGCAGGTCACTAACCATTTCCCCTTGGATTATGGGGGCTTCATTCTTCTCCCTGTCCCTGTCTTCCAGCTCAGGGGGCTGGGTACCCAGAGAACAACTGGTCTTACTGCTACAGACTGAGGCAAAAAAGACATTAAGTAGGTCAGCCTTTGCCTCATCCTTTGTCACTGTGTTTCCCCCCTGCATCCAGCAAAGGGTGGAGATTCTCCTTAGCCCTCCTTTTGTTGCTAATGTATTTATAGAAACATTTTTTATTGTCTTTTATGGCTTAAGTTCTAGCTGGTCTTTGGCCCTTCCAATTTTCTCCCTGCATAGCCTAATGACATCTTTGTATTCCTGAGTTGCCTGCCTCTTCTTCCAAAGGGCAAAACATCTCCTTTTTCTCCTGACTTCCAGCCAAAGCTCTCTGTTCAGCCAGGCCGGTCTTCCTCATGCCAGCCCGTCTTTCAGCACATGGGGACAGGCTGCTCCTGCGCCTTTAAGGTTTCTTTCTTGAAGAATGTCCAGCCTTCCTGGACTCCTTTGCCCTTCAGGACTGCCTCCCAAGGGACTCTGCCAACCAGGCTTCTAAACAGGCCAAAGTCTGCCCTCTGGAAGTCCAAGATGGCAGTTCTGCTGACCCCCCTCCTTACTTGTCCAAGAATTGAAAACATTATCATTTCATGATTGCTGTGCCCGAGATGGCCTCCAGTCATCACATTACCCACAAGTCCTTCTCTGTTCACGAACAACAGGTCCAGCGGGGTGTGTTCCCTTGTTAGCTCACTCACCAGCTGTGTCAGGAAGTTGTCTTCCACAGACTCCAGGAACATCCTGGACTGTTTCTTCTCTGCTGTATCATATTTCCAGCAGATATCTGGTAAAGTGAAATCCCCCATGAGAACAAGGGCTAGCGATGTTCCCATATTTCAGTCTTATATTCTTGACTCCCCAGGACTTTTCTACAGTAGTGCTACATTTGAAGCCATCTTTCATACTACGTGCTGACAGAAATTACATGGGGTTTTGGGACACAAGCAGTACTCTCATCACAAATGAAGAGGACAGCCTTTCTGTTGAGAGCCTCACAAGTCAGTTAAGAATATAAGAACAATGTTTCACGGAGGACTGAAGTCCTACTGGTGAAACTGCTTGCATTTGTCATTAAAATATAGAGCAGAAAGCATGGTATCATCTTTGGTTGACATTATTCTAAAGCCTGTTCAATGATAACTGTGAAATGATTTGGAAGATTTCTTTGTCTATAGGGTGGAGTCTCCACATTGTAAACCATCATCGCAGTCACCCCCGGCTGTCACTCATAGCATCCAACTTATTTGGTGGTCTTGAAAGGTAGTCCCTTTGGTGTAGTACTGAAATAGTGCAGTACTACAATACTGCTTTAAGTCTTTGCACATGCCGCATCCATTAGCTGTATAGAAGAGATATGAACAGAAGGCTTGTTATTTAACAAATTTTTGTGATTACTAAATAAAAGGGATTTAACAGAGAAAGAAACTGTTGAAGCAAATGATAAATGGTAAAATGTTACATGTAATCATATTCTCATATTTTACATATGAAGTGCACACACCATCATTCTGGATTTAGTGGGTGATATCAAAGTTGAATTTTTACAATAATTTAACAAGTTTTCAAAACCAGAGAGCTGGGATGGCTACTTAGTTGCTATCTTCTTCTGGCATACTAAGATCTCTAAAAGTAAACAGAGCATATCCATTGCTTTGCTGTTCATTATAGCCTAAACTAAACAATAATCAGTCTGTGAGATTCAGAGGTTTAAAATCAGCTTTGTCATTCTATTCGATATTAATCCATTGCATCAGGCTGCACAACTGCTTGTATCAAATTTGCATCTATATGTTTATACTATAGCTCAGCAGTTAATATAGTTTCAGTCTGTGACATAGAACATTACTCAGTGTTGTTCTCTGGTGTTTCACTACTAATTCTCTGTATAAAACAAACCATATATGCTATAGCATTTCTAGAGGCAACTTAGTCATATAGTTGTGTAAGCATTTTTATTCTAACCTAATACTTCTCCTTCAAATACTTTACTTTTCTGAATATTGTCTTATGAGCTTACATTTCCAAGTCTTAATGAGTTTTTTGTGGTTTTTGTTTGTTTGTTTGGGTTTTGTTTGGTTGTTCGTGTTTTGGTTTTTTTTTTTTTTTTGTAGTTATTCTGAGTTTGAAAGGCTTTGCTATTTTTAATGCAAGTAAAGAAAAATAATGGATGTTCCTCTAATTGGAAAAAATATTATACCATTATTGAATAAACTCTGAGAACGCCTTGCCAGAACACTGATGCAGGGGTCATTTGGATGACTAATGTTGTCTCTCAAAGATGCTGAGAGTTTCAGGGGCTACATTAGATTCCAGAAAGGTTCTGCACCAAAGATCACTCACCCAATTAGGAGAGATACGTTGTTTCATCTGGCAAAAAGAGGTAATGATGTAAGTGGAGATTAAAGAACAAATAATTACCTTGTTGAAGAAAATAGACAAAAAGTAGAGATTTAGATACATTTGCCTTGTCATTTCAACACAAAAGGGCAGGAGAACTGGAAACCTTCAAATGACAGTTTCTATCGACCAAAGCAATAGCATAATCTCATTAAGAGGAGTGGCATGGGAAGATGCAAAGCTGCCCAGGGGCTTCTAACTGTTCTAGTCCTATTTGTTCACCCTTTATTTAACACCACCATTAGAAAGCCTAATGGACTGTTTATATCACACTATTAGACATATGGCAAGATCTTCAGTAATTGGAGTGTGATATATAGTAATGGGCTATTGTTTGCTTGGTGCTACCTACAATGAGGCCAGTGCTGAAAACTTATTTACTGCATGTTCCAGATATAAAGGCATAGGAGCTGGGGCTGCCAGAGATAAATGTTAGGGTGGAAGCAGGCTTTCCTGAGGCCCTAGAAGCTGAAACATTAGCTGCTTGTTTTATCTAGATTTTTTACACAGTATGGTGAGTTATTCGATAATATCAGCTTGAGGCTATGCTTAGATCATGTTTCTTCAGAAAACTCTCTGGAAGGCTATGCCAAACAGCAGTGCCATTAAATATATATTACAAATGCTCTAACAAATTAGGTAATTCATTACAATTCATTTCTATAGGAGAGGCCATTTGATATTACTATTCTTCTTATGGTAGATTAAGTTTGATGATGTTGTATTATGATATTCTTTCTGAGCCATTAAGACCTATTACTGGCTTTGGAGAAAACATACTTAAAAGCAGGGTTTTTTAATCATGTTTCAAATACATTTCTGAAGTGATAAAGGCATTAGTAATATTAAATTTGCTTTTGCTTCTTCTGGAAAATAAATAGTAAATTTGCATTACTGAAGGTAAATCAGTAAAACTTTTTCAGAAGAATTTAAAATAATAAAAAAAAGAAAGCACTCTCCCCCCTCCACAATCCCCATTTTTATCAGGCTAGCCTTTTTGCCCCTCTGGAGTATGAGCACATTGTAGGTTTAACTGGCCATTTATTTTTGCTGTAGCAATGCAATGGTAATCAACAAAATAAGAAGGTCATCTAACCCCCACAGCTAGCTGTAATTATAATTTCTCAAATAGCAGTTAATATCTGTTTTCTGGCTTTTGTAATGAATTCAAATAATGCTGTCTACATAGGAGAACAAAATCCTGTAAGAGATTGATCATGTTCTTGATGCCCATCTCCATGCTGGGAGTAATCTTTATATTAAAAATGTTTTCCCAGGCAAGAAACATTCACTAGAAAGTCACAAACTGCCGAAAGATTTGCTTGTGGTTTTATTAGTGTGTTCAATAATATCTTGTATTACAGAATTTCCTTTACTGAAGTGCTTTGTTATGGAGATGAGAAAAGTCTTGGTTTAGATAATATTTGATTTGTATTCAGATGTGCTTACACCTACAACTTGAGTCTGTTTTCTGTTTTCTGGCTTTTGTGATGAATTCAAATATAATATAATAAATAATATAATATAATATAATATAATATAATATAATAATTGAATTCAAATTCTGGCTTTTGTAGTGAATTCAAATAATGCTGTCTACATAGCAGAACAAAATCCTGTAAGAGATTGATCATGTTCTTGATGCCCAACTCCATGCTGGGGGACTGGAGGGCTGTGTCTCTGCAGGAGAAGGTCTGGGGCTGTTTCTTCGCAGGGTGGAGAAGCAGTTGTATGCTTTTGGGGAAGACCAAGGTAGGCTGCCAGCACTGCTGGCTGGTGAGTAAGACCAGACCCTGACAGAGGAACAGCACCTACTTTTTCTTCTTAAATAAGTTGATGGCATTTCCTATCTGCTGAGAAATGAAGCAAAAGACTAGAATTTTGGACATGTAATCTTCAAATTGTTCTTAATACAATAAGGCAATATCTGTGCAGAACAACAGCTTGCTTTTAGATGCCATGATTTGATGAGGGATACAACCTGGAGAACTTGATTCTTCTTTCAGAGCAATTTAATCTCAGTTCCTGCCATAAGCTTTGAGTGATAGGCATTCAAGTCATAAATAATTAAAAGGCCACGTATGCCCACAAATTCCTGAAGTGTGGCTTCTATAGGGATTTTGCCTAGGAATAAAGGGCAGCTAAGCAATGAAAATGAGTCTTCCGAAAGTGAAAAATAAACTGTTTCAGTAATCAATGGACAGGAGCATCAATACCAAATTTAAAGAAGAAAAATCAATAGCACTGAAAACACATGACTCCCCTTTTGCACAAGTTTCTCATCCTGTGGCTTGGAAAATTTCAGTGTGTCTGGATATAAATTCTCTTCCATCAACAGAGTCCAATTCTCAGGCTGTATTATTGGGACACTGTGAATATGGATTGTGAAAAAGATGGGAAAAATCACACATCATTGTCTCCAGTCCTATCACAAATTATAAAGGAGGCATGTTCAGTTCTTTGTTTGTTTGTTTGTTTGTTTGTTTGTTTGTTTGTTTGTTTGTTTTTTGTTGTTGTTGGTTTTTGTTTGTTTGTTTTGTAGCAGTCATGCTCTGTAACAATTATTCCATCCCTTTAAAATAGTGTAGTATAGATGTTCTACTGCTTAATTCTTTTTTTACTAAAATATTTGCACAGTTGCATCAAAAATACAAACTACTTATCAATGATTTTTGAAATATTATAATAAAATTTAAAATGTCAAATTGCTGGATGAAAAAAATAGCACTGTTAAAGTTGGAGAACAATCTTATAATGACAAATTACTGAGCAACAAAATATCATGAAAAGCAACTTCATAAAGAAGATAACTAGTCCCTTCTGTATACAGGAAAAGAGAGAAATTGAAAGTAGAAACCAAAGTAGCATCATTATTTTGTCCTGCATCTTGACTTGTGTATAGGATTTTTTTCAGTGAAAATGTGTAGCTGAGAGTTTCAGTCAGACCTTACAGTCATNTTTGTTTGTTTGTTTGTTTGTTTGTTTGTTTGTTTGTTTTTTGTTGTTGTTGGTTTTTGTTTGTTTGTTTTGTAGCAGTCATGCTCTGTAACAATTATTCCATCCCTTTAAAATAGTGTAGTATAGATGTTCTACTGCTTAATTCTTTTTTTACTAAAATATTTGCACAGTTGCATCAATATACAAACTACTTATCAATGATTTTTGAAATATTATAATAAAATTTAAAATGTCAAATTGCTGGATGAAAAAAATAGCACTGTTAAAGTTGGAGAACAATCTTATAATGACAAATTACTGAGCAACAAAATATCATGAAAAGCAACTTCATAAAGAAGATAACTAGTCCCTTCTGTATACAGGAAAAGAGAGAAATTGAAAGTAGAAACCAAAGTAGCATCATTATTTTGTCCTGCATCTTGACTTGTGTATAGGATTTTTTTCAGTGAAAATGTGTAACTGAGAGTTTCAGTCAGACCTTACAGTCATATCTGCAACACAGTCTAATGGTACTGAGCAAATCAAAATAACTCTGCAGGTTTTATGAGCTTTCTTTGCTGCTGTTCATCACCACAGTGAAAATTTCATTATGGATCTAATTAACACAAACTGAAGCTAATGGGATGGGTTAAAAAACAATTGCAATTACGATATACTTTCCCCTCTGTAAAGAAATAATTGTCTGCATTTTTGCCTTTATAAGTGCTTCACTCTAAAGCATTTACTGTTCTTGACAACTGAAGGGTAAGCGGGTGGACAATTTCTTGCACAGCTCATTGCAATCACAATCATGAAAAACAAATTCAGATACCCACTACCAGACAGTAATGGCATCAATCCATCCCAAGGTGTCATGGTTTGACCCCAGCCGGTAACTGAGCACCACGCTGCCACTGACTCATCCCTCCCCCACAAGGGAATGGGGAGGAAAAGGGAAAAAAACTCATGGGCTGAGATGAAGACAGTTTAATAGGATAACAAAGGAAGAGAACAATAACAACAACAATAATAAAACAAGTGATGCACAAAGGCAAATGCTCATCACATGGGGAAGGAAAAGAAAACAACCCAATGCCATCTGTTTCTGAGCAGTGATCCCACCTCCTGGCTAGCTTCCCCAGTTATATCCGGAGCATGACGTTCTACGGCAGGGAATATCCCTTTGGCCAGTCTGGGTCAGCTGTCCTGGCTGTGCTCTCCCAGCTGCTTGTGCAGGGCGTGAGAAGCTGAAAAATCCTTGACTTGTTGTAGACACTACAACTACCTAGCAACAACTAAAACATCAGTGTGTTATCCATATTACTCTAATACAAAATCCAAAACACAGCACTATACCAGCTACTAGAAAGACAATTAACTCTATCCCAGCTGAAACCAGGACACAAGGTTAAGCTAAAATCCAAACCAATTCACTAAACGTTCACTCATAGGGCAATTTGTTTTCATCAGCATGGTTGTCTTCCCAGTGAAATATCTGGTAAAGCATATGTTGCATTAAGGTAAGAAAACTTCTCAACCTTCCAGATCAACAGTTCTCAGAAATACAGTGTTTGTCAGGGTAAAGTGTGGCAATTATTCATAAAAATGTACAGTTGTCATAAGGAACCTGCAAGAGAGATTTAGAAATTTATTTCCAACCACTGAAATGAAACCAGGAACTGAAAAGACTCAAAAGCATTTTCAAAAGAAGACACTTATTCAGAAAAATGTCATTTGATAAATAGAATAAATAATGGACGTAAACATTTGATATACACTTTGCAGCATATATCTGAAGAGCAGAAGTACAGAACAGAATGGGGAAGGTCAAGGAAGTTTGTGAAACTGTGGTACTAAAATGTTAGAAGCATTATGAAGGATTTGTATTTGATTAATGAGAAAAACTTCCTCCAAAGCCCTGTGCAAATATCTGCTAATCCACCCTTACTGTAAACATTCATCTACCTGCTGATTTGTTATTATTTTTATTCTATCCATTCCTCTTTTGCCATTTAGCCATGCTAGATCTGAATTCGCAATTGTTAAAGGCAGCTATTAATAATGGATTCCTTCTTTCCGCTGCCTCTATTCTGTCTCATCTTTTAAGGTTTCAGTTCTCTGAGTCTGGCTTTTACTCTGTGCTAGACTCTTTGGATTCCTTTTCACTTCTGGGTGGTTTTTTTCAGTGTGTGATAACTTTAGAGTAGATAGTTAAATGCTTACCAGTGCAAGGCAGCCTACCTACCTGTGATATTAGACTGTGTTAATGATCAAGCTCCTCTCATGTCCTGCATTTGTCAAGCACAAAACTGACAACAGAAATAAGTGTGTCTGTGTTTCACAGTTCACAACTACACAGGTAAATCTGTGCATTCATCATGCAGCAATTTATCTGTTCCTTCTTGAAACCGAGGGAAGAAGTTTTCTAGCCTCACCAAATTTTTCATTAGCAGTACTCCAATTATGAGGGTGATGAGGTGGTTTTTAGGGGATAGTGCGTTCCTGGTTCTTCCTCAGGCTTTGAGCTGCCTCTGTTCTCAGAGAAGCTGGGATTTTGTGTACCTTCACATGCTGCTGCCAGAAGTCACAAGAAGTTTTGGAGATGGTTCTGTAGCAAATGGAAGGAGTGAGTTGTAGTTATGCAGGGAATAACAAGACCAACGGGGTAATATACACCTGGAAGCATGACTGATATTAATAACAGCACCTAATCAGACCATAGCTAGAGCCCATTCAAAGTCATGTTCCCATGCTGGCCACTGAAGATGTCCTCCCGCCACTTCTTCTGTAGCAAGTATACAGGTCCAAAGATTAGCATGGAGACATAGCTTTTGGTGTCTTCTGTGTGCTGCTACTTTAGGTGTCCTTCTCATTACCTACCTTATGCTTCCTTAGCCACTATTCAGTAAAGTAACGACAAATTTATGAGACTGAACAGACTGTGACTGTAATGTTCCCTCAGTGATGGCAATTAGTTGCCAACATTCTTCATGCTTTATCTGCAATCAGTATGTTTTACTCTCTCTGTAACTACACCTTACTATTATTATTCCTGCCTTTGCCACACCAAAATAAGACATCTGCAATGGACTTTACACAGAATCAATTATTGACGCACCCGGAAAAGGTCCGATTATACTCTTATGAGAAGGAAGATTCCAAAGACACTTGATCACAAATCCTTGTAAATGGGTAAGTAAAAGGAAATTGAAGAGCGTGTATTTCTAGGTGCTGAATATTTATAGGAGTATTAGACTGTAGCAGTGTATTCCCTCTAAAACATAAAAGCCTATCATTAATGATTAAAGAAGTAATCCCTGTTTTCATTAAAAAGAGGCACATTTCCAACCTTCATTTTTCAAAGAAATGTTTGAAAATGTGAATCAAGCATAATAAATGGAATGTCACTTGCCTGAGTCCACAGAGGCTGAATAGCCCCAGGCAGCTCAGTACAACATTAACTGCAAGACACACTTCTCAAGGAAATACGAGGGGGACTGTGTGTGTGTTTGGTGCAGAGTGCAGCGGGCTCTGCCCTCCCACGCACCCAGAGCAATTCACTTGCTAAAGCTTCTGGGGCCTCTCTGTTGCCACCCTTACCTCTGTGGGGTGAAATGCAACAGTTGTTGAGGAGATGGATGGCTTGCTGCCACATGCTGAGAAAGCTGTCCCAGGGGCCTGTTCTTCTTCATCTGAGTGGCACAGAGGGTTATGGCCTAGAGTTACAAGAACAAATATATACTTTTACCTCCAGAATATGTCAGAGGGCAGTATGTGTCTTTGTGGCTCTAAAAAGCAAGTTCTAGCACATCCAAAGGCAGAAGATAGTCCAAAAGGTAAAGGAATCTTTGCATGACAAATCTTTTGCATCTACTGTGGATCAATAGAATTGAGAAATACAGAAAAGCAACTATTTCATAACATGACAGAGCTTACTTAGAAGATACTTCTCAAGACAGTGCCAAGGATTGCACCAAACCACATAGATAATTAATATGTTCATTTCTATGGTTGCCTAAGGTCCAAACTCTTGTCTGAGCAGGTAGCACAAGCTTCAAGCCCAGAACCTGGGCTGGGAAATCACTAGAAGATAAAAAAATCAATGACCAGTCTTATGTACATGAATTAGGACACAGAATTTTTTTTATTGCTTTAATTATAATTTGTTTACAATTATAATTTTTTTGCCTTTATATGAGGACTAGATTATTCCTATCACTGTGTTTGAAAATGGATCTAAGCATTACGCAAGACATACTCTGGAATAAATGAGTAGCCCTGATATTTCAAAGCATCATAGACCCTAGGATTTAGATGAAACAAAGGCAAGTTAAAGGTTGTATCCTATAGATCAAGAAGTATAGAATACTCTAAGAAACAGAATTGTGCAGATAGATTTTTTTTATTATTATTATTTTTCTACATCAGAAAAGTTTAAGTCCTATGTGCAGTCATTTTATGAGTGTAATTTGATGGGATAAGTAGTAGCCCAAAGATGATGTTATCTGCAACCAGAGCAGATGAGCAATGATGTCACAATAGTAACATCTGCAATGAGTAGAACAGACCGGATTTTGTAGTAAAGAACAATGTGATCTATAGCTTTCATGATGCTGACAACATTGGACTGGATGGCAGGTTAGGTGCACATCCAAACTGGACATCTTAACATGGAATTGTCTAGACCGAAGCACATGTGGATGGAAAAAGGATGACTCTCTGAGTCTAACTTGACCTGGGAGTAGAGCCTTAGGTGAAAAGTCCTCTCTCTCTCTTCCCTCATTTTTGATATATAATTGCTCAGGTTTTCTAGCTTTCCCGGAGTTGTTGACTGTTTGGTAAGTGAGAAACAAAATGTTTAGAAAGGTTCAAATTTAATTTTTCAGGTTCATAGACAATATGCTCAGTGAAGATCCAAATCATTCTTTTATTTATCCTAGAAAAAGTTCCTCACACTGACTGAATTTGACTGTTTCTGCCACTGACATCCGGTACATGAATTGTTCCTCCTTCTGATGCCAAACTTATTTGTAGGCGTGAATTCTACACATGTTAATGTAAGAATTATACATAAAGTCTTGTCTGCTATTTGGGCAGTAACCTTTATCTGGGAGTGAAGCCTATTTATCACTAGTTGGATTGTAACAATAAAAGTGAGTCAAACAAACCATTCTGCGAAAAATGGTGGTGCAGCTATGGCACAGCAGATATATTTGATTATTTATAGGGATCTTTTCTTCTTGCTTAAGAAGGTTTGAAATTTCTGGTTGCATGTACTCAGAACTGTGTAAAATCTGCAGCATACTTCATAGGCCAACAAATTAGACCATAGCAACCACTAAACCAAATTCCTCTCTCTGCCAAAGAAAGATGGAAACATACCATTAAACATACAATGTCCTGATGACATTGTGCAGAATGCAACATCACAGTATGATGAGATTACATCTGGTGCTTCAGATACAAGGAAGAAAAAAAAAAAAAAGGTTTGCCAGGAGAGGTAACAGCTCATTTGACAAGAGAACTGAATGGTATTGGCTAATTAATACTAATGCTCATTTATGTCACCTGTCGTGAGCATACTAATACGGTGTTTGACAGTAATGTTTGTTGAAATGCTGTAGAACAGACTACAGGGGAAGCTGCTGAACAGATCTTGGTAAAATGATGGGAATTCCAAGGAGAGTGATGGATTGATTGATTTTATATGCAACAATGTGCTACTCTAACCTGTAAGAAAGAGAAAGTTGAACTGGGGTGATGGTGGGAAGGAATAAAATACAGTGGCCTGAGAAGTCTCCAACAAATTCCAAGAGTCAATAAAGGTTGTACACAAGTTAGTCAGCTAAATTAACAAGTAGGTTTTTCTGTTAGTTGTTTTGTAAGGAATAATTGGCATTTTTGTACCTTATTTATTTGCATCTGCCAGAAGATGTCAAAAAGTGAGTTTAAACTGCTATGCTTAGAGTCAATGTATTCTTCAGTCTAGGTTTATGATATGTGTGGGTGGTATTTTAATTTTTTTTTTAATGTGCTTTTAACATCACCGGAGCTCCCAGGATTCATATTACTTCCTAGAAAAGCAAAATAGGCTTTTCCTTTTCTTTAGTATTTGGTTACCCCTATCTCTATGCTAAACCAGAACAAACGAAGATGATTGTCTTAACCTCTTTAATGTGATTTACAGTCATTGGAGCATACAGTTTTCTTCTGGATAAGCCTTCTTCCTTACTCAGCCATTTCACCTGTTGCCCTATAACTGCTTTTCCCAATCTTCTGAAAGCAGAGTCTGCTCCATGATAAAAAGGCCTGTGCACTTTAAAATCCAATTCAAATTCTCAAATATAGATCTAAAATGAAGTCTAAATTGCATTTTTAAGAGAAATGTCACACTTCCATATTAAGGAAGTATCTGCGCTGAATTTTATTTTGGGATTTGAAATGAATAAAGATCATTCCTTTTCAAGTTCAGCAGTATATTACTGAATTGTAACCTTTTAAATGTTTGCTATTGTACTTTCACCAAGGCATAGGCTCTTTAGATCTTGGTTACTCCTTAGTAAGTTTTGAATTCCCAAAGAGATTTCTCAGTCTTAGCTCCTTGAATGGAAAGAAGGGGAAGAGAGAGAAGGGATGATACCTTCATTATAAACCTTCACCTCATTTGACACTCTCTGTAAATCAAAAATATGATAATACTTAAATTACACAGGTTTTGAATAATTGTTCTCCTTCTGTAATTTCTCAATAAATATGATTAACATTTGCTGCAGAAACTAATGAAAAGCTCTCTTCATTAAATAAGTTTATCAAAAGAGATGCAGAAAGAAAAGTGGTGGCTTTATGAAAGTAAAATTAATAGCAAACCCTCAAAATCATACAATTTTACAGTTAACCTACAGCTTTATTTCAATCACATCATGCGTGCAACAGGAAGAAGCTCATGTTGAATAAGCAGGAACACTGGAAAGGTCAGAAATTGGGACCATCCCTTAAGACGCTTTTAGTGAGCAATGGAAATAATTCTTATTCATGAGGACAGGTGAAATCGGGCACATGGGAAAAGTGACCACAGTGACACATTGAGATGTTTCTTCTTCTGCTGGATTCAAAGGCCTTGTGAATTTGATTCCAGCATATTGGCACAGAGGGATGAAAAAAACCTCTTTAGTAAATGTAGATTCATTTGGGGGTTTTTCTTATCATCAGAAAGCTTCTGTCTTAGAGCACATTATTTCATGCACTTCAGAAGGCAATCAAAACAACTCCATCAAATGGAACTTCAGAAAATATCTCATTTATCATTTTGAAATGTGACAATACATTTTAAGTGAGGATATTCAAGTGGCTCTCTGTTTCCCAGTGGTGATGATTTTGGTCTTAAATATTAATGGCTATGCTGCACTTTGTGATTGATATTTAACAGCAGAGGACATGTTCTTGGAACCGTAAGTTAGTCACCTGTGCTGTTGGTTATGAGTCATAATTTCATTCAATTCAATGGTAAGTTACTTCTTTGAGGAATATGAATGCTATTCAGGCTTTTGCTTTTCCACTGTCTCTGCAGGGCTGTCTCAGGTATCGTGATGGCATCTGTTTTATTTTCATTTTATTCAAGTAGAGGCAGACTAATATCTTACTAGGGAATAATTTCAGAGTCTAGATGGAAAATCTCATTAAATTCGTTGCTGTTGCTTTTTCTGTCCTCTCAATGCACTAGAATTTTTGAGAGAACAGTTATAATGCCACAAATCTGCTGATTTAATTTGAGATCAGACAGCTAGCTTGTCATGTAAGTGTTCTACAACTGCCAACCAGACAGGAAAAAACTGGTTCTTAATTTGCTAGGAAATAATCTTGTAGTAAGTCAGCTTTATATTTGGTGTATGAGGACGCCTGCATAGTAATCTATCATCTCTTTGCAGTGTAACTGCTGCTTACTGTACAAATTTGGACCTTGATCTAGTTTCAATTGCAGATTCACTCAAACAGGATGTTGCTTGGCACCCTGCTAAATTTGAGGGTAAATTGAAATTAATACTCGGGATGCCCTTTACACTAGAAGTCAGAGAGATTTTTATCTAGTGGTGTTATTTTCTAACCAGTGTGGTAGATATCTAGCATTCTTAAAGGATGTGTTCTGGCATGGAAAGTAATGAAAAATGTGACAAGGGTGAATTCAGGCCTCACTTAGATATTATCTTTTGTTAACTTGCCCACAGAAGTCCTGTAAGTTGAAATGCCTGTTGCAGAGGTCATATGCTCTTACCAAAGCAGAATTAATGGGACTGGGAAATTGTATCAAAGTGAACATTCATGGGCAACCTTGAATGTACAGAAATCTTAAGGAGTTAAAGAAATCCATATTATTTCTATATATCGTCTTCCTGCTGTTATTGGCAAACTCTGGTTTCACCTCTTCTTGATTAATGCTGTGTCTTCAACACTTGAACTGCACAACTGTGTGTCAAGTCCTTTAGGTTTGTCTGTCACTGTTCAGTGATTAAATTCAGTTTTCATTATTCATATATCTACTGAAATCACACACTTTTTTGTCTTCTTTCCATGCAATAGCTCAATGCCTTCATGATATAAATATGAAGTCTGTAAGATGACTCTTTTGATAACTCCAAAGTGCTTTTCACTTGTGTATGAGACACGTAGATCTGGGTCACATTGGCCACAGAAAATTGCAGCATAGTGTTTTACTCCCGGTCCATATTGAAAGAAAGTACCATAATTTTTTGATAATCCACAATATTTAGACTCTTTCTCCAGAAGAAACAGATTTGTGCCTTCACAGGTCAGTAGTTAAAGTTTAAAATATTGTGCTTGTTTTGGCTTGATTTATCCATGCTGCTTTCCACACTCTAAAAGCGTAAGTAATTGCATTTTTTACCTCGCAAGATAGAAGATATTGGTTTCACCACATTACGTCCAATAGGAGAGTGATAATGCAGCCTCGTACCTCCATCTACTCACTGCATATGCTAGGTGTGCTAGGTCATATCTCCCTGATCACTTTTTGGATCCAAGGGAACTGCCAAGTCTTTGTCATCAGAGAACTCAAGTTGGACAATGCACCTCTGCAGGGACCCTATCAACCAGCCAGCTAACCTCTACCTGGGGAGATCTTATTTTCTCTTTTCAGTACCTTATTTTAATGTCCTGTCAAAAAGATTTTTAAGGTATTTTTTCTTCCTCTGAAAGGTATCTTCTAAATTATTATTTCTTCCCAGAAAACTTCACTTTCCACACTGCAAGTTTCACAGCAAAGCCCCTATTTACCAAGAGCTTCTGTCTGCCCTATTTCCAGACTTTAAATCCCACTTTGCATCTTGCCTTTACAACAGCCAGGACCTTATCTCCTGCCCTGCATGCATTCCCCAGCTGCCTGGCTGCCTCTCTTCCCCCTTGCTCTGCACATCCTACCCAACTGTTTGGTCTCTCCAGGAGTGGTTGGGAATGAGGGGAAGTTGGCAGCAACAGACCTGCTTCCTCTTGGTGCAGCCCATGGTGTGCTCTGATTCTGCTCCTCACATTTACTGTATTCCCCAGGGAGGTTTTGGAGCCTTTAGCATGCTTTAATAACACACCTGGTCTTTAATATTCAGAAATGAGTGCTGTACAATGTCTGCAAGGGATTTTAAGATTAAATTACTTTTGAAAACATCTAATGGATAATTTGCTAGATACTATAACACACTGTGCCTCCCAAATAAGAGAAAAACTACCCTTTGGAATCTAGTTTTGTTAAAAAAAAAAAATATTATGAAGGTAAGCTCTGACGAGTTTCCATGGCTACCACCTACTGTACATCAGTATTTACTGTGACCAGCATTTTAAATGGCCCAGGGTGAGTCCTCATTACACAGATTCTCACCTGTGACATATCATGTGTCACATTATAGAAGCGGTTTCAGCTGCTGACTGTGACATTGAGATTTGCTGTTATAAAATATTGAATAAATTAAATTGCAAACAAATATTATATTTGGAATGCAGTGCTGTCAGCTGAACAGCAAAGTTATAAAATGTCACAGTAAAAAATTCATGTTCACATCTGCCTTTCTTTTTAGTATAGGTAATATACAGTTTTCTAAAGATACAGCTTCTAATAATTACGATGTGTGCTCAGAGAAAAGTGCAGTAATAGTTTTCTTACAGTAACGTATGCACATTTTCTTGTGTGTTAAATACAATACAGACACTCTGATTGTAAGGGTTGAATCAATCTCCCCATGAAGTTCTGTCAAGAATAACATCTTCTCAAGACTGCTCTCAGTGTCTAGGTTTTGTCATCACACACCTCTGTTTCCTTGGTGAGGCACTGATTTCTTTATTTCTTAGGGTCTGAATTATTGGAACCCTTGAAGTTTAGTCATTTTTTTTCCATTGCCAAAGGTTTGGAAATGAAAAATTCAAGCAAGAAAGAGATTTCTTAATGTTTTCTAGTCCCATGGTGAAAGATGCAGTCCAGCATCTTAAACAGTCAACAGACTACCTTCTCCCCAGCTAAACACTGGCTGACTAGTTGGTACCCTGAATAAGTCCTGGTACGAACCTCTGGAGCAGTGAGATGAACTGAAGTTAGCATTTTTGCACGTGTTCACAAATGTGTCTCTTTACAAATAGAAAAAGTATTTCTTTCCCCCAGCCTTACTATCTGTCCAGTCTCTAATGTACCTCTGATATTTTACTGTGCTCACGCAAGCAGAAAGATGATTCTTCTCAATGCTTACTGCTTATTCTAAGTAACTGATCATTATGAACCCATTGGAGCTTCATTACAACAGGACCAGGCATAATAAATTTGCTCAGTATTCATAGAGGTGTCTGAGGCAACTGCTGGGGAGTTATTTGGTGTTGGGTGAGCATTAATAAGAAAATGATTTAGATGAAATGTTGCGTAGTAATGAACTCTATATTAGGCAAATCAGATGTTAATGTTAACAGCATGCTTTTTTAATATTAATATCTGCAATAACCCGCCTCATTTCTTTTTCAGCCATGAAGATATTTCCCATAATGAAAACATTACATTTACATCACTTTGACCTTTCTATATCAAATATTTTTCCCCTTTTCTCTTATGTTATTATATGCCATGCTTCCAGTTTGTCAGAAAATGGGGGTCAATTTCATCTTAAATGGCTTGCAAAAGCTTTTACCAGTGATTGTTTGGACACACAGGGCATTCTTAGAAGACGCTCATCTTCAGCTTTCAATATCCCAATACTATTAAGTTTCCTGTGCACTTAGTCATGAGTTGAATAAAGGAATACCTTTAAATAGTTACCTCTTTTCTATAGCATAGTAAGTTCCTCACTCCTGAAGTGTATTTGTGATGTGCAACACCTAACTCATTCCGTGCACAAGAGAACTAATAAGAATATGTTGAACCTATCCAGTGGGCAAATGATAAAATCAGTAATTATGTTAATGACACTTAAGGCATGGTAACTCCGAATACTTAAAATCAGAGGTCTCTGTAAATGAGCAAAATGGGAGAAAAGATGAGGAGAGATTTAAAGCATGACCAATGTCATGTTTTCACTGTCATATTTACTTACGGACGGTGCTGACGCCTGAGGGCTCCAAGTAAAGGTTAAGGCACGTGTGTCCTGTTCCCTCTACCCACATTCCTTAACTTGAACTTCTACCCAGTGTCCCAGCTGCAGGAAGCTGCAGAGGCTGTATTACTTCTCATCCTCTGCCTGGCTAGTGCATGACAGTATTTGGAAGGAAAAGGGAACAAAAAAAAATGTTACCTGGTCAAGGGAAACCACGTGTCAGAGGCTGGGTTGCTGCCTCTTGCACTAAATGCATTCAGAAAAATACTCATTAAAAAGAAAACCCCATTCTCCTGAGAAAGATTTAACATAGCTAATCTCATTGAGAGGAAATAAGTTGACGTTCTGTTAGAAATCACGGGGATCACTGAGGGCTACAAGCTGTCAGATGTAATGACTATGAGTGAACATGTTTGCCCAAAGCCTGTAAACACTTGGTAGAAGCTTTTGGTCCTATTTACCATACGGTTCCAGGCAGTTGCAATTCATCCAGGCCAACATTTTTGACAGGCAGCCAGATACCTTCATACTTCCACTCTGAGAGGCTTCAGAGCTGAATGCTAAGCAGTGAGCATCGTCACTCCGCAGTGCATTTGACACTGACATCCCCAGTGAAAACATGCAGCTTTGAATAAGAATAAACTAGTAGACAAGGGTGTGGAGAATAGCTAGGTTAATTGCTTTGATCAAGACAGAATTTATTTACTTACAGGGACAGCTGAAAAGCGTTACACAGTAGTGGAGGTAGGAAACTGCCTTTATTTTATTACGCGCACACCGACAGCGCGTGACCCCGGCAGGGTGGCAGGTATCTATGACTGAAGTTTTCGCAGCAGCCAGAGCTAAGTGTGACCTAGACTTGTTTGCTAAGATGGATTTATCAACCTCCACAAGCAGTTGTGGGTCTTGTCAAATCTACTGCTGACTAAATGTCCACAGACTATACTGTTACCATTTGCTTAATTGATTGTGTCTGGGAACAGAGTTCATAGTTACTGAAAGTGATCTTATTTGGTTTTATTTCTCTATCCTACATGCAGTAGTGCCTAGATTGACACATCAGAGATAAGCCTGCTGTTCCTTGATCCAGAGTCTTAGATGAAAATCTAGTAAATTCTAAAGTTATTTTTGTTATGGCTTTTTATGTTTTTACAAGGAAGTGATACTACTTACCAACCTGTCAGATATGTTCTGCTCAGAAAATAGGTATTAAAAAATATCTAATAAAAATAAAAAATAATAAAAAGGAAACTTACAGCCACTCGTAGAAAATTCAATAACTGCTCACTCATACCCACTTCAAGTTAAAAAAGAAAGGCAAAATTCTCAGTGATGAAGATGACACGTGTCCCACTGGAAGTCTTTCAACCTTGTACATGTTTCTCAGATACCTCTAACAACCTTTTTATAACATCTATCTAAATAAGTCACTAGAGAAATTTAAAAAAACCCAAACAGTGGGTAAACAGGTTTTAGCTATCAGAAGGAATTCATGGGAATTAATGTTATTCATAGGATAATAAAACAAATGCATGTGTGTGTGTATCTAATACATGCACAAGTGTATATACATGCATATATATAACATTTATGCATAAATCAGCAGCTTTTAGGGGAAGTAGAATTTTTAATATCTCTGTTATTAATTACATAAGATAGCACATAGAGAGCTGAGGACATTGCCGCTAATAGCAGGCTCCCCATTGAGTTCACAGGACTTTAGATCAGGACCCAAAATATTGCACTGCTGCCCTTTTCCCTAAATGTTTTGTGAGCAGTGACTCAGGTAGGACATCCATCCAATGCATTTCAAGAAGAGACGGTAACAAATATTATGCAAGGCTAAACAGAGGCAATCATTATTTTAGTAGTGTTATCAAGACAGAATGTAAGGTTGTTAATGCATCTGACTAGGTTTTATCGTGTCTGATGGTAATAATTTACTTTCAATAGACTTAATGGCCTGAGGTATTATGCTATTATCATGTCAGCGCTCTATTAGGAAAGAATGCTAGTTTGAGTGCTAGCAGCAGTTTAGTTAGAAGAGTTTCTTTGAAGACCATTATATTGTATGCTATAGAAAATGATATGGCATTGTTATTTATAAGGACATAAGAAAAAAGTACTTCAGTACTGTGTTAACAGCCATTTTCCTAATTCATGGTCTCTAACGTAGCAACACTGAATATTAGAGTGAGGGAGAAGATTAGCTTCAAAATGGGGAAGAATAAGAATTTATTTTAGGTGAAGACAAGAGGCTGTAGAAAGAGTGAGGGCAGATCCTCTAGAACTTGCTGACATCTTTTACAAAACACAGGTTCGAATATTTTTATTTTAATTGTTAATTAAATTGCCTTTTGTGCTTATTAATTTTGTACTTCAATCAGAGAAATGTAATTAGCTATAGGATGCGCAGCATGTTTTTGGTTAAAGATGCAAAGTTTTATTTATAAGCCAGAGCCAATTGTGTGCAGCTGCATGATGTCAACACCAAAACATTTTTGCGTGTGCTAAAGTGGTGTGAGCTGCTGGCTGCCTTGCAGAGAACCATTGCATCTTTTCCAAGGGACTTCAGTGGGGGATATTGTCACAGTGGGCTTCCTAATAGACAGGGCTGGATGCAGGGCCAGATGTGGCCTTCCCAATAATTAGGAGGACAGCAAAACAGCACAAAGCAGCATTTCCTATCATGTGACTGGAGTATGTGCCGCACATGATAATGCTAATAGAGAGCTACTGTCCCCATAGCACTTCTGATAAATTTGTTCCGGCTCACAGAGGTACCTTCTCCTTATGCTGCATTTACCTCCCTCGGGTCACTGTGGGATCTGTCATGCAGATCTGTATCAGGCATCTGGTGTCTGATTAAAGCGATTATTTCAATTTCTAAGGCTACTGCTAGATATTTTCTGCCAGCATTGAGTACTTATAAGAAGGATCCCAAGAGCTTAATCATCTCGCACAGATTTTAAATTATTGATTTTTGTATACAAGTAAAGTCAAGAGGAATTTATTTAAGTATATAGTTTTTATTCACTTCTAATGGCAACTTTTAAAATTCAAATGGAGAATTTTCCATATTTAAACTGGAAAACCATCAACTTCTCAGCTTCCACGCACTACTGTAGGAGAGATGGTATGGAAAGACTTAATATTGTCTCATTTCAGTTTCATATCATCTGATAAAACCCTTCTAATCAGTGAGGCTTCATGGCATCACCTTTCTATAAATACATATTCCCTGGGAATCTATTGGGACAGGACTCAGGTGCTCTATCTCCTTCAATTATATCGTTTGATACAGTATGTTTGCGCACTGCCTGCAACAGCTGAGGTGTCTGCGTGGCCCACCCTTCCCCAGGAGAGGATTGATGTCCTGAGGATGGTGCCTCCGGGCTGCATATGGGCCAGACGTGTAGGAACAAAGGTACGAGTCAGCTAGCAGCAGGTGCTGACCACAGCCGTGGGGGCCGCATCCCTGGCTGAGGAGACAGACCCATTGTGGAACCCTCTTACAAAAGCTTGATGTTAAAAACCTCCTGTTGTATATGCACAGAGATGAAACTCCAAATTAGGTAGCTAAAGATATGTAACCTGCAATCCTTATCCTTCTCGGCAAGGCTAAGTGGGCATTTCCCATAGCGCCCAGCTGGGCTGTGCTAACACTTTTGCATAATGGCATTCTCTGTATGTACACACCATTTTTTTATACATATGCCTTATTTTTTTTTAGCCTATATAAAAGTGTTCAGAACATCCTGATCTACCTTTCAATCTGATTTTGATGATTTTCAGTTAAACCTGTAGCATGATGTATTTTAACTGTAAATTATCTTGAAATGATAAAAGAATTAAAGTGAATGAGGAAAAATATACTTTAATTATTTTTGTGTGCATGTTAACCCTCCTACTGTTGCATTTAGCTCAGAGAAAATAAGCTATCTGCCTCCATCATGAAGTAATTTGCCCTACTAGAGTAATTGAGATATTCCCAAAGGTAAGCTACTGCTCTGGAAAAAAGAAAACAGCATTAGACATTTAAAGCTTCAATGGTTAAAACGTTTTCTTCATAAATATTAAAGCCAAGCCAAAGCTTCTAACTCTCCCACTCCTGTAAAGGATGGTGTTCAATCACAGTGGAGCAGAGAGGGTGTCAGTGGAGATGCTGGAAAGAATCGATACAGTTCCCTAGCAACAGGGCGACGTGCCTGGGGTTCCTGCATCCGCAGGGACCCTCCTGACCCACTAAATCAAGGCGGCAGTTTTGCCTCTGCTGCCATTGTGCTAACTTGGAGCAAACATTTCCACTGCTCTTATTTCTCAGATCAACCCAGAGATAAGAGAAACAAGTAGCAGTGGGGTGGGAGGAAGCTAATTACATTGCTTCTTTAAAAAGACAAGCGTGTTGGCTGTCAGGATAATCCTTTAAAGAAAGATAGCTTTATGAAGGGAAAGAAACCTCAAATGCACTGATACAATTATTGCTTTCTAATATCAAGTGATGGACCTAATGTTTTCATATAGAGCAATTGCAGTCGGTAGCCATGGAGTATAGCTTGTGAGCAGAGGTTATAGTAACCGTGCTCACAGGGCTGCATAATTATTATGGTCTGATGGAAAATGCAGACAGTGAAAAGCATGCACGGCTTCTTTATTTTGCCATTCTTTTAACCTTGTTGAACTTTATAATTCAATTGTGGGTGATACCTTAAAAATAATCTTGTCTCTTATTATGAAATAGCATTGTCAAGATTCTTCCATTCTACATGAGAAAGCACTGACTCAGTATGCATGTTTATTTTTTTTTCCTTCCCTCTGTGTTCAGAGCCAATATGAGGTCCAAACAGAGTATCTGGTTTGGTTCAAATTCGGTTACCTAACCAAAAAAAGACAAGAGAGAAGAAGCAAACAGCTAAAAGCCAACTAAGATTAACCCCATTATTATAATGAGACCATTATTTTGTCAGAAAATTATAGAATGAAATGGAAGACATATGTTTTGTATCAGGATAAGAAGCATATTTTACTACTGTTATCACAGAAGTATGTGTTAATATTGATGTCTGACAACTTTAATGTGGTTACATTATTTTTCTTCAAACGTAGTATCACGAATATATTGCCCATATATTTTCACTCTCTCTTGTTTTCTCTCTCTCCTCCTTAAAGGAAAAACCCAAATCTTCCAGTGCTGTGTTAGATATTTTAATGGTCTGTCTGACCTCTGTCTGAAATGGGTAGGCCCACCATTGACAGAGATACTGGATAGCGAAGAGAGCCAATTTCAGCAGCAAGGCTCCTTGCTAATAAACCTATTTTTCAAAACACCATGGGCTGTTTGTAAGTAGAGTCTCACTCTTGTCTTGACCTTAGATTTTTCTTTATTACACAGGATGCTGAAAATGCAAGGCAGCACTGGAATCATTAACTGATTCCTTCAAGTGGTTATGAAGATCATCTTACAGAAACTGGCTTGTCTTCACAATATAGTTGTATGTAAAAACATTCATATTGCTGAGAAGTTCTTCAAAATCTGGGCAAAAATGCTGCTGTAGATATACCAAGTACACAGACTACTGCCTGCCTTAAAACAGATAGTTAATATTTTCACAGGTATCTTGTTTCTCCTACATTGAAGTAATTTCAGTACAGTATATTAAAAGTGGAAAGACTGAAGGTTGTAGAGGCATTGTTGGTGCTTTATTCTTGATTATCCCTGTGCTAAGTGAAACTGTACAGGTGTAACTGAGAGTCGAATTGAGTTCTCAGTCACAGAAGACAACAAATTTTTGATCTTCTGAGGCCTATGGACATAGGCCATTAATTTCAGAAGGAAGTCTCTGGCCAACATCCCTGTTGAGAGGCTAAAAAAGGATAACAGCTGTTGAAATAAAGACCAACATCCAATGAACACTGAATTTATTTATTTATTTTTTAATTAATATTATAATAGCCTGGGCTATCTGCACTACCCCTTCTTTATTTTTTTTTTTAAACTAGTAGTCAATATCCAAAATCATTAGTTACTATGCAATCTGAGTGGTTTAGAGTATATACACTTCACATTTATTATTTCATTGTGTTAGCAAGCAACTCCTCCTATTCTGAGAGAGATGAAGGCCAGAGCAGTATCTCTCATTGACCTTCCTTTTTCCATGCTGCACAGCAGGATGGGGCAGGGTTGCATTACTGTGAATCCCTGGACAAATATTATCCCACAGCAGATCCTCTCTGTTATCCGAGGAATGGGGTTTTACATTTTGGATCTTGGGTATGGTAAGATTTTTGATGCAGGACCTGTATGGTCATAAAGGCTGACTGCTGCTGGTACAAAGAAGTCTCATAAAGCTCTGACTTGTCTCTAGCCTGCGCAATGACTTCTACAATGAGTCCTAAAAATATCCCAAAGGACACTAGGATTTTCCTTGGCCTTAGGAAAACTTTGGCTCTAGCCAACTCTACGCCGTAGCAAAGGGGTATGCTAGAAGCAATGGATTTTATTAGAGCTCACCTGTTCCTCACCAATATAATCACCCCAAAGTAGTTCTGCCAGCTAATATAAATGAAAGCAGGCTTGGCATTGTTATAACCTATGGTGAGGGGAAAATTACTATCACTCCACCTTCTACCACACTGGAGAAACAATGATAGAGCAAAATGACTTTTTCTTGCATTGCGATCTTGTTCAGGTAGGCTTAGCTGGACACCTCTATCAGATTCTGGATGTTGGCTCATCAAAGTCCATGCTCAACACATAGCTAGCAGCTATCACCCAAAATGAAAAGGAAGGCCATTTCTTATATAAATTTATCTGAAAAAATAAATAATCTTGGATAGGGAAAGGCTTTTTTTTTTTTTTTTTTTTGACGGTCAAACATCTTGACAGATCCACTATGAAAGATGAAAAAACCTCCCATGCCTCCAAAAAGCTACAAGAGTAATTGAACAATTTGGGCTCACTGAAGTGTGGAGGGCACAGCTAGGGAGTGCTGGCACGATTCTTCAGGGCCTGACAGCTCCTTGGGAAGAGTCTATTTTTCAGTAAGCTGCTCATTAATCAGGATTCTCTGTAACACTTGGGGTAGCCCCAGGAACTTAATTATCTTTTCTCAGTAAAAAGCTAGACAGTCTAGCAAAATGCAACCCTGGTGCACACACCAGGGCACCCTCCAGCATTGGGTTGTGTTTTATGGGGTGTAAGGCACTTCCTGGGTGCTATATGCAGTTGAAGTAAATGTTTGAGGATAGTGAATAGTCAATAAAACATTATGGACCACCTATTTAGACAAAATAATGTCTAAAAAATGGCCCATAAAAGTAATTCAGTTCCAAAGAGTCATTGGGAAGAGGGAGATGAGGCACCTTCCTAACACGACTCAGTGCCCTCTCAAGCTCTGCATAAGATGCCTCTATCCCATTAGTGTCCTGTGACTGCTGATGGGTACTGAGCAGTAGGTTCCTCTGTCCAACAGCATCTCCTGGGTGCCCCCCAGGAACAGGTGGTCTCAGCCCTGCACCCCTACAGCAGCCCCAGCTCCCTCTGCCAGCTGAGCAGCCCAGGCACTGGGCAGCACTGAACTGTCCATCCTTTTTATTCTTCCTTCAGGCTACTGTGATGAAAAGAAAGGAAGATTTATGAGAACATACATAAAATAAAGAGCTGGGCTCAGGAACTCACTGATGGCAGTCCCTGTGGCGGCTGTATTTTATTCAATGACTTCTCATACAGCATGCATAAGCAGTTCCTCCTGAAGATACTAATCCTCCAAACTCTCAGGGGACCATCTTTATACAATGGGCTACAGCCCAAAGTATCTTTGAGATATTTGAATGCAATGGTAAAACAGGTGCTTCCAAAACCTTGGACATATCCAAGAGTAGATGCAGCAGTTCTGTCTCTACATTTCTAGACTCCATAATTCCTGATTATCTGGTCAACTATCATTTCTCTTTTTCTACTAACTATTTATGTGCTTAGGAAATAAAAATTAATGAGAGATGTAAGCATGATTATACTGAAAATCCTGGAGTCCTATGTTAAAAATTAAGTACTGCTATTATTTTCAGGTGTCAGCATGCCAAATGTTCATATCATCAAATCATTACACTTTGTGAGGCATATTTTTCACTGAAGACCTATGTTGTACTACTTCTGAAATCTTGCCATTTATATACAAATTTGAAGCACTGATATTTGTAAATATAGGATTCAACTTATTTATTCAAAACTTGAATAAGTATTTTTTTTAATATGAGTAAATTTTAATCTCTTGGGTGAGAGAGACAAACATCCTGTAGTTGATACATACCTGATACCAAGTGTTCTGGTTTTGGCTGGGACAGAGTTAATTTTCTTCATAGTAGCTAGTATTGGGCTGTGTTTTGGATTTGTGCTGAAAACAGTGTTAACACAGGGAAGTTTTCGTTACTGCTGAGCAGTGCTTACACAGAGCCAAGGCCTTTTCTGCTTCTCACCCCACCCCGCCAGTGAGTAGGCTGGGGGTGCACAAGGAGTTGGGAAGGGACACAGCCAGGACAGCTGACCCCAACTGATCAAAGGGATATTCCATACCATATCTTGAACACCCTTGGGTGGTTAAAATACTTCTATTGCTATTTCTTAGAAATATTGCTTTGGTTTTGTCTAAGGTTAACAAACAATTTAGAAATATGTCCCAGGTATGAGTGGCATGGCATGTGGGAAAATATAGGCAGGTATCTAGAGAACTTCTCACCTCCAATGGTCTGGAACTTCACTTTCAAACAAGTACTAGAGAACTTCTCACCGATAGAATGCTTGGGAAAAATAAATAAATAATAAGAAAAATGGCATAGCTATTCCAAAGAGGCACAACTTACCACACTGTGCTGGGTCCTGGCCAACATCTACCAAACACTGCTCAATGTTATGCAGCACCCTCAGGGACAACACAGGGAAAACATACCAACAGACACGATGACTAAACCAGACACTGTATCAGTTGCCCCTATAGCTGTGGCTGGTCTGGAGGCTCCATGGTCCCTTGGCAAAGACCACCTCAGGAGAAGGTACTTCAAAGACCTAAAAGGATACCAGGGGGCTTTTGGTATAGCTTCCTTGAGTCAGAGGCAGATTAAGATTTAATATCTGTCTACCTTGCCTGGTCTCTCAGAGGATCCATCTGTGGTGGAGTTGCTGCCGGTTAAAGAACAGCAGGTGCCAACTGACAACATGGCAGTGCACCTAGTTGAGACTCCCTGGTTCCCATCCATAAGTTGATTTGGTGACTGAAGACCCAAGGAGTGATCAGTAAGACTCATTCACCCTTTAATAGTCCCATGGCTAGTGCAAAAATCTAATGGCGAGTGGAAGCTAACAGTGAACTATTGAGGCCTGATATTATTATTATTATTATTATTATTATTATTATTATTATTATCCTCATCCTCATCCTCATCCTCATCCTCATTATTGCTGTTGCTGTTGCTGTTGTTATTATATTTCAATTATTAAACAGTTCTTGTCTCAACCCACAAGTTTTCTCACTTTTATCCTTCCAATTCCCCTCCTCCCATTCTGCTAAGGCAGAGAGTGAAAGAGTGTCTGTGTGGTGCTCTGTTGCTGGCTGGGGTTAAACCATGACACTAAGTATCAGTAATAACTAGTGGGCAAGGTCTGTTACATTTAACTTTTCTGGAGTTTGGCTGTTGGATCAACAGAACCTACATTTTCCCACTCCACTACTATGAAAAAGTCTAGAGCTGTGCTATGTAAATTCTCCTCTCATGTTTCCATTTTCTTCCCTTGACAGGTGTCCTGGTTTCAACTGGGATGGAGTTAATTTTCTTCCTAGTAGCTGGTTAGTGCTGTGTTTTGGATTTAGGATGAGAATAATGTTGATAACACACTGATGTTTTAGTTATTGCTAAGCAGTCAAGAACTTCTCAGCTTGTCATACTGTCCTGCCAACAAGGAGGAAAGGGGGTGTACAATGAGCTAGGAGGGGACACAGCCAGGACAGCTGACTCAAACTGGCCAAAGGGATATTCCATGCCATATGATGTCATGCTCAGTATATAAACTGAGGGGAGTTGGCCAGGGAACACCATGGCTCAGGAAGTAGCTTTTTTTTATATATGTTTCTTCTTCTTCTTCTCCTCCTCCTCCTTCTCCTCCTTCTTGTCTTCCTTTTCTGTCCTATTAAACTGTTTTTATCTCAACCCATGAGTTTTACTTTTTTCATTTCTCTCCCCCATCCCACTGTGTGTGGGGGCGAGTGAGCAAATGGCTGTGTGTCTGTTTCAGCTGCCTGATGGGTTAAACCACAGCAACAGGAAAATGAAATGTATGTTCCCTGATTTGAAGGCTTTGCTTGCCTCAGATTAGGATTCTTGGGAAGCACAATATAATTTCCACTCCATTAAGATGTTGCTTGGATTTGTGCAGCTTCATGCAGCTTCAGTGTATTCTGTAGGGAGTGAAAGTCAGTGATGTGCGTCACGTCTGCTACTTTTCACAACCAAACACCTACTGCATAAAGATATATCATTATAGGATCTGATGGTACTAGTGCAAATTAATGTACAATGACAGAAAAACTACTGGTGAAGTATAGATGATAATAGGTGTACTTAACAAAGGAAAACTTTAATGGAATGTACAGAAAAAAAGATTTAAAATGTTTATAGGAAATTCCTTTTGGCTCATCTTGGATGGGGGGCAAAGTATTTTCATCCAGTTTTGCACATTGCTATTTCATATATTCCACTAGTGTAATCTGTTGTGTAGACCTTCTCAGCTTGCTGAATAATTCGTAACCAAAGTAGGGCTTTCCTCATATTGTGTTTGGTAAGTACTGTATTTCCAGGTATTTTGCAATTTAATGTATGATCAGGCTGTCAGCATTCTCTTTAATGAGGGAAACCTCATAGTTCTTCACATCTACACAAATCTAAGTCTTCTTCCAGGACATATTTTATAGTCATTCATATTTAATATATTCCATTTTAATACAGAAATATTTAATATCAATGTTTATATACAAATATTTTAATATAATGGCATATAACGATAATATTATAAAATATAAATTAACATAAAATGTTATATCACAACATTTCATTTATAAATGCAATTATTAATATAAATATTTAGTAAAGTAATTTTGGTATATAGTAATATTAATACATTTTTATTTTATAGTCTTTGTAATTTATTCCTCTGTCCAAAATAGTTTTATTTATTGCTGTTGATATAGAGCTGTGGCAAGAAGACTTAATGTCCCAGATCATCTGCCCCATAGTAACTTTAGCTGAAACCTTTCTCCCCTATCATACAGCTTGAACAAGATTTTTCAGTGTTCAGAGGCCTCCTAAAAGGACTGCATCATCAGCCCTCAGCTCATATAAGATCTCGTCACTTAGTTTAAAAAAAATAAATCCTTTTTAACCACCTGGGCAGGTAAACTGTTAAAAGGTTTCAATGCAATGTGACCACAGATAAAGTTACACCTCCAAACCAATTATGCTTAATTTAACTTGATATTTTCTAATTTACTGTAGCGTTATGAAACTCTTTTTATTTTTACTAGTGATCTTTCACTGAAAGATTTTGTATAATGTTACAAATATTTACCGCTTTCATTTAGAGGTTGCATGTAAAGAGCTGCTTTTCCTCTTCTGCAGCTTTGATTATCCATGAAATAGTTGATTACATGAACTTTCTCAATCTTAAACTGGATAACATTATTTTTGCTGGCTTACTTTTTTTTCCTTGGTGGCTGGGTGTTGTGGATGAAGGTGTTTTGACATGGTTATGATTTAGTCTATTCAGAATTTATTCATAGAATGACTNATAGAGCTGTGGCAAGAAGACTTAATGTCCCAGATCATCTGCCCCATAGTAACTTTAGCTGAAACCTTTCTCCCCTATCATACAGCTTGAACAAGACTTTTCAGTGTTCAGAGGCCTCCTGAAAGGACTGCATCATCAGCCTTCAGCTCATATAAGATCTCATCACTTAGTTTAAAAAAATAAATCCTTTTTAACCACCTGGGCAGGTAAACTGTTAAAAGGTTTCAATGCAATGTGACCACAGATAAAGTTACACCTCCAAACCAATTATGCTTAATTTAACTTGATATTTTCTAATTTACTGTAGCGTTATGAAACTCTTTTTATTTTTACTAGTGATCTTTCACTGAAAGATTTTGTATAATGTTACAAATATTTACCGCTTTCATTTAGAGGTTGCATGTAAAGAGCTGCTTTTCCTCTTCTGCAGCTTTGATTATCCATGAAATAGTTGATTACATGAACTTTCCCAATCTTAAACTGGATAACATTACTTTTGCTGGCTTACTTTTTTTTTCCTTGGTGGCTGGGTGTTGTGGATGAAGGTGTTTTGACATGGTTATGATTTAGTCTATTCAGAATTTATTCATAGAATGACTTAAATCAAAGGTTAAATTTTAGCAGCACTCAATGATTGACTAATTTAAACATTTATCAGTAATTCAGTAAAATGGGTTATGATCAAAACAGCAACTTAATTACAGGTTCAAAGATGACGAGATTCGCACTAGCATACTATAAGTTATATTTAATCAAAGTGTATAGGTACATAGATACGTGTATAAACACAAAACATGCAGGTTCACACAGACAGAAATATTTGGGCCCAGTGATATATGACACCCACACTCGTGAAGGCAAATGTCTGTATTTAAACACATAGATAGGTAGAGAGGTGGGTGAAGGAAGCTAGCTTATAGTTGAAATTTCCCTCTTTGAGTTTAAAGACTCAGAACACATCAGCATTCCTCAGCTGGTGATGGGTGAGACGCGAGGAGGCTGACCTCACACTGGACTTCCATCAGCTTTGTCAGCAGATGGTCCTCAAGGAGTTTGTGCCTGAGAGGTGTCCCAGCCCAGGGGAGATGTTGGTCACAGCCCACTGTGGTCCAAGAAAACTCAGAGTGTCTCACTTAGAATAGCTATTTATAGCATCCGAGATAATTGAGTTTTGTCAGGTATTTTTCCACTTGGATGGCCCAGCTCGGATGGTGAAATATTCTAGTACTTTCCACCAGTTGCGCAGACTCAGAACTTTTCTGGCATCAACCTCTTCTGGGCCACGACCCGGGTACAGGTGTACCAGGCTGTTACCATTCCCAAGCAAAGCAAGAACCAAGCACATTAAAGGGATGCCTTAACGCTCTGGTCTGCTGCCTAGGCATGTGGTCCAGAAAAGCTGGGGAGAAATTGCACCAAGTACTGAGCAGCACCACACTGGGTAGGAGAAATACAGATCATTCTTTCCATTGGCAAGTGACTAGTAATATCAATATGAATGATATGAGCAGTCTAAATGGTTTTGATAACTACTGGTGTTAATAACAATCCATGCTCCTGAAAGACCTAGCTCATTGCTTTAGCAATGATGGTTGGAATAATGGAAATTTAGTATATTTGCTGTAATTCAGAAGATATTTGGGTTTGTTTGTTAAGTAATACAGCCACATGATATGTTGGTGTGTTACTTTGGGGTGGAACACGTTTAGACAGGTGATGAGAGTGATTTGATTCTGGGGCATGAGGTATGTTTCATCAAGATATTTGTTGGTTTTTGCTGGTTTGTCACAAATGTTTTTATAAGATACTGTAAAGTCACTATGTCCATAAAGATGTTGAAAATGTGGAATTGAGGTAATTCCAAATGCATCGTAGATCAACTCAGGGGAATAAGGTATCTCAAACACACCATTGAATACATGTAAGCAAACAAATAAATTGAAATTTTGGGACTATGAAAGACACTATTGGAGGAAAATGCTTCGCAGGTTTATCCAAGATGTCACCTTTAGAAGCAGTTGGTAATTTTGTTTTACAAGTCCAAGGGCCTTTCATTATACACAGAATAGCAAACTGCTGGTAATCTTTTGCTTTAGAAGGGTGGTCTTTGGTTCTAGTAATAATGATAACTTTACTTTAGAAGTTTCTGTTGAAATAATGTGTACTTACTATACCACAATGTGGTGGTCAGAAATTCACCAGCAAAAGTGGCAAAGATTAACTAGGCACTGTAAGATCTTGGTTCAGTTTGGGCATTGGCAGTATCTTCCCCTCTATGTTCAAACACTGCTGTTCCAGGCTTCTCAGGCAGATTTATCCCAGCTACTTGCATAATACATTAATTTATTATTATCATATGGATTATGTATACGTAGTAGTAAGACAGTAATTGTTTTCAGAGGTACTACATAGAACAATGTAGAAGACTATAAAATGTTACTAATCAATATGGTAATAAGAGACTTCTAGTGCAACCCCCTACATATGACCTGGATTTACAATGCATAAGATCATAAAGAGATTAATATCCTGCTAATTTGCTGTAATTCTACCATCTTCTATAAGAAGTAGCATTGATAAGAAAGAAAAAGTCTTATAGGACACTGCTTATTTCACATGGGATCCAGTATTACCTTTTAAGAAGTAAAGTATTTGGCATTTCAAATGAAGAAATGTAAATGAAAATACATATTTGGGCCAATATTTTTCATGGTGAGATTAAAAGCAAATTTCCTCTTTCATTATCTATGGGAATTATTTCACACCTCTGCTCTAGAAGTGATTATTCAGATGTTTTGGCATTGGTCACTAGTCAATAAATTAGGTGGTTGGAATAATGTTGGGACCTTATGACTCTGAGCCTTATTAAACTAAAGAAAAAAACGTCTTTTCATTCTTTTTTTCTTATGCTCTGAGGGCAGACAATGTTATTGTTATGTCCTATGATTATCATCCTATATTCATCTGCGCTCTTAAATCTGTGCCATAAATCCAATTTGTATGGATGGATTCAGTGGGACTGCAAACAGTGTCAAAGAGCAAAGAATGCAGCCTCTTATATTGAGAAATCTCGACATATTATAAATACATCTTTTATTTTAAAAGCAAGGTGATTTTTTTCCTCCTATTTTGCAATCAGTCAACATGCATTCCTCATTCAGTTGCACAGATTACACTGGCCTAGAGATTTCACATCATAAAACATAAATTTGCTGTTTCAATTACAGTATCTTCTAGAGGCATTAACTGAGCTGAGGTAATTCTAGATATTAGATGTACTTATTTTAAGAGATGCATCTCAGCATTCTTAAAGACCTGGACTAAGATCTTACATAGTCTAGTTACTCTTTGCCTCGGTACTTCTCACTGCATCACAGGCTAAGAAATACAAAGGAAAGGGTTATTATTTTTATTATTATTGTCTCTATTTTGCAGCACACTTCCTGGGTTTGCCCAAGCTTTGAGGAAGTCTGTGGCAGAACCAAACTTTTTGATCAAGCAGAGTAATTTCCATAACATTCTTTATGGGTTTAGACTGAAATAACCATTGATTGCCTGTAAAAAAA
>VXBL01001618.1:67384-139460 GCA_013400195.1 Aramus guarauna | reverse complement strand
GGGGGGGGGGGGGGGGGGCAAATGTGAAAAGTACTCTTAGCAAAATGGTTTTTTTCTGACTATGGCAATGTGTAAATTTGTTTTCATATGTGATTTATAAGTGAGGGAAGCCAACCACCTGGACTTTTCCACCAACTTAAACTACCAAGTGAGACAAAAAGGGCAAGTCAGCATGTACAACACTGAACCTTGACTTTCCTTGTGTTTATTTTTAAGTGACCTAAATCACAGTGAGTATCAAATTCTTTCTCATGAAATAGTTCACTATGGTTTTAGCAAAGTTCTCATCTAGATTCTTTCAGAAGGATAAATCAACACACATTTCATGCTTTGGTACATCATAAAATGCAAATTCCATGGAAACTCACTGTAGCAGTCAAACGTTTTATCGTTTACACCTCTGTCAGTCCAAAAAGACACCTGCTCCTGCACATGTGATATTAAAAATAGGGATGAAAAAACTAACAAGAACCAATAGAAATGTGGTTTTCCTATCCTGGGTATATTGTAGCTTTTTCCTGCTTCTTCTTTGGTGACTTTGCACTATCAACTATTTAAATTTCATGTGTTTCCCTTGTACAGGATACAATAAAAAGAGATGAACCTAAGCATGTATATCTATCCTTACTAAAGGTGTTAAGTAAAAGGTAGACACTATCAGTAAATGTCACAGAATGTCTTTACTTAAAAGCTATTACCCAGGAACAAGCAATTAAATGCTATTCAGAACTGGCTGAACACTCATCATTTTTGTCTTCCTCATACTGAGGCTCATAGCTATTTCTGTCTTAGGTTTTCAGAGAAATGACTGCAGAAATAGGGATAACCAGATACTTTTATGCCTTATTTTAAAAGTGCTACTAGGATTAATTGCCGTGAGTGCAATGCCATCTGTCAGTGTCCCACAACAACATATCATGAACGCATCCAATTAGCAAATTCAGGATGCAGTTTAATTAACCAAATGTAAAGCTTCAGATTTAATTCTCTTTATTTCTCTGTTCACTTCAATAACCCCTGATTTCATTTAATATGGTGTCATCTCAGCCCTCTTTGTTCTGCTCTTTGCATTACCTCACCTTCAGTTTGCATCTCAAAGTTGCAATTATAAAACAATATTTTCCCACAGTTTTATGCACTTTGCCTATCATATATACCAAGAGTTAATTTTGACCTATGGTAATGAGTCTTTTTATTCAAAGTAGTACCTACCTAAAAAGATTCATTATATTTTTGACCTTCACATTTGAAAGATCAAAATATTTCAGCCTGTTGCTGCCTAGGATTTATTCACTTACAGGTTCAAACAGCAACAAATTGCATGAAGTACAGCAATAACCTCTTTATTCCTCTAAAGAAACAGTCCAGCAGGCTCTGCATGTTTACCTATGTACATTTGTGATTCAGTGAAAGTCTGTAACATGTTTCATGGAAACTGTTTTTTAAGCTTGGATTATTTATTATTTTGTAGTAGGAGATGGGGGTTTTTCCATAAAATTTGATAAATAACTTCATTGATAAATTTTACTCCTATAAAACTGCCGCAATGTGACAGAACTTCCCAAGCACGTATTATTACTGGTGGTCATGGCAGAAATATTAAACATGCTCCACTACTTGATCCTGTAAGAATGAATTTGTAGCATCTCCTTTTGTTCAAGTGGTCAGTAGCAGATACTTATTCTATCTTATCATTTCATCCTTCTGCTGTCAAAATGATCACAGTGGAAAATATTTCTTTTTGAGGATGCTGTACAAGTATAGAAATAGCATTACTATGTCTAAAATGTTTGTTTTGAATGGGTTGGTGCCGGTTCTTTATGAGGTAATAAATGGTAATCACAGTACTTCTGGCCCCCAAAGGAAGACATCTGGCCCCCAAACCAGGAAGTTATATTTTCAGATATTATGCAGACAGCCTTACATTTTGCTTGCTGTTCACATTGATTACTGGTTTGCTTTTTATCATTTGTTGAAGATAAACCCAGAAATATATTTGAAAAAATACAGTTCAAGAAATATAATGATTAAAATGACCTCTTAATACTTGCAGCCATCATTCATCACTCATCATCTATCATTCCTAAAGGAATAGAATATAGCTGTATTAGCACCTAGAACAGAGTAGAAGTTGTTTGCATTGCAACTTGGAATTAGGGCTATTGAGACAAAAGTCTTTCTGAAGGTCCTTTGACCCCTTCTTAATCTATGCCAANCCCTGAATGCTGGCACCCTGAGATCAGTGACTGGAACCTCTAAATCTCATTTCCATGCTCTCTCACATCCACCTGGTTTTTGATCCTTTTAGTGACTGTGTTTGTGAGTAGTAATAAAATTACAGGCTATTTCGTACACCAGCGTGTTTAAGATACAAGACAAGGTGATGAATGACTATGGGGAGAGCTGACCTAAATTCAGCCCTGTGATCAATATTACAGATCAGGTTGGTAAAAAAAGATATGGATGTCTAAGAAATACAACTACTTGTTAAGCAAGACTTAACTGGAGTTCTGTTTCTTGCCTGATGTTTCAGAGCACGTTTTTCAGAAGAGTGATATCTTCTATTTCTTTCCATGCCACCCAGCTCCTGCCTAAAATCATCACTGAATTTTGGTTCTTGACCCTCAACAGAGTTCGCTTTGTGCTGAAACATACAGATCAGATTTTCAAAAATGGTTCCTTAACCTTTGAATACAAATTCCTTGTTTTTCCTCTGTTATTGAAAGACTTCTTCCAGCGAGAACACATGAAAAGTAACTGGCTGGAGGATGGTAGGATCAGGCCTAGAAAATGCCCAGCTATTTACCAACACGTGAAAAAATGAATACAATCTTTCCTTGCAAACACAGAAATGAGTAAGCTTGTGTATTGTTTTTCCTCTTTAGCATTTTCTCACAAGTTTTTAAATAACTATAAGCTTTTGGTGCACACTAATGTAGGCCGGTATTCACGTTTACATCACTGATCTTTCCCCTCTGCCCTCTTTGCCATCAGGAAGGGTCTGTGCTCGGGCTTTCTCAGGAGATTTTGTATTCACTCAACACTGCACAAATGCAGTTCTGCAGTTCTCTGATATTTCTTGTAAGACTAACTATAGAAATTTGAAAGGTCTTATTTCAAATGGAAAAGGAAATTTACTGGAAAAGATAAGCCATCCAAGCAAAGCAAAGAGCTTAATTTACAGAGGAATGTAGTCATGGAAATTAGGTGCCTGCGAGGGACATGTATGTGGGGCTGTGATCCTAAAATCACTCCCTCAGGTGCTGCCTGGTCCCACGGGACCTGTCTCACTGAGGGCTGTGGAGAAGTACTTGTGCTCTGCCAATGAGGCATTACTGATGTTCGTATGTCAAGTCACCACTGCTCCACAGACACCCCTGGAGCATCCTAACCCACAAAGACACCACCAGGGAGGACACTTTTGGGGTAGGAAGATATGTTCAATTTTTCCCAGTGGCTGAGGGGGATGTGTGTAATGTTATCTGAGCTCTGCCACCCTGACACCATTCACCAGCTATCGTCCCACCCAGTGCCTCCTGGAAACTCAGTCTGATATACCTTATCCAGAAGAGTTCAGCAGATGGCTTTTGGGTGAGGTCCGTCATGGGTACTTTATGCAGCCCTTGAAGGATTTTCAGCTGTGAAGACTTGATGTCACAGGAAATCTGAGGGGAAGGCATCCAAGTGGCAATATCGATAAATCAGGGAAAGTTCTGGCTCCACATTCCTCTTTGTGCTTGAAAAGGTCAAGCCACTCTGATGTGGAGAGGACAGAGAGCAAGTAAAGCAAACACACGTCCTCATGGTGCTTGCTCTCACAGAAGGACAAACATCTCACACAGTCTTCTTCTGCCCCTCAAGTAATGTTCATGTTCACACAGTCTCCACCAGCTCAGATACATGGGAGTTGTACAGAGCCAGGCACAGACCTCCCTCGGCTGTTCCAGGATGGACCAGGTGCTCCTCCTCCACCATGGAGAGGCAGGGCACTCCACCACATCTCCTCAAGGATGTATTCTTGCATTGCGCTGCAGGGCAGAACATATAGGGCAAATGTGCAGTTGCCTGTACTTAAACGCAGTCACAAAATACAGGCTTAAATCCAGCAATGTTGGATCTCTAAGAATTAAAAGCACATACAAAGTCAATTAAAAATCAGCAGATCTGGGGTCTTGTGTTTGTCAGGGAATCCAATTTCCAGTAGAACTCTTTTTCCAATATTCCTAATATTTTGCACTTACTTACAGACCACAAGTGATCCTACTAAGCTTCTGAGGGCTGATAAAACAGTGTAAAGCAATGCGTTTGGATGTGGAGTTGAGTTTTATTTGGCTGAGATGAGAGACAAGCATAAAATCTGGTATCTGGCTTTCTCAGAGAATCCACGTGACTACTCTACTAAAAAACTCAAAAAAGGGTTTGTTGGCAACACACATGATTATTTTCACTCTGTATTCATATAATACCGCATATAAGCATAGATACTTCATAGGGAAATTTGAAAGAGAGGTGCTGATGATTCTTTTGCCCTTTACTAATGGTAAAAAAATAGAACAGGCTGGTCTTTAGAAGAAAAAAGATGACTGAGCAAATATAATTACAGTAGAAGAGAGGCAAAAAAAGCATAAATCTAGTAAAAAGGGTTATGAGGAAGTGGATAACATTAAAACATAGCTGTAGCAGCTGATCATAACTTTCTTTTCTGTCATGTGGCACTATGCTTCACTGATCATATAGAGGTCAACACAGGCTTTTGAGGATAAAACAAAATTTATGAAAATTTTGCTTATATCTGCTATTGTGTACCTATGAAGAACGGATAAATCACTAAATTGTTGACTATCACTAGCAGAAAAACAGGATCATCTTTGAAGCAATGGTGATTAAATAACAGAATTTTAATATTTCAAGTTTTAACTGTTTTTTGCAACCTATCAATTTTTATATGAGGTTCAGAAAATTACAGTGCTCAGTGTTTGTCAACCACTTGCAATGCTCAATTTTTATGTCAGTTTTATAAGCTCTGCACTGAAATAAGAATAGGGATATATATATATGTTACTGTCAATGCAAGGGTAAATTTGTCATAATGTTTGTTAAAACTGAATTCACCTGTTCTGCTGATGGACAGGAGTCTGAAAACTGATTTTCTTGAGATTGGAGGATCAGGTTTGCTCGGGTGACAGGTCTGACAGAGAGACAATGTGAAGTCTGGTTTGGGTGCAGCCTCCTGAAGGTCATTTGCTTATTCCATGCAAAAAGGTAACACTTTTGCAATTCACCGAAGTTCAGAGATGGTGGCAGGCTTTGCTTGGTTATCTGGTCTGTGATGGACATTAGTAACTTCCAGAATGAAAGGGAGAATTGAGACCTTATTAGAAAACAGGCAGAGAAAAACCATAATGCTTGTCATTTTCTATATACCACATGCTTTTGATGATATAGACACTGGTTTATTTTGAATGAATAACACAATACCTCATGGAAGGGGCGCCTTTCACTAGCAAGCTGAATGTGAATTTGAAATGGATGGTGATCATGAGAAGGGAGAAGGAAGACCTCCCTCTGGTTGAAGAAAACAAAAAAGATTGCAGAGAGATCATAGCCTCAGTGCTATACCTTATTCCTTATTTTATTTCCTTGTTCCAACTACCTTACTGTTACCAATTACCAGAGAATCAATGTGACTAATAGTTGAAGAAAACTGGTACAACTAATGATTGTGATATCTACATTTCATCTATGGATGGACATAGATTTGGTTCCAATCAAAGGTGTACTAATGTAAATACCAAAAATAAGCTAAATTAATATCTTTTGTATTGAAGCCCATATGAAATCAGAAACCAAAATCTGCTTTTATACTGTAAAATCTTGCCATGTGTGGATTTTTTCCATATTTAGCTAAGACAAACAGAAATTTGGAAATGTCTGTGGATGTGTGCATACTAACAGGGTGCTTCTGTCACTGTAATCAATGCTGACTCCACAGTTCCTCAAATACTGCATAAACAGAGAGGTTAGAATGACGATACTATATTGTTCATGGATTCTATAGACTTATCCCTCCAGGCTGTAGCTTTTCTACAAAACCATTTCTGCTGCCATCAACTTGAAAGAACATATATTTGTCTCATGTTTTCCATAGCCAGCTATCAGGATTATGGATTCATCATGTCATAACAACATGGGTTTCAGCTCGGATCAGGAAGGAGCACATTTATTCTCAAGCTAGTCTAAAGTGAATTTATTGACTCAGTGTGCCATAGTCAACATCAGAATGGTTTTTTTCCCCTCAGTTTTTCTCTTCTTCCCTGTGATGTTTGCATTGTGCACCTTTCAGCCTTATTTAGTTATTTTTGTTCTTTCTCTGGGCTTTCTTCCCTTTCCTTTTTCCTTTTTTCCTTGCATAACTAAAACATCACTGTGCTTTAGTTCTCTTTGCATTCAGCATCAGTTAGCCATGGCACAAACCACTAAAGACTAAGAGCAGAGAAACAAAATTATGGTAGGACAATATCCTGCTTTGGACAGGCTTCAGAACAAACTCTGATATTTAATGAATCAATATATAGTTACCATGGCAACCTTTAGTGATCACATTTGACCTTGCAGCCATGGAATCTTTCCTCTAAGAAACAGGGAAACGAGAACATTCTCTGCATGAACCTTCATGCCCCTGATGAAAACCTGAACACTTTCCTGAACATAAAGTCCTGAACAGCCTAGAAGCATCTGTGGTATGATTAGTGTAAGAAAAAATAATGCACTAAAATGTAGTTCCACGTTTGGAATATTTCTTTGAGGTCATAAGTATGGAAGCAAATTGGATTTTTAAGTCCTTTGGAATCAGATTCTGCCTGTATAGAATAAGTTGCAGAAAAAATAACCAATGGAAGAAGACATTGTCTTTCTGTCTCTCTGTGAGTCTACTGTGTTTTATTATAATATCTTGAATCATGGCTTTTGGAGGAGGGATTAGCAATCATAATGAATATGCATCATGTTATCTTGTGTTGGCAAGAAGCTGAGCTGTTGTCAACTATTTTATCCCTAACTTGCAACAGTTAAGAATACACTGTAAGACATGCTAAAACCAAACAATAATGAACAAGATCTTGTGGTGGTAACAGTGCTACCTCCATTGATGCTCAGAGGCTAATCATTGCCTCCGCTGACGCTTTGAGGCTAAGGGGCTCATAAAAGTGTAAGCTGCTCAAATGGCATAATGACTCTTGCCTTGTTATTTTGTGATAGTCACCATATGCAGGCAATAGAGTTTCTTCTTGCTTTAATAATGTCTCTCTTGACATATAGCTACTTGTTATTTTCTGATTGTTAATTTTTATGAGCTTTCTGTTTTTTGAATTACTGACACATGGCATATTACAGCTGCATTCTCTTGCAATTTTGCTGTTTGAACACATAAAAAAAATAAAAGCTTGTATTACGCCTAGGGACACTTTAAAACATCATCTAATAAAAATCTTTAATATGTAGTTCTTGCTCTTTGGGAGGTTTATGTACAGCAGCTTTGTGTTTTGTTCTCTGGTGGGTCTTGGAATGGAACTCTATCTGACCTCAATATCAAGCAGTTTAAATTGTTTGGTATTTTTATTCTCTCCAGTTTCAGTTTTGTTCAACAGAAAGGAGGTGTTATACAATACAGAAAACTGGGACAGGCAGCTGGAATCACTGCCTCTCAGCTGAGGAAAAAGGTTCATTCTACAAACCTGCCACTTTGCTAGGTGAGAGTGGATACATGCCACAGCAGAAGAGAGGATGGATTTTCAAATGGCAGGAGCTAGGAACCTGTGTAAATTAATACATGTGCATCTTTCTCTGTGCTCACTTTTTCTAGATTTACCTTTCAATTGGCCTTAATCTAATTAATTTTATGTTTTCTGCTTTTGGAAAACTGTCCCCTATAATGTGATTACTCTTCAGGCCAAGAAAACTATACATTTACATGAAAATATTTGATTTCCAATTAAATTGGAGTTTCCAAGTGATTTAGGCACTTTTGCAAATTTTACTTATAGTGTTTGTTCCATTTAGGAGTAGGATGATGAGTGCTGTACATTAAGTAGGCCTAAGGCAGTAAGATCTATAGACTGTCTGTTGTCATCTGCATCTTCTTTCTGAAAAAGAAAACTTCATTTGAAAATCTTGTAGATATAAGAAAAATCTTCATGTTGTCTTTCAGTCCTCTTGTGTGCACTCATTCAATCCTATTTTCTGCTGGTTTCACAGCCATTGCATTTCTTCAGAGTCAGTTAATATTTAGATAACGGCATACTCTTAATGTTAGTCAATGTGTGATTTACTTTGTGTATCATTGGAAAAAAGCAAAAATTAATGATGAGTGGTATAGTAAAAACCTTTTTCTCTAACAAATAAGATAAATCATATCAGAGAAAACATTTGTAAAAATTATGTGTCATTGTAGTAACAAAATCTTGTTATTATACTCAAGATTTTTAGATCTGTTCAAGTAAAATCAAAATGGAATTTGTGCTTCTTTCATGGTTTTCTTCTGCAGGCAGTTCAGTTTAGGTTTTGACACTTTCCCCCAGATTTTAGCATTAAATAATGCCCTGATACTGGTTTATATTATATTGCAATGTTTTATTTTCAAGTCTTTGCCTTTCTTTGATTAAAATAAAGTCCGTGATATGGCTACAGTTAGAATATTTGACCTTCCAAATGACTGTGCTCTTTCCAAAAATGAGTCCAGTTGGCAAGAAGATTATGGCTTCAAATCAAAACCCATGTTTTATGTCAGACTACTTAGCTCTGTGAGGAGAGCTAGTAAATATGGGCCAGGATGAGGCCACGCTGGTAAGCTCCTGTCTGTATGGGGGTTCCTAACGTTAGTGCATCAGCCTGATGTCAGATAGGTGTGAGGTGCCCAGGGGCAGGAAGGCTACCAGAAAAACAGAAGGGAAATCAGAACAGTATTGCAAACATGTTCCTCATTCGGTATTTTTAACACACCCCAAGAAAGTGAAAAAAAAAAAAAAAAAAAAGATGCACAGAAGGCAGTATGAACTTGCACTGTTCTATAAAAATCTCTGACAGGTTCTTGCATCTTTCTTTCAGTTCATATGAGCACACAAAATTGCTTTTATTGAAGTGCTGGGAGGCCTTTACCATTCCTCCTCTGCTCCACCCAGCAGGGCTTGCTGCGAAGAAACTGATGTGCGAACCATTCAGCAAGAGCTGCTATTGGTGTTGTCAGAAAGAAATTTCCTCTTTCCTTTCTTCTGCGCTCCATCTGGAAGGAAACATACCTAAGAAAGGGATATATTCCAGTATACTAGGCAATCTTTTGCAGGAAGAGGGGTATGTCTGCCACAATCATGTCCCACAGCCCACCGACCAAACCTGGGAATCTTGGTAGTCAGTAGGAACTAGTGACAGGAAGAAAATCTGGGACATAACAGTTGGACTCGATGATCTTAAGGTCTAAATGATTCTACAATTCTATAAGACTTGCCAACACTGAAAAATATCCAAAGAAAGGAGTGGAAAGATGCTCAGTTTAACTCTGTTTAAGTGAACATAGAGTGCTGTTATTTTCAGAGCACCTCAAAACCCTCTCCCGTCTGCACTGCTCTTTGCTGCTTCAGATGTTTCCAATCACAGATGATGTTAAATTGAACTGATCATGTCAGGGAGAAGGTAGGGGAAAGTTGTAAGATGAAGGCCTTTACTGTCAATGTGTTCATTTTTTATATACTCTGCTGCAGAGAATCGTCTCAACATTACCTTGTCAGAAATATGATTTCTGAGAGTGGAAGATTATGGTTTCTCGGGGTCAGAGTTGTGAAAGTTCAGAGAAAATAATCTCTTTCATGGCCACAGGAAAGCCTGTTATCCACAGCAAGGTGTCTGACTTGAATATTGGTTAACTATTTTGGCATAGGAAACTCCTCTATGGTAATGCAGTCTGAGGTGGATAAACAAGCAAAAATAGGAATTGTATATATAATCTACTGTCCTGCAAAGAGGCCAGCTCTTGAAAGAACAAATGCAGGTTAGTGTTTCTTTGAAACACACTTCGCTGAGAATACAACTCACTGGATTAGCTAATATTTCAGTATTATGGAATATAACAATGTCTTATCAATAGTGGTTATGAGAGTTTTACATCATATTAGCACACAGGACTGCACAGGCTGTGACGCCATCAGATTACCCCAAAAAAGCAGAAAGAGGCATTGACGCTGTAAGGAAAGACATTGTCAAACTGGGGTAAATGCAGTAGGAGGGAGGTGGTTAGGTGCCTGGAGAAGATGGCGTATGTGGAGAGGCTGAAGGAACTGGATTTGTTCCCCCTGAAGAAAAAATGCAGGAGGCATCTAATCACTAATTATTCAGCTACCTAATGGCTGGTAATAGAGAAGGCAGAGCCAGACTCCTCTCAGAGGTGTCTGTGAACATACAAGAGGCTCTTAATGAAAGTTGTAGCATGGTAATCTGATCAGCGAGAAGGAAGTATTCTTAATGGTGGCGGTGGTTTTTGAGGGCTGAGCATGGGAACTCTAGAGGTCCTTTCCAACTGAAACTGTTCTAGGATACATGTTTTTGTCCTGGTTCTGGCTAGGATAGAGTTAATTTCCCAAGGAGCCAGGACAGGTGAGCCAAGATGGCTATTCCATACCATGTAATGTCATGCTCACCATAAAAGGGGGCTAGTCGGGGAGGGGTGGGCTTGGCATGGCTCCCAGAGGGGCTGGGCTGGGGTTGGGTGTTGGGTGTGGGCTGAGTGTCAGGTCGGTGGAGGGATCGGTAAATTGCTTTCTGTTATTACCCATGGCGAACATTCTGTTATCAGTACTGTTGTTACTTCCCTCTCCCTTTGCTGTCCAGTAAACTGTCCTTATCGCAACCCATGAGGCTTTACCTTTATTTTTCCCATTCTCCTCCCCATCCCATGGGGGATAGTGAGCGAGCAGCTGTGTGGTGCTCAGCTGCCGGCTGGGGCTGAAACACGTCAGGTTTTTATTATGTAAATAGAGTAAGTCCCTTCTGTTTCAGTGGTAGAAGGGTTCTTGGTACACTGCTTCTTGGTACAAAGCAATATAGCTTCTGCTTAGACTTCCACTTTATAAACCATTAATACTTGGTTTTGATTCATCTTTCTTTGGCATCAGAATTACCAAATCACCCCTCAGTACATGTTCCTTGTCAACCAAAACTGCTGCTGCTTTGAGATGGAGTAGAAACATCTGTAAGGCTACCTGTGAGGCCTCCATTGCTCAGGTTTTCAAATACCGAGCAGTGTCATTTAGCATCTTAAGGGCCTGCTTGGTTGTAATTGGTCATAATCTTCCTACTCCTTATCTGTATGGTTTTATTCTCTAAAATACAATTGGGAGGTTGCTTGCCAACAGAGAAGGGTGTTTGGGGCAGGTTACTGCGTGAGGGAATGATGGGGATGTGGAAATGCTGACATAAGTGAGATGGGAAAAGGAAGCATGAAGCAGCTTGGGAAAAAGATGCAGATAAGCATGAACAAGACCTAGGTAGGTGTGCTGATTTTGGCTGGGACAGAGTTAATTTTCTTCATAGAAGCTAGTATTGGGGAGGTTTATCTTGGTGGCACAAAGGGAAATTTAGAACTGACTCTACTCTTGCTGTTTCCAACTGGATTTTGTTCCTTCTGATAGTTTTAACTTAGCCAAAGTTGTTGACCATCTTCTCTTATCAATTTTAACTGGCAATCTACAAATTAATGATGCCAGCCTCACAGGTGTAGGAGAAATGTTTCAGACAAACAGTTATGTTGGCCAAAATCATGCAGCTGTGAGCTGAGTCTGTTAAACTTGGCCATTAGTTTTACAAGAGCCCACAAATAAAAGATATAAAAGCGGTTGCTCAGGAACAATCCTGAGAGCTGAAGAATAGGTTTGAAAAAATGTCCAGGAATTTGTCTGTCTTTATAAATATTTCCCATATCAGACAGATCTTTGTGTCACAGCTGAAAGCCATTCAGATCACAGACCGCTGGCCCTAGACAGTTTCTTGTCTGCCTCCATGACAGTGGTTACTTGGAAGGGTGGTCTTCAGATTCCCACCTTCCCAGCTGAGGCCAGAGCCTCCCAGGCTCCAACGTGGTGACTAGGGAATCTTCCAGAAAAGCAAGAAACCCCCTTCACCTGATGGCTTTTCTTGTGTGTGAATCAGGTTAAAAGGGAATGTTACAAGGCCTAGTTTAAAAGAATAAATCTTGTCTTGGGAAAAAATCAAACAGCATCAGAATATATTGTATTTGAAGAAAATGCAATCATTTGCATTAGCCAACTGAAGTCCAGTACTATACAGAGCCAAAAAAGAACCCAAAATATTCTCTATAGTATTTTCATGTATTTTTACTGTATTCAGCAGATAATTCTAATTACTTTTATTAGATATAAAAAATCCACACTTGAGTACTTCACAGAGAAGAACAGGAGAAACAGTGAAATCCAAAGTGCCGCATTTCTTTCGGCTTCCTTTCAAGCCTCTGGTGTTAAGACCTCATGCACAGAGAAGGCAGAGGAAGCCATTTGCAGAGCATGACAATGTTGCTCCTTCTTAGGTAGGATCAATGCTATGTATTCTTGAGTGCCATCTACTGGCATTTTGTTAACTATTTACATACACAAATAGAAAATGGTCCTGTAACCTCTGGTGCTAATCAGGCAGAGAGTATCAGACTTTGTGCTCCCAGGCATGTCCCAGTATGACGGCTTCTTATGTTTCAAAATCTAGTGCAAGGAACTGAATCTTAAAATGTGTTCTCTCAATGCAGAATGACAGGAAAACAAACAAACAACAATTTAAAACATAATCCAAGGAATTACATATTTTAATGTTATTCTTGAATGCAAGCCCATTATCAGGAGATAAAATGTACTCACTACCTATGTATTTGCCCCCCTCTCAATGGGAAAAATAAATTTTCTTTAAACCAAAGCTGAATGGTTTTGTTTTTTCAAGCAAAATACCAAATTTATGTTAATTCTATGTGCAATATTTTAGTTTATTCTCATTTCTGAGTCATTAAATAATTTTTGTCTTTTTAAAAGGAAAATTGAGATAATTTTTTTAGACCAAGTAGTCATTTTAAAATGAGAAAATAATTTAGTACCAAAGAATATTTAATTTAACATTTTTTGCATTTTCAAAATGAAACATTTAAATTTTATTTAATTGATAGGAAACATCCTGAAACGTTCCAAAATCCAACCTTTTATTTTTTCCCCCCCTTGGTAGATGAAAGGTATGTGATGTTCACTTAAGAATTTTAGCCCAGCTGTAGACCCGTTACTCTATTTGGCTTTATGTAAAGGAAAAAAAAATAAAAATTAGCATAACTTGTGTTTTTTAAGGCATGACTTGTGCATTCTTCTCCAAACTGAACAGATAAAGCTCATTGAATCTAATAAGAGCTTGAATCTTTGCTGCCACATTAGTTTTACCATGATTTGTCTAACAGGTGATAAAAATTGTAATTGGGAAATTGCTGCTACCACTCTCTGACAATGAATCCCCAGGATATATTAAGCCTTCAGGTTCACAGGGGTGTAACAAGATCTGGCTGGTTCTTGTTGTTACTGGGTTACAGGAGGGAATGAAATACACTACCAAAAAAAAAAATCTTCTTTCTGAGGGGAGAGTAACTGATATATTAAAAATAAATTAAGAAGGTGTGATATCACAAGCTTTGGAAATCAAAGTCATGCACAGAACAATCAGTAGCCTTCACTTGTTGCCCTACTAATAAGTCTTTTTTTTTACAGTTATGTAGCTGGTAACCCAAAAAGGGGATTAAAACAGCAGAAGCTGCATACTCTGTTTTTCTCAAGGCTTATTTCCTCCAAGCCTCTCCGCTCTCCATCCACCCTGTGGGACTTGCAACTTCACCTGTCAGGCCTATGCAAATATGCCCCGATAACAAGTAAACTCTCTTGCGCTGTTTTCTTTATGAAGGAAATGCTTTTCCATATCTGCTGCTTAATCCCAAACCCTGGCAGAGCAAGGCAAAACTTTCTCCAGCCTTCCAAATCCTGGTGGTCTGCCCAACATATTGTTTTCTTGCATTCTTTGAAGTTGTTTGTCTAAAGATGTAATTTTATTAGTCATTTTTAATTTTATGAAGATTACTCTTGACAATCTTTTTTGATTCCACTCCATAAAGTTTCCCATCACTAGAAATTGCATAAAACAACCCCTAAATCATTTGGTTTACAACATTTATTTGAGATTAACATTTTAGTTATTCCTAATCTGCTCTACAGCTGAAAAAGCCTGTCCCTGGCCGGTTCTGTTCTCCATGATAGCTTGTTACTTACGCTTTCTTGTACAAATTTTGAGATTCATGTGTTTTACAGCTATCCCCATAATGCTTGTTTTGGTTTCTCTTCTTAAAAACTGTCATGCATTTCAGCTGTCCTGCTGTTAAATCTTATTGTTTGGCAGCCTCACACCGAAAACAGTTAAGCCGTTTTGCATGAGCAGCATTTTTCTGCAATAGCTTTAAATATATGTCCATGTTCAGTGGGTGTTTAATGATTTTTTTGTCTTTCTAAGCATTGCAATCCTGTTTTAATAATAAGCTGCATTTTGCTGATTGAGGAGGATTTGTTGTGGAGCAGCACACCTTGAGGGAAGCAGACAACTAGTGACTGACATTTCAGGCAGCACTCTTCAAAGCAGCTATGTTATCCTTTTAAAACAGTAGCTGGCAGTTTATGTGACTCAGGTAGCTCTTCTTTCATCACAGTTGTTGTTCTGTCCTTTAAACTACTCAGTTAAGGGTCCTGTGAGCTTATGAGTCAGCTTTGCTGTTAGTGTGAATGGGAAGAAGACCAAAGCACTGAATCCCTACTTGAGAACAGCCCTTGATGTCCTGCACCTCTGCTCACTGGCATGTTGATTGCACAGTGGTAAATCTTGAAGGCCGATTAAGGCAGTGAACACTGCAATGCAGAACATTTGCCACCTTACCATACTAATTTGGGAAGAAAACCCAACGTGCCATATGTCATGCTGAGGTATCCTCCTGATCAAATGCATGGTGAGGCTTGTCATCTCTCCTTTTTTGTAGTCAACTTCATAAGCACCAAATCAAGCCTCTGCAGTGGTAGTTATGTAGTAATTTATGGTGTTTGTAGCCATGGCCCAACCAATTTCTTTCCTACTGAGTGAGACTGATCTTATCAGTAACGTAAATATGGTTAAGAAATCAATTCTAGGAGAAAGTATCATTCCTTCTGCAACTCAAAAGTAAGTTACATTTCTCCATAATGGTGCCGGTACTCCACCACTAAAAAGCCTGCAGGTGTCCATGATTTATTTGTACAGAAAAGTTAATTTAATCAGGCATATTCTTAACTTGTTTCTCATGACCCACAGGGATGTCAGCAATTAGCAAAAGCTTCCGAAATTCTCTGAAATGCCCAGATAACATCACAAATGTAAGATGACAATGTTCATGTTTGAGGTTTTTGTTAATTTGTTGAGATTTATTTTTTTTATTAAGCCATTAGGTAAAGCAAAGAGGCTTGGGGGCAGATATGTTTCTGTCTGTTTACTGTGCTTAGCAAGTGGATGAATTTCCTCCTACTGAAACTGCAATTTCAGGACAATCAGTCTTTCTACATCTCGAAACATTAAACGTTGCTGTTCATTTTCAGTTCCCTTTGTGTGTGATTCAAATGTTTTCTTGAAATGTAGCTGATTTCCTGCGGCTTTTATTGTGGCATAAGGCACCACCAGATTGCAGAGGGTGCTACAGGATGGTCATCTCAAGGCAAGCTTCCAGATGGAGAGAGACAATGATCTGGAGAGGTGGCTGATGTCTTTATTGCTTAGCTAAGCATTCACCTGCCCTCAGCAGTTGGTGAGCAACAATTGACTGTGGGAGTTACAAGAGTAAAGCAAATAATTTACCCTTAAAACCAATAAACAATCAATTAGAGAAATTTTTCACTACCCCAATTATGGAATTTAGAAACCCTGTTTTGCCTAAATAAGACACTAGTATCAGGAAAAGCAGTGAGAAGTGCCAGTGACATCAAAGTGTAAGAGTGTACTTTAACATAAGATATATACATTTCTGCCATTTACCATTTCCCCCCCAACAAACAGTAGCACTGGAACATCAGATACTAATAATGTTTAGAGATTTAAGTACAGTCAATCCATAGAGTATAAAAGCTGCAACAAGAGAAAAATGCTAATAATTTTAAATAATGGATAAATTCAAATAAAGCCTTATCTGCTCATAGATATTCTGTGAGAAAAATATGCCTAAACTGTCCATGTTAATTATTCATTATAAATTACATGTCTGTTGTTAGATTCCTATGAAAAAGTATTACAGTATGGTCTACAATCAGCCTACGCAAAGACATTTTAGATGCTGTAGGGTATCCTGTTCCAGCTGTTGGTGTAGAAGTACACAGGTCCCTTGTAGGTGCCATATCTGCCAGCCCCATATATGTGTCTCAGACACCTTGGGGCAGAACAAAGGATGTTTGATGCCTTTGTTTAGACCTCTGAAAAAAATGTCAGATTTGGCCTCTAGCTATCTACCCTGCAGGACTTGAGTATCCCTAAATCTGGTGCCACAGCTGCCATATGGATGTCCTGGAGAGCTGTATGGTATCACAGATGCTACAAGACACCTCGATGGAGCATCCTAGGCCCCTCATCAGCTCAGTGGAGCACAGGGAAGAATTCAACTGATAACCAGGCTCTTAGAGGAAGACAAACCTCACTCTGAGCTTCAGACAGATTGTCTTTGATTTATTGTGGGTTTTTTTACACTGACTGTAGATTTGTCTAGTGTTTCTATGTTACAAGTGAACAGTATCAATGGACAGAAGTATGTGGTGAACTTAAAAAGTTGTTCTAAGTTATCCAAACCTTTAAATTTGAGAATGTGATTTTTTTTTGTAGTGTTATTTCAGTTGCAGTATTATGCCATCTATATCACACTAGTCTTGCCAATGTGGTGTCACTTTTCTTACTACAACCTCAAAAGTCCATTTCAAAGATGTTATCTTTAAAAAGATAAAGCCACAAAACAGCTATTAGAAGTGATGGTATGACTGGCATAGGGGGACAGTGGTTACCATGTAAAAATCCATACTTGTGAAGTTTTATCAAAGCATATCTGGATATGACAGCTGATGAATTACTCTTTTCATATTGTAAATGATGTCACCACTGTTTGCTTTCAGAGTAAACACTGTCCTTTCTGCTTGAAGGTATTCAAGGTGGCCAAGACTTAGTGATGCTCTGCAATTTCTATTTCCAAGTTGGCAGTGAATTAGATCAAAGCAGGGAGTATGAATGTAGCTGTTATTTCACAACTGAGTGTCTTCCTGTGTTATTCTCTGATTGCACAAAATAATGCCTGTCTGATCATAAAACACCCCATCTGTTTGTAATGTTGCTGCAGTTACCATTCAGAGCTTAAATAAACAAGTTAGAAACTATATGTACTACAGTAGTGCAAGGAGCTGAAATTACCTGTTTGGACAAGCTGGACAATAGATGTTGTGGTGGGTTGACCCTGGCTGGGGGCGAGGTGCCCACCAGAGCTCCTCTGTCACTCCCCTCCTTCACTAGACAAGGGAGAAAAAGTATAACNGCTCCAGTGTGGGCTTCACACAGGGTCACGGCCTCTTTCAGGTGCCTCCGCCTGCTCCAGTGTGGGGTCCTCCATGGGCTGCAGGGGGATATCTGCTCCACCATCAACCTCCATGGGCTGCAGGTGGACAGCCTGCCTTACCATGCTCTTCACTACAGGCTGCAGAAGAAACTCTGCTCTGGCACCTGGAGAACCTTCTCCCCCTCCTTCTGCACTGACCTTGGTGTCTGCAGAGTTTCTTACATCTCACTTCTATCTCTGGCGGCAAAAGCTCCCAGGGGTTTTTTTTTTTCCTTCTTAAATATGTTATCACAGAGACGCTGATGGGCTTGGCCTTGGCCAGTGGCGGGTCTCTCTTGGAGCCGGCTGGCATTGGCTCTATCAGACACAGGGGAAGCTTCTAGCAGCTTCTCACAGAAGCCACTCCTGTAGCCACCCCCGCTACCAAAACCTTGCCACACAAACCCAATACAGATATTTAATTGCAATAGCAAGCCAAGAATATTAACAGCACAGTTTATAACACATAGTTGATTTCAGATTGTTATAGAACGTTAGCTTCAATTTTTGTTAGAAAGTTTTTCAGTGCTCAGAAGTTACCAGTACTATTTATACTCTGAAAACTAGGCTTCTTTAACACTTCTAGAAATTCAGAGATGCTTGTTAAATATTATGTTTATGGATAACTTCTTTACAGCACAGAAAGATTCACAAATATTGGAAGTTCGAGAATCTATCAGAAATCAACTGTTAACAAACCTCAGTAAACTTAAGGTTCAATATATCAGCCATATACACTTGACTTGATGTATATGTGGCCAAATACCCAGAGGTGCCTCAGAAAAAGAAGTAATCTTTTTCATTCTTTTTATCAAAGACAGCAGCTCTAAGATAGGAACACTATCTGAATTGCTGTTGTGAGTGACAGTGGAAGGATGTCAAATTGCTAGGAGGACTTTAAAATGCTTTTTAAACATAAAGATCGTCAGATTGCTGCTACAGTTCCCTACTCAACCAGAAAGGAATTCCTCATGACACAAAGTCCATGGTGCATAATAAGTTAACCATATGAAATAGTCTTTCCAAATATTATACTGCTCATATCTGGTATAACACACCTTGTTAAAATTCCATTAATACAACCACAGTAGTTTGGGAGACCCTCAGAAAATTGAAATAATGTAGCAAAAATATAAGATTTGATTCATTACTACATTACAGTAAAATTACCATTGCCACCTAAGGGCAAAATCTTTTTTGTAACAAAATGTTGAAACTTACTTTTTCTTTTGAGTATTTGACCAATTTGGCTTGTACTGTAAATCGAGATGGGGTTTTTTTCAGTTTTTTGATGGTGTTTTTATCCCAAAAGTATTTCTATTTCTCAGGTCTCAAAGAATTATTCTGGAGCTATGATAATGACTAAGTATTTGTAATTAGTGTAACTTGATTTAGTAATTAGAGCCTTATCATGTAGCAGCACAAAGATACTGTTTTAATATCTCCCTAAAACTATCATAATTTCTATCACATTATGTACTTGCCTGCTGTTCAAATAATGGACTCTTTTCTCCTTTCCCTTCACTACCCGGAGGGTAGCTTCACTTGTTCTAGTAGAGTTTTAGGGTAGGGTTTGTTTTTTTTTTTTATTTGATCCTTGTTTATGTTGTAAGAAGGTGAAGAAATATGAAGAGGAATTTGCAAATGCACTCTTACTGACATGGGAGCACAATTATAGCTCTGTGCACACAATGGCTTCAGTACCAGAGTACTAGTGAGTCACAGATAATGAACCATGTACCAAATCCCTGTGAAGTCTTTTNAACAATAGCCAAAACCCTTGGGTGTTTTTTTTTTTTTTTTTTATATTTTTTTTTTTTTTTTTTTTTTTTTTTTTTAATTTTAGCACAAGATTAAATAGGGAAAAAATGTAAAGATTCCAAGAACAAATATAGTTTACTGAAGTCCCTTGAGCTTTGTGCAGGGGTTAAATGAGAACAAGTGCCCTGATAGTTTCTCTTTACAAAGGAGGAAAAAGCATTTCTAGCAGTATCATATCAGGACAGAATTAGCAATAGTAGTATTACATTAAAAGCAGTGTTTTCATGGCTTTTGAAAACTTCTAGTTTTCTGGCATGTATTTATATCTTATTTAATTATGCAGAGAACAAACCAGACTGAAGGAGAGCTTGAACAAGAATTGAACTTCTACAAAGCCAATGAAATTCGTTTTGCTACAAGAACTTTAATTTCATTGTTCATTTTAGGATTTTTGCATCGATCAGAAATCCTAAATCCTTTTTATCCTAGCCTTAGCTTAGCAAAACTTATCTCAGTGCATCCTCTCTTAAGATTTAAATATTTGCTTGTTCACATTGCTGTACTGAAACCTCTCTCCTAATGGAATCTTGCAGTTCTAGGCATCAATCAGCAACTCAGCCCTCACTATCATGCAGGCAGAGCTGGGCTTATGGGTGACTGAAGCACAGTCAGTCACCAGCTGGTTTCAAATGAATATAAGAAAAAAAATCAAGTAATGACAGCAGGAGACGGCAATATCTGGAAAAGTGATAACTTCCAAACTTCACTTCCCCAGCATATAAAATTGCCAGCATGGTACTCAGTGCATTTTTTTTAAACCTCAACCTGACTACCACACTGCCCTCTACTTGGATTATAAATTCTTCAGGATATGTTTGTAGGATAAAAATACTGTCCTTCAAGAAAGTTTCCTTTCTGAGAATTGTTAAAACCTCAGGAATCTGAATGCTTCAGTGTCCATGTACTAATTAATGAGAACCTAGACCTGGCACCAGAAAAAAATGGTTAGCGTCTATGGAGCACATAAGCTTTGTGATGTGTACTGCCTCCTGGACTCCCAAGTGTCAGGTTCAGGGACCTGGCCAGACTACCACGAAATTCTCTTCCAGACCATGAACCCATTTTCTTTGCATGAAAGGGCCATGTTCAGGTGGGTTTTTTTAATTAAATTCAACATACAAATGACACACGTTTGGACCTTTGCTGGCAAAATGCATCCATGCTCCACAGTGCAAGCTGAACTTTAAGACACACAAGTCACCCAAGAGCTGGATTGCATTTTCAGTATGTGATGTTTTCAATTTGGAGTTATGTAGCCAGAAATAAACAGGTCACACAAGTTATAAATTGTAGATTACATGGATTTCAGTAGGCTTGGGAAAGGTGGATATGGTTGTATTGTAGTAAAGAAGCTTCTGATAGTGTAATTCTTCATCGAAGAAAGAGAATAGCTTTGAATCCAGACTGATGCAATGCAAAAATACAATAAGAAATTGGGGAGTACAACAAGAGCCAAGGCTCACTGGAAATAAAACATCAAACATAAGCTCAGTGCATAGTGGCTATTTTAAGAAGCAATAATGTGTACCTTTATTATGAGAATAAGGTACGAACAAAGTAGTGGTGAAGAACAGTGACGGTTAGAAAGAGATGATAGATGAATGCATAGGCGTCATCAGAAAATAGCAGGAAAAAACCCTGACAAAAACGTAAGAAGTAAACCTGGCTTGAGTTAGGTATAACTTCACTCAGCTTAAGTGTACCTAAAAGTAATAACTAGCCATTCCTCATTAAAAGGATGATGAATCTAATAACCTTCTCAAGGAGCCAATACATCCTCCACAGCATCCAACAACTGCTTTCCTGGGTTAAGTGGACAGCTGGTCCTGCAGTGATCAAGGGAAACAGAACAGTTTTCCAGTGTTTTCTCATGACCTCGAAAGCTTCTAGTATTCAATAAGGTCTTGAAGTACATACCTGAAACCCCAGGCTGAAACTCCCCAGTGTCACAGCTTCCCAAAACAATTCAGTAATAAACTGTTTACAAAGAGCTACTTTTAAAATTTTGCTGAGCTTATTTTTATTTTTCACATGCTTTTGAGTTTTTAGAATTCTTCTTTAAAAGAATCCTTGAAACAAATCTGTCATTACTGAAACCACAAATTAAATAAATAAATAAATTCATTTGTATCCTTCCCAGTCTGGCAGTGGAACTATTTTCCTTAAGGGACTTCTCAATGCTCATATATATTCCTCCTGTGATTTCTCTGGAGAATAACTCCTATAAAGATTTTTCTCTTTCCATATGCAATTACAGTGAGGAGTCAGACTGGATCTAAGTCAGAGTCATTTACAGAATCAGTATAAATTCTTTTACTGGTTTCAGTTGAAATACAAAACCTCATGTATTATTTTCTGTTCTTGTCCTTTGGCAATATTTTGAAGAAAATTGTTTGAAAGTATTTGCTATGGACTTTTGCCATAGTTAACATGAAAGAAAATTAAAAAGTTATGACACAATTATGCAAAAACAATAAAGCTATAAAAACGTTATTGCCTGTAGCTTTGAGCATAAAATGATATGCAGACACTCAGCCTGGTTCACTGTGTAACAGTGAGAATTTAAGGCATTCTATGGATGTATTTACATATGTATTTCAGGTCCAACTGGTGCATTTTTAAGCAAATTGGTTTACAGCACACAGCAGTCTTTGAGCGAAAAAGCTGTATTCCTTTTGGGAGAAAATGAATTTAAAAATGTACCACAGGTGCCTAATTCACTCCAGATGTTAATTTAGTCCCTCAAGTAAAGCCCCTGAAAAATGTTTTAACTGGATACATGCAGTAATCAAATTTTTCACATTACAGGTCTGCTCCTATTGTCCTGATCTAATAGCTAATGTAGCCATAGCCAAAGCAGGCGCCATTTATTTTGGTATCTTAAAAGGAAATTTTGGCCTTCATCACCTGAAAAGCAAATAATTTCTGAGGTTAGTTTTAGTTTTTTAATTTGGTAGTTGTTATAGTGCACAGACACATGTCACGCTTCTCTCTTTCTGGATTGACAAGTTTCAGTTATTCATTAAAGAGATGTGCACTAGGTGTAACCCAGCAGCTAGGCGATGCAGGGAACACCTTGGGCAGCAGTGGATGCAGCCTGCAGATGACTGTCTGCTGGTGGGGTTGGTTCTGCTCACAGGGAGTAGGTTTCTACAACCTTAGGAACTCTTCAAGTAACAAGGGCTACTAGGGAGACATGGGATGCATCTGACAAAGCAATGCAGAAGCATTCTTTCTACCAGGCTTGCTATCTTTATGTTAATTTCCCTAAGGAATTTCTCTCCTTGCCTTTTTAGGGGGAAAAACAGGGGATGAGTGTGCCATGATGATGTGCTCATCATGACAGGAGAAGTTCCTATACTGTCCCAAGAGCTCTGAGAGAAAGGGGTTCCCATCTCAAGTGCCTATAAATTAATGCATGCTGCCGGGGAAATAGACGAGGGGATTAAAAAATACTGTGCAATCATAGAGGTATGGGGTAATTGGGATTACAAAGGCATGGTAGGTAGCTCACGACTGGACCGCTGCACTGGATAAATAGAGGCTTTTTAGGAAAGACAGACTGGGAAAATGAGAGCTGGGGGATTGCTCTCTACATAAAGGAGCTCACGTGCACAAAGCTGTTGAAAACTTACAGGTCAAGGTCAGAGCAGTAGCCATCAAGGGGATGCTGTAGCTAGCATCTGCTACAGATTGCACAGTAACAAGGGGAGAAGGTGGACAAACCTTTAACTAGAAGGATCCTCCCAGTTGAAAGCTCTGGTTATCATGGGAGACTTTAATCACTCCAGTATCTGCTGGGATGGCAGCAAAGCAGAGCATAAGCGAGGATTTTTTGATGTAGATGTGAGACAGGCTGACCAGGAAAGATGTTCTGCTGAACTTGCTACTCATGAACAAATTAAAACTCATTTTCCAACCAGTGACAGTCATTGGGAGTTATGACTTCCATGACCGTGGTTGAGTTGAGTTTAAGCGCTTGAGGGAAATGAAGACAAGCAGCAAAAACACTAGATTTCATAGGGCAGTCTTGGCTACTTCAGGACCTTGGTAGGCAAGATCTCTTAAGAAGCTGTCCGAAAGGGCAAAGGAGGCAAGAGAGATAAATTTTTAAGAACAAACTCCTCAAGGCATAAGAACAGTCTGACCTAATGGACAGGCAAACAGGCAGTCGTAGCAGGAGGCCAACTTGACTCAACAGATTACTCCTGAGCTCAAATGCTGAAAAGAAGCTTATGGAAATAGGATATGGCATACATTTCTGCGGTTGTGGGATTTTTTTGGTAAATCATTTAAATATTCTGTTTCGGAGGCCTGGGAAACGTTTTTGCTTTTCAAGTTCAGGAAGCCTATTGTGTGCAGAAGGAAGAAGAGTTGCAGCTTCCTTCACATTACTGATGCAGTGAAAGCCTGTATGGTTTTAAACATATCACTGGTTACTTTTTCTACAGTCCCAGAACAGGTCTTGTGGAAGAATCACGTGATTTTTTTCTGCTTGTGTTTCATTTTATTACTGTTTGTCAAAGGATATTGTGTTTGTGCAGTGTCAGTTTAAAGTTTGCTTTTATAATTATAGTGTTATTGCCTTTTACCCTCTGTTGTAAACGTTTATGCAAAGCCACCTCAGCAGACACTTCTGATGAGTAGATAGATGTAGTTCCAGGAAAGCACTGGGAATAGGGCTGAGTATGGTTAACCACCATCCTGTTGGATGCAATGATGCTACTACCATAGTATATTGTCATGTATACCTGAATATGTGTGTGGCAATTTGCAACAAATTTGAGAAGATATTTATGGAAAGTAAATGGTAGATCCAGTAATGAAATATTCAGACTTCAAGTGTGATTCCACAGCCAGTTTGAGGACGTACATACAATCGACGGGGTGAAGAGAATAACTGATGGGGTTATTCATCTTGCTTTCAGATGCTGAGATAGGATATTTGCCAGGAATTCCTTGGCTCTGTAACAAGCTGTCAGTAATCTTCAATATCCTGCTAGCAGCTCTTTTCCGTCTCCTGCCAATGGATGCCTTGGGTAGCTCTCTACTAACTCAAGATTAAACTTGGGAAAAGTCCTTACTAAAAGAAACCCAAGCATGTAAAGCTTGTCCAGAAAGCAGGTGGGGGAAAGCAGGGAGGAGCTGAGTGGCAGAGGCCAAAGTTGAGTAACGGCTGCTGGACGAGGACACTCACTAACTGATCCCTGCACCGGGAGCCAACATTGCGATTGCTCAGAGAAACTGTGTTGGCAGCATTGCTGGAAGCATTCACCTGGAGAAAGGCCTTACAATGCTCACTGCACAAGGAAAACTGGGAGAAAGCTTACAGCCTTACGTGGAAACACGCCCTTTTTTTCACAACAGATAGAAAACACTTCTTATCTAGAGCTAGGACATTTCTTGTCTTTGTGGCACTGAAAATTTGCATGGTGATTTACTCCTTATCCCTGTGAGTAAGATGCCTTTTATGTTTACAGACAGTTTGCCTTTCAATTCAATTTAAATTTTGTTGTCAGAAAAAATACCCTTAATAGTCATTAAATACTAAACTGAGTGGAGTAAAACATCTTGCAGACTTCCCAGCTGAGATTTTATCCATTTTCCATTTCAAGCAAAGGAAGAGCCACTATAGTTTGCTAAATCATTCTTCTTGCTTGATCAATAGCCTATGTATAAAACTTTCCGACAGACAGAAAATTCTTTGATTATAATTCTTCAACACTATTAATCTCCCAAATTAAACTCCACCTATGCACAGATGTCTCATCTCCTTAAGCACTATTTATCACAATAAAAATTAAATGTAAGCTTGGCTTACAACAGACCCATAAATTGAACTACCTATTAGATACTTTATGTCCCATTGGTCATGAACCTGTTTGCAATCCTGCCTATAATTACTAAAATGCATCACTTGAAATTTTTGCTGAATTTGTGTGTTTAAAATACTAAGTGTTTGATGTACATATAACAGAATAAATTTAACTGCATCTTAACTTGAGAGAATCCCTAATAAATTGTTTCTATTTATTTCAAACAAAATCAGACTGTCTTCTGCCTCCCTAACTTCAGTTATAAATACCCATGGATCAGCAATATAAAAAACTGGAATTTCCACCAGTCATATCTGCCAGTCTTACATATTTTGAGTGCTATCTTATGTCTCCATCAGACATTATCTCTGAAAATAACATGAGGGTAATGGGCTTTTAAAAACCTTGAGCTGAAATGAAATGTTATGGTTTATGTTTGCACTGCCATTTTAGGTTGGGTTAGAGTTCACCCTTGAAACTGAACTCTCTAAATAATCCTCATTCAGATTGTAACCCTGCGGCCACTCAACCGGTGTGCCATGCAGGGAAAGGCAGATGCACGATGGGTGCTGGCTCCGACCCCAGCCCTGTCCTTGCAGGCACCGTGAACACAAGAAGCTCAGGCCATGATGAATAGGAACCTACAGTCACACATCTCAATAAGCCATATAAAATAAGCCCATTGGGACCTGTTGTTGTCAATGTGCCTTATTGGGTGACGGTTATCCCATGCCCCTCATTGCAATGATCTGTTCCACAACGCTTGCTTTAATTACCTCTTGTTATGTGAATTATATATCACAGTGACAAATGTCAGCTCACAGACGTCCAGGAACACTACATTAATATGAAAATTTATCATGTTGTTACTACTTTACAGAGGAAAATACCACAGAACTTAGATTTGTGGGGAAGGGTCCCCGGCTATCATTTTCCATTATGGAAACTAAACTATACATTGTAATTTTTTGCAATGAACCATGTGGACCATGGCTTTCCAAAGAAGTTATGCAGAATAAAGTCTAGCCTGTAAAGCTAGTTACACTCCCAAGATACAGACAGTCCCAAGCTCCTTTTTTTGGTGTGAATCCCACATTTTTCTTATCCAGCCATCTAAATGCCTTTACGCCAAAACACCATTATGAGTCTGTCTGTGAGTCATTGAAATTCAACAACATCTGGAAATATGATTGCGGTGCGATCTAGTGGATAAACCTCAGAGCCAGGAGCTTACAGTTCCTCGCAGCTCATCTGATTTTGCTGCAGACAAATTGCCTATCATTAGGCAAGCTATTTAAATGCCATGCCCTGGTTTGCCATGCTGCACTAATGGGAGCAATAAATACCATGGAACCCTGCTAATTAGAGCACCGTGCAGTCCCACCGCTGGTCAGCCTGGTGAAATTTTGCTGTACTACAACTTCTAGCAAATACATCTGCTTCAGCTATGCTACAGATTTTTCCAATTAAAATTAGTTTTTTGATGTAAGAAGAAGTGAAACAAGCAATTGTTTTTAAGTGCTCATAATAAATATATTTCTTAGAATAATCACTGCAGATAACACAGAAGTTAATGTTGAGAGAACTCAATTATTTACATTACTTAAAATCCAGAATGGCGAAGTTTCTCTGTGTCTGTACTGCTGCGTATTTTGAAGTTTAGCAAGTTAATACATTCTGCAAAGCACAATTGCACATAATTTTCTATCCAGCAGCTTGCCTAATATTTTTATGCAAATACCACAATTAGGAGGAGGCCCAGTGAATTTGATCATTTCTAATTACTTCCATATTGTCATGTGATTTAAAACTGAATCTTCTGTTTAGTATTAAAGCATTTTTCAAATTATAGCACAGCCTGTTTAGCTGTTTTAGCAGCTTTAATATGGTTTACAAAGGAAACAGAAATTATAAAGATGTCATATGCTGGATAATTGCAATCTAATAGTAAATGTCATGTAAGGCTGTAGTTAGGAGATATATCCCCCAGCCTCCTCCTCAGCATTACTTTTTCAACCTTTTTCTCTAGCAAGGTCAATGTCCCGGAGATCCAAGACTGCGGCTACTACTCACAATCATGCCACCTTTACCCTTTGTTTTCCCATCCATCAGTTCAGGCTTTTTGTCTTCTTGTACTTAGCTTATTAGATTTATAGGGCAGGGACCATCTTTTGCATTTTGTATTCTTTACATCCAGTGAAGGGTAATATATTGTATATTCATAAGTCACATTCACCACTTAAACACCATTTATATGTTGCTTCTAACTGTTTATATGCCATAAATTTCCACCTTGGTTAAGTAATGCCATTAATCAGAGCATAGTAATCTAGATTAAATCACAGTTAAAGAGAAGGTTGTTACATCCTAATGTTACAATTTCCTGTTTGAATACAAAACCTCTCCTGATTTTTATCTGCAAGAAGAGGCAAAAACATTCCTGTTTTGCAACCAGAAAGGCTTCTTAGCCTCGGGGCTGGGGCGTTAGGAGCCCCTGCATGCGTGAGCATGGTGGGCCAGCGAGGGGCGAAGGCAGACTGCTCTGCTGGGAGGATGCAGGGTGGTCCGGTCCGGGCACGGCTGCACTGTCTCTCTGCACGGCACTGGCAAGGATTCTGCTCCGCAGCTTTCTGAAGGATGGTTTGAGGGGACCCCAGAGTGATGGGTTTTATCCCCACAGATCTATTTTGGATGAGGAGGCAGGCAGGGAGGAGATGATAGGCCTTAAGTCTCATATGTCACGTGCGAATAATATATCTGAACACGGAGACAAAAATTACTTTTCTCTCCAAAGCAAGAACAATGATCATTTATCGAGTGTCAGGGTGCTATTACGGCTTAAAATCTGTTTGCTAGCCTTCCCAAAATGTTGGTAGTCTCACTGCAATTCCCAGTGGTTAATGGCTGCATGATGAAAAAGTTAACAAGAGTTGGCAATGGGCTGGCAGCACACTAAGAGAAGGCCAGGGGCTTTCGACCATCTCAGAAGGCCGGCTTCCTTTTGGGCCTTTTTGTGGCTCCTTAGACAGCACCGCACGATCCTCAGCTGCACTAGTGTCCGTGCATGGACACAGGATCGGTGTCTCCAGCTCCATCATTCTGGTACCTCCCATAACCACCGCCACGGAGAGCTGGGTGTCCCACTCACCATCTCTTTTACGAAGAGCTCAGCTAGAAAGAGGATTACAGGATGAGGTTGGTTTAAAGCTGATGTTGAGATGTCTTAGTTAACTATGTTCCACGGCTTCTGCTGGATGCTGCATCCCCAGCACAGCCTCATTCTCCAGCATTGCCTCGTATCTCCCACCCCATGCAGGACACACGCACGTGCTATAAACATAAGCAGTCTGAAATCAGCATTCCTGTGAAATTCAAAGCAAACACAAACAGAATCTCTGGGGCCAAATTCGTAACTTAAACTGGTTATGTATAGTGCTGCTGAATTAACGGCATCTGAGACTCTGCATGCAAAATAAACTAATTTTAAAGAAATACAAGACATTAATTATTCAAGATAGTGTGCTTCTATTATGTTAATACTTTAGTTTACATGTTTTTATAATTTTGTACTGTCATCATTTCTCATATTCATGGCTTAAGAGGAAATTTTTTTATGAATTGCATATAATATGGCTAATAGTAACTGTGTAGATATGGAAATGTACTGGTTAAGAACTAATGAAAATGTGACAAAATGACTGAGGGCTATGCAGGCAATATTTTGAGATGGCTTAATTTTCATATACTCATATTATCTATGTAGAATATAAACATTCCTTAATTTACATAAAGGTTTTAAATCAGAGATTCAAATACAGAGGACTAAAATTATATGTCATGAAAAGACATATGCATGTATAAAAAATAATTTACAGAGATTTTGCACTGTAACAACTTTCAGTTGGTGAAATTTTCAAAAACTATCAACTCTGGTCAAGTTAAATTGTGATTGCAATAAAAGCTGAGGTAGATTTATGAAAGTACTACACAGCAATTGCATTCCATAGGTTCTAAATGTGGTATACAATGATGCTAGAATATATTTAGTTCTTTCACAGTTTATAAGGAGATTTATTTAATCTTCAGGCTGTAGCACACAGTGCTAACAAAACAATATATACAAAGATTTGGCAACTACTTACTCATTGTTTTCACTAAGACAATAAGACAGATTGGTATGAACCAAGAATGTGTTGGGGAACATTACCAGGGAAGGATGTCCATTGTCTTCTTGGTGTAGACCATGAGGATGGTCCCTGGCACAGATTTGGTCCAAGCCAGCCAGTGGTTCCCAGCAGTCCTAAGCACAGTCTGGGAAACAAAACCAGTCACTTCCAGTAGGGAATCCGCACATGACAGTCCTTTTTTAGACAGTCCTACAGTATGTGGGTAGGACATATGTGCCTTTCCTTGACAGTTGGCCTCTAAGCCAGGCAATGACATGATTACATACTAACATAGATGGAGCCATATGGTTCATGAAGAAACACAGGGGAAAAAATGATCTTGTAAACAGAAATTTCAGCACAAATTCCTATTCTGTCAGCTCTGATTTTATTGTAAGCATCTTGATGTTTGATATTTTACCTAAAATCTTACTTTCTGGAAATAAATTATTTAAATACTAACTTCCTTTTCAAAAGCATCTCAACAGTTCTTTTTTATTTTTATTTTTAATTTTATCTTCATTTTTAATTTTATTTTCATTTTGATTATATTGGGAGGGGTTGCAGCTCATACTGCAACATGAATTAATTCTAGCATGACTTTTTTGGAGAAAGCCAGTACTATGGTGGAGCTGAATAAGATCACTTAACATATCAGCCATGAACTGCACTGTTAACCTAGGAAAGAGGTTTCCTGTCACAGGGATCAATTTGCTCTTTAGCTTCACTTTTTTCCAAGTCTTTCCAGCCTAAAGCCACTGGAAACCTCCAGAAAAGTTTTTATGAGACCACAGACACAGAGAAAAGGACTGAAAAGAAAACCAAAGATCTCTCTAGCCTTTGAAAGAATTTCCATTGACTTTAAAAGCCAGATCCCAATTTGTGGTTTCTTCTGGGTTCTTAAAAAGAAATCTCACTTGAATGCAGTTCTTGACCTTAAGGGAACAGTGGTTTTACAGTAAAAGTTGCTAATGAATTTTGATGTTCTGACTGACAAACATCAGCATACATTGACAGTCAGCTGGTGTCTACTGACACCCACTAACTCAAAGCTGTTCCCAGAACTCTCCCATGACGTACTGTGGAGTAAAAACGCAAAAGTGAAAAGTGAGCTTGCAGTAAAGAGCATGATATTTCCTATGGAGACATATGAGTAAGCTTTAAATTGATATATTTTGAATGTTGATGCTTTATGATATAAGAAGTGTGTGAAAATAAGATTACTGTCCTAATCATATCTTTTATTGGCTTTTCCCAAAATTATACTAGCAATAAAGATGAATGTTGCAAAGAATCAATTTTAGTCCGGTGTTTTATGCTGACCCTTCCTGACATCTGAGCTTCTGCAACATTGGAAGCTGACATTATTAGTTGTTCAGCTCTATCAAACTGGAAATTTCACCTTATTAAAATGCAGTTGCTATGGAAACACCATAGTTCTGTGATTTTTGCTTGCAGACAGTATAGAAAAAATCTTAGTACCAATATACAAGTCAATGCACGTCATTTTAAAATACCTTCTTGGTGCTCTGATGCTTTTAAAATGAAAAAATACCAATAGGAAATGTAAGCTGTAGCACTTTATCTTAATGTACTGGAAGAGTGAAAGACACTTTTCAGCAATAATCTTGGGTATATGCCATAGAGAAATAATACCTAGACAGAGACTGCTTCTGAAATTGCAATTTTTTTTATTAAAGCTAACACTTCTAAAGGCCCAGCTCCTGTATCTTATTTATTCATACTTATTTATTTCATTTGAATATTTTTACTTTAATAGCTTTGTCCTTCGGGTTTGAAGGCCCCTTTTTCTTGAGAACTCTGAAGAACTTACCTTTTAAATGTGTATCATGCTATCATCCTTTATGACAAGGGAAAGGGGCTTTCACGGTTAATAATGAAACACAAAAACTGATAAGCCATGTGCCTAGGATGTACAAGAAGCCCTGAGTAGAGCACAAAATCAAACTGTGCATTCAACACTGCAGACTAATCTTCATTCACTTCACCATGTTAGAATTATTTGTTTTATTGGCTTTTTTTGATATATTTTTATTTTCTTATTCTACCTTCTGTCATTTAGGTCAAGAGTGTTTATTCAGTTTATCATATTCTTTACTTTAGTAACACGCAGAAGATGGAAGAAGACAATGCATAGTCATTACCGCTGGTGCATGAGAACTGGCCTAAAGTTTGGACAGCTAAAGTTTTATTCACAGCTCTAGCACAGATTTTCTGGATATGTAGTGACACTCGGGAAAATGTGCTGGGTCAGAGGAAAGGTTTGGTGTGGACAAGTGTCTTATCCCCAGTCTGGTCAATAGTAGACGCCTAAGAACAAACCAAGGACAACATTACTTTTCTGCTGTTCTCTCGAATCCTCCAGGAATGGACTTCCATAGTTTCGTCTAATGCATGGTTTGGCCAGGTAAGTTTTACACCAACCAAACCACCCTGCTGTGATGCCCCAAAGTTTGCCTCAATGGTTTGGAATTTGCCATCTGATTATCTCATTTGACATTCTCTACTTCCTGAATTACAGGTGTCAGTAAGTAATCATGAATGAGGTGTGCAAACCACTTTCTCCACATGCTCGTGACTTCATAAACCTTAATTGCATCATTCCCAGGCTATTGATTATGAGCAAGTCACTGCAATTCTCCATTCTTCTGTATTTCACCTTGAAACAGAAATAATGAGAGGTCTCTCTTTTCTGAGAATATACTATAGTTTATACCTGAGACCTCAGGTATCTTCTAAAGAAAGCTTCACCTGTGACATTTTTGTGCAGTAAAACCAGCCTATGGGGCCATCTAAGCAATAGAAGCACTCCAGAAGAAGGTACATTCAGGCTGGCAAAATTGATTGGAAAGCAATGACTGAGTGACCTAGCTAAGAAATTGAAAATTTTAACTCCTTCATGTGATCGGGCAGAAATTTGACTAAACAGATTTTCAGTCTACAGATATTTTTACTCTACCATTTTGCCAGCCAGCCAGTATTTCAGACAGCCTGACAAGGACACTGTGTTATATTATGTCGAGTAGGAAAATTACTTATGGGACATATGGGCTCACTCATTTTTGAGAGTATCTGAATCTTACAGGTAGACAGAGCACCAATAATATATTACTGTCATAAACAACTTCTGGCATGAATGGGAAGTAAGTCTTGTTGCATTCACTGTCTACCAGTTTTATTCACCAATTGCTATGCAGGAGTATAGGATCTTGATTTATTTGCCTCTGCAAAATATAAAAGAAGATTGATATGAATACTTCATTATTCAATATTTGTGTCAAAGTCATTTATATCTCAGGTACTGCGCTATTCTGAAAGGTAAGATAGTCCAACTATTTGTCCAAGAAGACCATACAAGGCAACCATGGTCCATTCTTCCTATGCAAGTAGTTTTAGGTCCAAAAACCTCAAGTAATTTTCTGGCGTTGAATAAAACAAAATACAACAGAACTTAACACTGCTATTGAAAAAAAATGGGAAAAATTACTTATAAGAGGAACGTGTAAAGGGGGTAGACGTCAGTCCCTAAGTCCTCAGGGCTGCATGGCACAATGAGTAAAGAGAAGTGAAGGTTCCACTCCAGGAGAAGTGTCCTGTCCACACTTGAGTTATGCCAGGCTGGCTAGCCTTCAGCTGCCCTTGGTACATATGGTCTCCACCAGCACTTCTGTTCCCTTACATCCTGCGTGGAGACATACAGTAGACTCATATTTATTTGCAAATGAGGTGTAAGTTTTCATTTGTTATTAGAAGTCATTAACTTTGAAGACTACCAGATATCAAACAGTCTGTAAGCCATTATCTTCCCTATCCTTTTATCTATTTTAGGAAAGTTCCACTGTATTGTTACATAAATTGCCTAATATAACTTGGACATTTGTATACACTTTAATAACTTGACAATGCCTTATTTTCTCTTATAAAGCCACGAGACCTTTTCCACGATGGGTTCACCATCACTCTCTAGCTAAATGCCATGCTGCAATGTGGAGGGCCCACTTCAGGTTAATAAATGAGATCATGCATATCATGGCATTTAATAATAAGTCTTGATTTTTGTTAGTGAATTGAAAAGTGTTTCTCACCAGAAAGTCTAACCTTTCTATGGAAGCAATCCATTTTAACATTTCAGCTAATTTTGCAAGCTGCTTAAAGACTTTTTTTCAGCTATTTATAGTCATACTGAATCACAGATTTTCATACATTGTTCCAGCTCACCTCCATCATTCACAAAGTTTCAGCAGGCTAGATTAGGACACTAGGGGCAACTGTGCATTGCTCACAACAATTCTGCTGAAGATGCTCATGACGAAGTGACCTAATCTGTTGGCTGCTAAAGAATTGCACAGACAAAGGAGAAAAAAATAATAGTAAAAACTTTTCAGTAGCCAGGTGAATAGTTACAAGTCATTGTTGAGAAGCACATCTGTTAATAAAGACCACTTTTTGATTACTTTCAGACTGGCACTATAACTCAAACGGCTGTAGCAATTATATTTGACATTTTAATAGGGACAAGTTAGGTCTAGATTTTAGGAGAACCTATAGGACAAGTCTAACACCATTAAATTCAGTCTGTAGTACCTCAGTTGTGTCACTCTTGAGGCTTCATTGCTGGAGGTCTAGGTGGCCTTTAATGTGTTTACACTACCCCCATTAAACAATTACTTCATATTAGAAGGAGTTTTGTAGATGCAGTGAAGCGAATACAGACCCATTAAAATGTGTGAGTTACATGTTAATAACACACACCGTGGCTTACTACTTTCCTTCTACGTTCAGCTAAATAACGGCTGAAAAGAATATAACAGATGCAGGAAAATATTCTTAGCAACAAACAAAAGGAATTAATTTTATGAAACGCTTCTTTTTTTCATTTTTGCTTTTAGCTTGACTCCAGTTTGATGATTCTTGCTGCTTCTAAATTAATTCTAATTATTTTCATAATGTTTTACTTTGCCAAATAAACAGCCTCCCCGGTATTTATTTCAATTTTTTAAAAGTTAAATAAAACTAGCCTCTTTTCCACAAGAATTCTGTCCTTTTTCCACTTCCTTTTACTATGTAAAAGGATCCATTTTTCTCCAGGCTGTTGACATGCTGTCTTGCAGAAAGGAAGGTGAGGCAGGCTATCACATCTTAATTAACTACCCTAATCTCTGCACTCTGAATTATTAAAAGGGCAGTTCCTTGTTCTTCACCTATGGCCTGAAAAAAATATTCCTTCCTATGACCTGAAAAAAATTTCTTCCGGGGAAGAATCAGAACTGTGACCCCTGGATTCAAGTTGCTGCTGTTTCAGCCTGGGCATGACGCACATCCAGATGCAATACTTATAAAACTCTACTTCCCTTGGTATCTTCTATCAGCTACATTGTCTGCTGGTTCCATAGGCTGGTTTCTGTGGATGCCATGTTATTCTCCTCGTGTATCACTTACAGAGCATAGACGTTGCTTAGTTACGGATTTCAGGGAGAGGCGTGCTCATGGATGGACACTGTCACCCTGGTTTAGTAGTACCTAAGTTTCCTTTGCAAGGCATTAGGCATTACAGTGGTGCTTGCTTCAGCTGAAGACTCCTGCATACACTTCCTCTTATTAGAGCTTAATCTTTGAGCTAGGCTACCCCAGGAAGATTTCTGGTTTTGTTTAATATTCAAATGCTAATGCTCACTCCTCATTTAGGGCCTTAACAAATGGGTTAGAGTTTCCCTCCCTGATCCAGTAAATATGGGTTCATGTATTTGTACAAATGGACAAGCCCTAATAGCAAAGCTTAAGCATACCTTATCACTGTGTGCTAAGAACACCTGGGAAAGGAAAGACTGTGATTTGAGGTCCTTTTCCCCTTCCCTCAGGAGACTGGATCAATCGGTGAGATCAGTGGAGGTCCTGGTCTGATGATTCTATCATGAGTCAAGTGTGGCTGAACGCTCCAAGTGCCTCAATAGCATCATGGCCTCTTCTGGTTACACGTGCCCAACAGCCAAAACACCATAGTATCAAGGGGCAGCTGAAGGGGGACTAGAGGTGTTTCAGAGGGATGTAATTGTAGTGTGTAGCTGCCTGCCTTTTGTATAGGTACTTTCTGAGTGACTGTGTATAGTATCACCCTTTTCTTATTTGCTCCTTTACATTGGCAATTTCAAAGTAGTGGAAATAAGATTTCGTTCCTTTTCTTTAACACATAGGTGCATCCCCTATGTTGTTCTTCTGGTTTCTAACCTTCCTTTTGCTGGGATTCAGATACAGGACTCTAGACCACTCCTAAAGACACTTCTTTTGTGATGGCTTTACTGGTTGTTTGTGTGTTGACCTTGCACCTGTGCTAATGTTCTCTATCTGTACATTTTGTCTCTTTTCTCATATACATTATTGCCAGTGCACATCTCTTCTCCCTTGCCCAGAACATATCCAACTGCTGCAGGTGCTCAGTTATTTCAAGCAGGCCAAAGCTTCTTTGCTTTCTGTATCATTTGCTAGTTACCCCTAATCACTTCAGCGCTTTCTTTTGCCCTGGTATTTCATAGAACAGTTTATAGACAGTAAATTGCCTCCTGCATTCCTTCCCATTAAGTTACCATCTGTTGTGCATTATCCTCAAATGTTATTTGCAGCCCAACAAACTTCCACTAAAAATATGGGTTATTTCCCTTCATTTTCTTCTTCACTCTGGATTTGGCTCTGTGTAAAGCATGTGTGCAGCTGTTCAATGTTTGCTTGGAGGTTTGTCTGCTACCTCAAGGCTTTATCTGCCATCTCTTTTATCTCACTCAGTTTCTTGATTTTTCATTCTCCTTTTTTCTTTCCCCTTCTGGGATGAAAGGGTGAGGAATAAGTGTGCCCACAGTCTCTCTGCAAGGATCTGCATCCCCATCCACCCTCTGTTATTGCTATCGAGACAGATATCAGAGCAGGCATCCTTTCAGCTTGTGCTATGAACTCACTTGCCCACTCAGATACTTCAGTGAAATGCGAAAAGCTGCCAGATGAAATATATTTCTGTATTTCAACATTTGCTTCAACAGAACATTTTCCTCCCTTGCCAGTGTGACTTTTTATTTGATCATGAACTGTAGTAAATACTGATTTTCCTGTAACATTCCAGGCATCTGCCCTGAAGCTCTTTATTTTGCCACTTCTAAACGAATGCTACAAAAATCCATGTATCCATGGCTTTCTTCCTGATGAGGGGGACAGATGTGGCTGGCCACACTTCATCCAACAGTGTTTCTGGAGCCAGCCAGACCACAGAAAGGACCAGCACTGCTGTCCTCCCTGACTGTTATTATTCCTCTTAGTATTAAATGTACAATCACTCTTTCAGTCCTGCAAAATCTTGTTTACAGTTGGTAAAGCTGTACTTCCAGAATCTGTTCAGAACCTTATTCCTTAGACAAGGCAATTTTCTCTGAGTTATTTGTAGCTCCACATTGCAAATGGTATGCAATTTGTCCACTCATCTCACTAACAAGAACAGCGTTCTTTCCCTCTTTTAATCTATGCATGACTTGTTCCTCCTGGCTTTTTAGCAGTGGCCTGGACCTCAAAGGTTTCCTCACCTGTCACCTCACCTTCATACTGTTCTGTTTTATGTTTTATGCCTGCTCAAACATCAGACCAAATTACCCTTTGGTATGAGCATCTTTTGTTTACCAACAAGTGGATACAATTTCCTCCCAGAGGCGATGCTTCAGACCTACAGTCCTAGTGGCATTCTGGCCCATCAGGTAGGCTGGGCTTCTCCTTTCTGTGGGCTGAAGGCAGATTTGGGGCCATCTGTGCGAATTTTCCCCTGTTCTTCAGGGACTACGGCACTGCTGAACCTGTCCTTCTAAAATTGAAAAAAAAAAACTTTTGATTTCTGCAGATATATTTCCCTTTAGGCCTCTCTCCTCATGTTCTGAGCAGGGGGAATGTATTTATTTTACATTTACAAAAAGGTGCTATATCAATGTGCTCCTGCTCTGGTCTGTTGCTGTATTACAATTATGTCAGAAACGCATTTCTTGTCTTCCTGAAGATAAATATGCTATGAAAAATGTATACAAAACAAATGATACAGATGTCAAAGGCTACATGCTAAAATAAAGTAAAACTTTCAAAATTTCAACTTCTTTCTAGCTATTTCAAGAGACAAATGTTGTTGACAACATTCTAAAAATTTTAGCTGCCCTTAGAACTTTATATTATGAAGTGTACTATCTTAGAATAATGACAGTAGAATAAAGAATAAAATAAATGATAGGAAAGCGAATAATGTTGGGAAACCTTTTGTCTCATCTCATTTCAGTATTTTTAGAACACATCTGACACTCAAATGAAGGAAGTTAAAAAACCTTGCAAGATGAGATATGGCATAGTAATGAATTAGTACTATTTTATAATGTGTGGTTGACTTAATAAACAGAATTGGAAGCATGATCTCAGCATGTGGATTTTCAAGCATAGATCCAAAGCACTGCAAGCTGGCCTTCTGGATTCCCCCTGCGTTACAGTTTGGACAAATTAAAATCCTCATAGATATCCAAACAATCCCTTTAATGAAAATTTCAATGGATTTTATAGAAATTACCGCCCTCACAATACTCATGATGGCATTAAAGAAACAAAGAAGCTCTAATGTAGCCTCTAAAGTGACAGTTTCTGTTCTTAGTGAAGTTGGTGGCAGAATTCCAGTGTTTTCAGGACATGTTGAAATGGAGTATAAGCATAGCTGCTTTCAGCAGATGTATTTAAATCCAGCACTTTGATATTGTGAAACTTCTGGTTCTAGGTTACACCACAGAACTTAGAGCAGAATCAAAACTAGACTTCATTGACTTTCTATTACCCCATTTCAGCTTGTTCTGCAGTATCTGGGTTGCCTTCAGGTCACAGGGATTGTGTGAACCCACAGATTAAGGTGGCCAGTAGAACGGTGCACTGGCCATAGAGATTGTAGAAATCCACTTTCTGGTTCTCTACGTGTATGACTGGAGTCAGTCCTTCAACATGCCATGCGTATTCAATGCACCACCTAGTATCATTTTTTATGCAACACAAGCAATACAGAAAATTACTAAAATTGTGACCCACGTGTCTAAGGGAGCCGACCAGTGAACTGGGTATTACTGGGTAGGTAAAAGAAAAGAAGTCTTTCTGTAACTGCAACAGCACTCTACAAGATAAAATGCCAGGCTCTGTTTACTTCATGCTTGAAAAAGAAGTCATGGGTACTAAAGCTGGCTATCAACTAGCTTTCTACTTCACTGTTACATGAATCTATTCTGGGTTGATTTTTTTGTTGTTGTTGTTTTTCCCAATTACCTTTATATATAAAAAAGAGACATGTTCTAAGCAAAGTTATTTATAATAGATAAGAAAACAGTTCTAAGCATCCTGCTTGAATTGACCCTGCTTTGAGCAGAGGGTTTGGACTTGGGGGACTTCCAGAAGTGCCTTCCAACCTCAGCTATTTTGTGATTCTGCACTTCAGTTCTCTAGCTAAAAAACATCCAAACGACTGGGAAAATATCTTACTGCCAATCAAGATGAAGATAATTTAAAAATATTCTATAAATCAACAAAACCAAAGAGAAACATTTTTGCACTATTAAAGCATTGCATTCTGATTGGATTTCAGCCACTTGGTGTAGTTTTACTGTAGCTTAGATTTCTAGAGAAAAAGTCATTCCAGAGAAGGAAAGAGAAATTTATTATTTAAAAGATGTCTCTATAGGGCAATTTCAAAACATGTTTTTTTGTTGTTTTTTTTTTGTTTTGTTTTGTTTTTTGAGTTTCATAAATAGAGTTCACTTACAAAGAAGCTATATTTTGTCTTGGAAAACATGTTTTTAAAGAATCCCCAACAAACAAAGGGCACTTAATCTTGATTGCTTTTAAACTATGTGTAAGTTCACATGACTGTTTTCTTAACTTATGCTGAATTTCATGCCATCTTCAGTCTGACCTGAGGCAGGAGAGGGCAGGGTGCCAGAATGGTTCATATTGAGGTCACTTCATGTTATTTATGATGGCTGTAAAACTGTCAAATAGAACAAAATGACTGGATAGTTTCTGTAGGGACTACTGCCTCTAGAGAAAGGTATGCCCAGGAGATGGGAGATCAAACTTTTTTGCTTCTGTGAACTGGCTTTCTGGGGTACCATAGGTGAGATCAAAACCAGATAAGTAAATTATAAATCAACTGTAATGTCTGTCTTCATGAAAAATGGCAAAGTGAACTGCACTGTTTACACTTTTCCCTCATGCCATTTTCAAGAAGCACATGAGCTAGTGCAGTGTTTCACTAAAGTAAACTGGTTCCCAGTCTGGATAAAGATTTAACAGCACTGTCCACAGTCACATGTTCCTTCCTTCATTCATGGCATCAGTCACTAGTTACTTGCTTGAGACTAAGTAGTGATGGGTAACATATTCCTACTCCAGCAGGATCTCATTGGTACCAATAATAGCAACAGTGTATTTTTCTGAGTGTCCCCAACACCTACTGATACCAAAATTATTAGCTGCAATATCATAGCCTTTGCTCTTCACTTGGCCCTGTCCCAGCAGTGAGGACCTGGAAAGGGTGGAGGTGGACTACATGCCTGTTCTCCTTTTCTGCACCCAGCTGTACTTCTGCTTGATCTTCTCTTCAAAATGCTGGAGCAGGGCATAGCTGCTCAAAGTGTGGAGGTAAGCAAGGCTCTACAGACGCAGAAGAGAAAACGGTGTGGCATTGCCTGGCCAGGTGCTGTCAGTGCATTGCTGAAGCACTTCACAGCGCAGCCTCCACTGTGGAGCCAAGTGGCATCACCAAGGGCAGGTCCTGAGATGAGACTGGTTGGGAGAAGCATTAGGTGTAGGGGAAAATAGGACCATCTGAGACCCTCATGAGATGCCTTACAAGATTTCTGTAACTCCTCAGCCGATCAGTGGCAAGTGCGCTATGTACAGTACTGTGCAAGGCTCAGTGGCATCACACGTCGCTGACAGGCAGGCTGCTCTTGCAAAGAGCCAGGCATGAAAGCAGCAGAGTTATAGTCCAAGTTGACTGAGAGAGGTCCAGCCCTTCCCAGCTGAAAGGCAGCAACGCTCTACTTAACATGAGTTGTAGCGCATGAAGCATTACTGTGGATTGTCATTGTTTTGAAGGGTTTAACTACTTTGTTTTATTTCACAAATAAACAGCTCTTTATAAGTGTCAGAAAAAGATACATGTTTGGGTCCAGCATTTCTGAGTCAGAAGATCTGTAGATACTTCTTAGAGCAGCCCCACAGGCAGAACAAACACCTTCCACCTCCTCACTGATCCCACAACAAGTAACCAGCTGGTTTCATTGATTAAATCTTATTTTTTGTTTTCCTCAACTCCTTGGGGGTTTATTAGTATTAAAAAGAGTCTCTGCATCCTCATGAGCTATAGATCCATGACTGTAGTCTGTAACACCTGCAGATGAAGATCAAAGCTCACAGGCTACAGCTCTGCCTCCTGTGGCAACACCCTTAACCCAAAGATGTTGCTGGGGCCTGGGACCAGGACTGCCTGAGACCTGTCTCTGAGATGTTTTGAAAGGTTGCTTACAAACTCTGACTTTATAGCACACGGTATCATACATTTTTTTTAGGCAGTGCAAAGCTCTAGCTACCTTTTTCCAGGGCAGATGAGATAGCTGACATTGCAAGAACTCTCTTTTTTCTAGACCATATATCCACATTACTGGAGATGAGGTTTGCTACTCACAACACCATCCCGTTTGCCCAACAATTTGTATGCAGGCAGTGCAAACGGGCTGTCTATTTTGTCCTCCAAGACATAGTCAGAATCATTGTAAATGCAGGTATTACAATCTTTTACTTCCACAGAACTCAAGCATAATTCAAAGACCTTCAGGTCAAAAAGGGAACATCAGGCATGCTAATGTGTCTGGGAATGTTTCAGCAGAGACATAAAGTACTGCCTGTTCACTGTGTGATGAAAATACATCTTTGGCAACCTTGGGAACTTCTGAATTTGGTACTTGGCTTCCCCATCTATACTGTGATGCCACTCTCCAAGGCAAGTCTCCCTGGGGGTATCTGCTGCTCCACTGTGTCCCACATAACACAGATCCATGACAAGACATGAGCTTTTTCATATACAGCAAAGACGAGATTCATTTTCTGGTGACATAGCAGAGGTTCAGACAGGAATATTCATGTGGATTGGGAAAAAGGGTAACAGGCAAGACAAAAGCACAAGGTACAGTTGAGGCTGCAGCGACAAGCCCTGCGCTGCTGTGCTGCACCCTGTCCTCCATTCAGTCCTTGGGGGCCCTTTGGCCAGGCTTCATGGGGCATCCCATGACACCCACTTCTTCCTGGACAACCTCCACACTCCTCTGAGGTCCCATGCAAATGATGAGTTAGACCTTAAGCTGATTCTCCTGGTGTTCACATCCCCAGATATGACCTTCTGCTTCACAGCTGCCTTAAAAAGAAGCTATTGATATTTTGGTTTCTTACGAGCCTGTGTTCAGGGGCTCAATGCATATTTATAAATCTTTAGAAGTCTGAAGTTTTCCACACATTATCTGCTATGAGAAGTATTTGGCACACCTGTTTTTTATCAGGCCACTGTCCCATTTCTAAATTTCACACACAGAAGACACCATATGGGCAGCCTGAAAGCTTTCCAAAACCAGATGTCAGACATGCCCATGTCCCTGCAGGCAGGCTGCCTTCCCTTGTCCCTCTTTTGTTGTGTCTGAAGATGTCCAGTCTCAGGCAAACACTTGGAGGAGCTGGGCTGCAAGGAGGGAGCCTAAATTTCACTAAATTTGCCTCTGTGAGCAAAAGACACTCCTTGCCAGCTTACCCGGGCTATGCACTTTGCAGATGGTGCACAATTATTGTTATATCTCATCTCTCTTCCACAGACAGAAATGCATCAATAAACACATGTACTAAATAGGATTGCTCAGAGGAAGAGGACTTGAAAAATATTGTTCGTTTATATGAGATGCTGGAGGCAACCCATGAGAAAACTCTGAGAAAAATGTGATTATGGTGTTTTACAACATGTAGTGTGATAAACGTCAGAATTTTTAAAAAAACAACAAAGAGCAGCCCTTAAAAATTGTAAACAACATTGTCCAGAAACCAAAAATTTGGAAAAGGGTTGGTTTTAGACTATCTGGTTTTACACACAGCTCGTGACTGAGTTGCTTTGATGCAAATTTACATTATCTTTGTCAACACAATATGTTTACAGTCTGAGCACATTTACCAAACATTTGATTCAGCTGTAAAAGTGAATTTCTGAAATCACAGTTGCAATACAAGTGGATGCAACATCGGTGACTTCAAAGGACATGTGCCTTCCTGTAATAGAGGTTTGTAGATTGCCCTGGTAAGTCTCATTCTTGTTTGTATGAGAATTTTTTACCCTGCTCCAGCAATATATGGGGGCTTTAAGTAGAAATTACTTACTTTTGCATTCATTTTGAAGCCCATTCACAATCTTTTGTTGGACAAAACCAGATAAACCCCAGATATTTTGCACATAAAACCCAGTCCACCTTTTAATCTCTATCTGTATCTTTTGCTGAAGCTATTTCTGTGGGTTACCTTCTGATTTTTGAGGGGCAGTAGGGGTAGGAAGGGGGCACAAAGGAGTTATTTTGAAAGCTCTCCTTACCATAGCTATTGAAACTTCAGTGTTAGGGCTCAGTGATTCAGGTGCTGATTTCTGCATGCCAGGGCCTCACAGAATTTAATCAGAAATTGCAAATGAAATGCAATGGCAACACAGCAAATGGATTTTGGTTTGCAGTTGAAAATAGAAACGACAGATACGTTATTCATTCCAGGAAAACAGATGTAGAATGAGCCATACAAAAGCAAAGCCCCTCACAAAACACCACCAAATCAGACCTTACATCTAAATGCAGCCATTTTATCTGCACAGTAGCTAGAATGCTTGCCAAAGGCGCAGAGTTTGTAAGAATGTACTCACACCTACTTCCTGTAGACCATTCCCTACCATGAAGATGACAGTATTGCAAAGATTTCCAGAAAGTTGAAACTATTGCAAAGATTTCCAGAAACTGGAAACTACAACGGTATGCTGGCCGGGGGATGGCCCGGTGGTGTTCTGAGTGCTGCAAGGGAGGATTCATCTCCGTTTGCTGGAGGCAGTTGAGCAACTGAAGAATTCGTACCACTATCAGGATCACTGTTTTACTGGGAAAATTTAGCTCTCCATAACTATCTGCTGGAAGAAAATGATTTATTTCTCTTTCCAAACGTGACCTTAAGAATATTAATTTTTTTAATTTACATCTGAATCTCTTTCTCTGAAGCATTTGCGATAACATGAGTGAAGGGCGTTTTAGAACATATAAATAACTGTGATACATCATATTTTATATCTGGTTTACAGCTTTTTCAATTCAAATAATAATAAAAAAATCCAATCCTTCTGGATCACTGTCAACAGCTAGCATTACATAACATCACTTTGTCCTTTTACAGGAGACTCTGTAGTTTGTGGGTTTTGGTGGGAGTTTGTTTGTTTGTTTGTTTGTTTGTTTTTTGTGTTTGGGTTTTTTTTGTTTTGTTTTTGTTTTTTGTTGCTAGGTTTTTTTGGTTGTGGGTTTTGGTGTTTTGGGTTTTGGGGTTTTTTTTTGTATGATTGCTATGTATAATAGCTACCAAAAACCTGGCAGCACAGTATCAAAAAGAGGAAGGAGGCACATAAGGCCTGTACATCCATATGACTCAGTGGCTTTTCACTGCTCCCAGCTCCCAGCTTGGAAAGTCCCTTCCATATTCTGGATCACCAGTATGTAATATGCCCTAACATGAAAAACATTTGACAAAAATCCTCTTCTGCCTTTCCACTTCCCACTTTGGGCTTCAGTGAGAAGATAACAGTTGTGTGGCAGCTCTAGTTGCCTACAGCAAAGGTGAGGCAGAAGTTGTTTTCCCTGATGCTCGAACTCACCATTGTGAAAGATCTATAAACTGATTTTGTTCAGGGTCTTTCAGTGGAAAATGGTATCTTATTAGATGCTAACATTTTTCACTATCCACCCTGCTGCTCTTTCCCTTTAGACTAAATGACTGTTTGGCTGCAAGCCCTCTGACCCATTATTTCTCCTTCCTTTTCTGACATTTTGAGCCAAATCAGCATCAGTATAATTCGGAGTGTTGCCTGAGGTGATTTCCTTAACTTTGTCCTCCTTTGGCCCAAAGCTGGAAGTCACATTTCATAAAAAAACAGAAAATGATTAGCCTGTTCCCTCTGCAGTGTTAGCTAGTGATTTGCTAGTGTGTTCTGGTTCATGGCTGAGGTGCCCCTGGGGACTGTGAAGGAGTTACAGGAAATAAGCATACAAATGATGTTAAACTCTAGTAAGCTCCAGGGAAAACAAGGAGCAGATTTCTCCTCTATTTTTTGACTACTTTTAGTCAGTTTCTACATAATATGAAGACATGGTAGAAATAACTGTGGCAATCTCTTAGGGGGTTGTAGTTTTGGTTTTCTAAGAATAGTCCAGTGAGTGGCGCGTGTTTACCCTTTACTGCAATCAACTGAATAAATCAACTGCAGAGATGGATGGGTGGAGAAGATAGTTGCATATCATGACTATTTAGCTCAATCAAAGAAAAAATATTATTAATTAGAGTGGGGAGATATTCACAGGTTAAAAGACACTCATTAACTGGCATAAAGAGAGTAACCTTCTCAAAAAGTAAGTTCCTGTCCTTGGTTCAGCTTGGGATACAGTTAATTGCCTTCCGAGCAGCAGGCACAGTGCTGTGTTTTGGATTTAGGATGAGAAAATGTTGATAACACACTGATGTTTTAGTTGTTGCTAAGCAATGTTTACACTAAGTCAAGGACTTCTGAGCTTCTTACACCACCCCACCAGCAAGTAGGCTGTGGGTCCACAAGAAGCTGGGAGGGGACACAGCCAGGACAGCTGACCCCAGCTGACCAAAGGGATATTCCATACCATACAACGTCATGCTCCGTATATAACTGGGGGGGTGGGCTGGGATGTGAGACAGCTGGGTGGTGAGCAGTTGTGCTATGTGTTACTTGTTTTGTGATGTTTAGTAGCAGTAGTAGTAATAGTACTAGTAGTAGTAGTGGTGGTGGTTAGTTTTGTTGTTGTTGTCGTCGTCATCGTTGTTGTTGTGGTGGTTGTTATTATTATTACTATCCTTTTCTGTTCTATTAAACTGTCTTCATCTCAACCCACAAGTTTTACCGTTTTTTTTTTTTTTTTCAATTCTCTTCCCCATCCCACTGGGGGAGTGAGTGAGCGAACAGCTGTGTCATTGTTTTAGCTGTCGGTCAAGTCAAACCATGACAGTCCCTGAAAATAAAATAAATCATTTCACCCATTAAAACCAGTAATCCAATCTTAGCTTATTGATACACTGTAGAAAGAAACATATCTCTCATTTTTAAATGTCATAAAGTGACATTGGGATATGAACTAGTTTTTTTTGCTTTAGGAAAGCACTGAACTTTAGTCTTGCTTCATATTTATTTGAGTCAAGCTCCATGTTTATTTGAATGAAATGGAATTTTGCTGTGAACTAGCAAAGTAACATGCAAGACAAGTCTTAGGACTAATAATTGAGAGAAGGACATTTTAGCTCAACTGTAGAAAGAATAAAAGATTCACCAAAAACTTCAGAAAAAGGTAATACTGGGATGAAGGGGTTCAAACAGCCACCTGTGAGACAAGGAAAAGCTGATGTTTGCTGCTTTGGAGGCACTTTCCAGATTTAATAATTCTGCTTGAGACAAAATGTGAATTGAAACACTCGCCAAGGATCGCACAAGGATGTGACCACATACTGGATGGAAAAAGGGCTCGGGAAACAAGATGAGAAAGGCACACAAAGCAAGAAGATTGCACTGCACCGTGGTGAGAAGTATTTCTCTGTAGCAGATTTGTTCTGAGGAGTCAAGTTTCCCCAGAGCTCCTCTGTTTAAATCCTGTTATGTCAAAATTGTTACTGTGATCCTATGCAGCATTTTCTATCATGTTACAGAGGTCTCATCAGTCCACAGTGAAAAATGGAGAGGACTCCAGTGTTACCAGTTTAGGCCAAGCAGTGGATCACTTCGGTAGGGTTTTAGGTTACCTCATTTTTCTTCTCCATTGCCTCTGATAAATAAGGGTTTTTTTTGGCAAACATACATGCAACTTAAAAGAGCAGAGAAGGCATCCTGTGAAAAAAGTGTCAGAAATACCTCTCTTTTCAAAATAAACCAACTTTCTCTCTGGTTCTTTGTCACTTGGCATTTTTACTTGGCTGCCAGGAAAGGAAAAGGTTTCTCCTGCTTTCCAGAAGCTGAGAGTGGCACTTGATCTCGGTATTACTCTTGTACCAGGAGAGCATAGCAAGGAAGGGAGGTCATGCAGATGTTACATGAATACTGTCACCTTCAGCAAAAGCAGCCTGATTGTTCAGTTGGCCTTAATAAAGTTTTTATTTATGTTATATCTGAGAATGAGGGAACAGGTTCAGATACAGAAGTAATAACTCATGGGATGATGTCTCAGGATCACAAATAACAGTATATCTCCCCTGGATGTGGCGGTCATCCGGGTGTTGTTTGAGCATATCTGGCTTGTCCTGGCTATGCAGGATCTCGAATTATATTGGAGAACTGCCTTCCTCTAACTATGATTCTCATCAAATCTCTTACTGTAGTTTATAAAATTTGTATTTATAGGCAAACAACTACGCTACAAGCAGGTATCAATTTTTATAAAAAAAAAAAGGGACCAATTTCCTCATAAAATTCACAAATAAATTGGCCTTTTACTCTCCAGTGTATTTGATCTTCTAGACTGGAGTGTTAAAACTTCCACCACAGAGAAGGCATTTCTACCATTGGAACTGTTAAGAAATCATCTCATACATATCCACATTGTCCCTTATTCTGGAAAAGTAAGATCTCATTGCTTTAGGAGTCACTATTTGCTCTCGCTTCCCTGCTAAAGTAAAAAAAGACTGGCAAATTTGAATACTGGTAGAGTGCTGTGACAGCTGTCACAGCTCTTTACCTTGAAAACAGGACACAAGGTTCTCAAAGACTCAAAGACATACAAAACCTTCTCCACTAGAACAGCTTGCCCATGTACCTTCATACATACCTAAGTTTATTTCCATCTGTGCAATGAAGAGCAAAGGAACTGAGCAAATGGGTAGTTCAGAATTTCTCTGAAATAAATAGATCTTATAAGCAGCAGGTATTTAAATGTTTTGCTCAGTTAAGGTTAGAGCTGACCAGTCCTAGAGAAAGCAGAAGACTGTGGGTTTTATTACAATCACTTTACTGTAAGATAAATTGTTTGGGTTTGATGTTTTTAATCAGTGGTTGTACATGAAATCAATAGAAAAAATAGATTTGTGACCTAAACAAGGAAATACTAACAGAACTGTCACCTATGACCTCCTTTTTTATTGTCTCAGAAGATGAGCAAGAGCCATGCCATATAAAGCTATCTTTCTTTTTTATGACATGCTCTAGTGGCACAGCAACAGAAAGGTTACTAAGAGAGCAGTTTAAGTTTCTGAAGCCAAAAATATAACTGTATTTCAGCCTATCCTCTTTTAACTAAAGTAGTTTATATGCACTGTCAAATATTTGTATATTTTGTTTTAAGAGTTTGGACCAATGTGATTTACAATAGTAAATCATGAACAATATCTTTCAACTCCCTGGCCTTATGCATCATTTGAGATTAAATTTCCAGCATCTCTGTCACAGTATTTTAATGATCTGTTAGCACTGGCCATCCATTTTCAGAGCCAATGAGAGAAGTAAAAGTTAAGAATTGTAATATAAATAAATGCTAAAGCAAGATTACCCAAGTCTTAAAAGCTGATGCAGCATGCTAAATTTTAAATGACTCTCTGAATCCACAGTGCAATTTAAAACCTACCTGCTTTTCACTGTATTGAATTCTTTGATAGTGAGAAAGTCCAATCAGTATTTTATATTCTTCAGTTAAATGTGATAGAATACAAGGAAGAATGCTTTCCTGAATGACAAAATTAGAGTGACATAGTACAGAGATTTCTAAAAAATGTGCAACCATACTCCAGTAATCTTTCTGGTTTTGTCACCTTGTATATAAGGGAGATGGTAAGCACAGAGCCAATTGCTTGGCTCAGCAATTGAGTCAATTATATAAATTTTAGCAGAAGTAAAATTCTCATATGGGATTTCAACCTTAAATGACATCAGACTGTGGATGTGAGAAGATTTCACATTGTTTACTTTCTAGACATTGAAAACTGAAGATTATTGATTCAGGAAAGGGAGTAGAGAACTGCACTTCAGGGCAATTTTTCTAAAATCAGTCCAAGACCTAGAAAATTTTGCAGTTCTGCAATCCAGCAGAAGACTAGATTTTCAAACCGAGGCATGTCCAGTATAAGCACAATGATTCATTTTGTATGTGTGCCAGCAAATTAATTGCCAGCAGCATAATTCGACTTTTAGTTATACAAACACCAATGTGTACATACAAATGGAAACTTGAGTTTGAAACCCTCGGTTTTCCATAAAAAATCTCCAGCTGCCACTAAGTACATCTATTTCTACCCAATAGGAATATCCAGGTGATTTGCTTAATTTTTAGCTATATTCCTTCACAAAAGAAACTGTAGTCTACATTTTGAGTCAGCTGCATTTTGCAGGTAGTCCTGGAAAGGGGAAACACATGATTTTACAACTTTAGTAAAATCATGGGCCAAGAAATATACATTTTCATTCATAAATTCATAGTGAAATTCACAGCTTTCCACTTACTCCTCAGAAGCCCTGTGCTGGCTTGCTTTTCTTTCTTTTCCAGGACAACTGTAGTGTGCTCCACCCACCAACTCTCCTTCTTTGCCCATTTCTACAGGGGAGAAGAAACACGAGCCCTGTGGATCTGCACAACTGAAGCCAAACAATTCACACTTCCTCATCAACTGGAAATCAAGATGTTTTCATCTTCACAGCCATGCAAAGATCATCCAGAGATACCCCTTTACAGAGCTGCCAGCCCCAGGAGCAGGAGGGCCTCTGCCCTGGGGAAGGAAACCACGGAAGATTCCCCCAGGACATACCATAGTTTCAGCAAAAGTCTGTTCACTACAAGATGTTTTCATTTAATTATTCTCTGCTGAATGAATAAGTTTTCTCCAATGAATCATTTTTATCACAACTTGCCCAACTGTGAGTGGAATGTCCAGATCATTGTCCTATGAACAAGCACACAATTAAGACCAGAAAGTTAAGGCATTTTAAACTTTCAATCCCAGGCTTTTAAAGCTACATTTGAATTTATCTCTCTTGTGCTATCCTCACAGAGCAGAAACTATCTCACGATGCACTTCCACACTTCTAAATGTTTTCATGCTGACAATGACATTTACTCTGACCTGTAGAAAGGTACCATCTCTCTTAATTCCATTTTAACCTTTCAGCTCTCTAGGAACTTCTTTCTCTATTAAAATTTTGTAATAATAATGAAATGACTAAGAAATCTAAGGACAATGTTGACACATTATTTTTATTTTATTATGAATTGCACAATTCATAATCACTTAGGAGTAGTTAAATGCAACCAGAGCAGGCTAGCAAGCAATATTAGTGGTCACCGAGCAGCTAGGTCATCCATCACTTATCATCTTTTGCAACAAGGATTGCCCTGTATACATTCCCTTTCTTTGCCTTCCTATTGCCCACAGGTATATTTGTCTAAACATGCATGTAAATTATACCTGCACAATTGGCAAATAAATATCTAAGCGGAATAGTCACTTTTGCTGCTGTTTTCAAAGCAGCTACTTGACATCTAAAGCTCACACCTCTTGAGGTGATGACCCATCTAGTGTGAAGGTGCTGGATGGCAGCAGTGACCACCTTTGATGAGGGAAGCTTCTGGCTTCATTTGCATCAACTGCAATGGGAGGTTAAAGCTATTTCTATACACAGAGTCCTCCCAGAATTTTGTTGGACTTTGGCCAGAGATGATGCTTGTTCTCCTGAAGAATATTTATTAGTGTCCTTCAGTTCTTTAAAACCCTTCCAAAGCAGCCTGCCCATAAGGTAAGGTAGTTGCCCAGGGGCAAATCATAGTTTAATTGCACTGCCTATAAACAAGCATTTGCAATGACTTCAGATGAGTCAGCTTGTACTAGAAAGAAGTGCAATCATCTTTGCAGGTCAGTACTCACAGCTATTGATGGAATATATATCTTAGTTTAAATACAGTTGGTGTTTATTCATGCAACTCTTTTCACATGTTATTTCAGCTAACTGAGACTTGACTGTATATGTGTTTCTGGAATACCTAAAGATATTCTGTCACCTAGGGTTACATTTCTCATATGTTCAATTGTTAATTAAAGCTAGAAGCCAAGATTGCTGTTTGTTCATTTTCTTTAAGCTTTAGAAAGACAGGGATAGGGATGTCCTGGGTAGGGACAGGCTAGATAAACCAACAATGTATTTTCTATAAATAGTAGTTCAAAGTAGCCAACACCACAGTTTACCTATTCCTTTTTTCCTATATATCTCAGCAAGAAATATTTATGATAATTGTGCACCATTTTTATTCATATTAACATTGAAGACAGCTTATAAGTATCTTGATTTCTCAAGACTTTAACTGTACCAAGCAGACAAGCACTGTAAGCTTTGTTGGTAGTAACAGTAAAAGAATTTTGGTGTTTTCACTCCTACGGATTATGCTCTAATATATCTAAAATGCAATCAGCCACCCATGTTTTAAATTAACTCTAAAAATTGGGATAGAATAGCAACAGCAAAGTGAATCATGCTGGTATAGAGACAGATTCCTTCCTTAAGATTTCCTCTCGATTCCTTCTTCATGCGCTTTATAAGTACAACCAATTCACTTTATCTCTACCTGTGGTCTAAATTCTATATCAGAGAGGAATTCTTTTTAACATAGAGATTTTGCTTTCAGAATGTGCCATGTCTCAAAAGATTGAGAACAGGGTATTATCACAAACCTAAAAACACCTAGCAGTACATTTCTCCCCTTTCATTTTAGATGGATAACTCAGAGCCCAATTTTCAAAAGACTTGAATGATGCAGCCCCGGAGAAAGTCAAGCCTTTGTGAAAGCAGCTCCTAAGTCTTTCAGAAGATACACTTTGTTCTTTGCTAAACAAATAAAAATTTTAGTAATACTACTTCAATTGCCTGTTCTAAATTGGGAATGTTTACTGACAAATCAAATGTTTTCTCTGTAAACAAATATGACAGCTCAACATCTGCTATGCTATTAGGTCACCGAGTCCTGCACCAACTTGTTTAAAACAACATACTCCTGGTTTATACAGTTGTCTTTTGTGGTAACTTTGCCTTTAATAATACTTCATATACTGAGTCTCTTCTGGCTACATTTTAGCTCTCAAAGCCATTCTAGGACCTTCACATTAACAATTTGCTTTGGTTGATAGTTCTGGTTGTTCTTTGAAATAGAGCTTAGCTGGGAATATATGTCCTATCTCTTAGATGTTTTCAGATACGGAGTGTTTTCCTTGGAAATATGTCTTTGTCAAAGGTGGGTGGTCTTTCTAAATAACCATTCCCAACTTGTATGCTTTAAAAAATAACATCTGATGTTTCTTTCTCAGACTAAAATTCTATTCATTTTTACAAATAATGAATGTTATAATTATTCTTCTTCTCACAAGCACTCCAATTCCCCTGCTATGTGTGTTGGATGAACATTCTGATACTTGTTTCTATCGCACTTAGTACACTGCCAGCAGAAGTTTCAGGCTGAGGGGAAGATGTCAAGCTCTTTCAGGAAATCTGTACATTTCTGGTACTGCTTTTGGAGAAGCTTGTGAATAAAAATTAGGAAAAGCACTTGACAATTCCATGGAATTTGTATTTCAGCCTGCACCCACAACAGCCATTTTTCCATCCAAATCTGTATGGCAGAACTCCATGTAGAGTCTATCCTACAGAATGAGTAGCCTAAACTTTCTCCAGGCAAACTAGATGTAGAGATAATATTCAGCATTTGCAATTTCTCATATTAAAAAAGCCACGTAAATATTCAAAACTGTTTCGATGAACATTAGTAACAGAGTAATACCAAGGGCAAAAACATCAGCTACCTGACTGTCTCTATTATGAAGAATAATGGGTGACTGCAAACAACAGAAGGCAAAGATTATAATTGTAAATGAAGAATAATTTTCACAATATCAAAATGAGAGTGAAGGAAAGATTCTCACTGGGGACCTTGTTGGCTGCTGTTACTGCATCTTACTATTTCTTCAGTTTTTTGCAGGGTTTTTTTAGAAAAGAAAACCCAAGAGAGGAAAAAGAGTATCAAATAGCAAGGCTGACAAGAATGAGGATTTTAATACAGATTTGACTGAATAACCCTCAGCTGCCATTGTGCTCTTGCTTTGGCTTTATTTTCAGGTTTTAATTTGCCTATGAAAAATGTGAAAAAGTAAATAAATCTTCAAGAATGCATTCCCTTTATATGCTCATTTGTGCCTGTTTTTCAGAGTCAAGCCAGAATTTTATAGCCTGATCCAACTTTTTCTTTACTTCCACCCTTCCTGAATGACAGCAGTATTTCTCTCCAGAGATTTTTTTAATGTCCCATTAAAAAAATAAATAAAAAAAAAATTAAAAAAAGAACATATCAGAACAGTGGTCATTGGACATACGGCTATCTGGTTACACAAACATCTGCTCTAAGCATGAGTAGCTGGACTGGTGCTGACTGCTTATTGGAAGACTTCACACTGCCCTTTTTGACAGTGGAAGTGGATATTTCCAGGACACAACCCATTCTACATCTTACAGAGTGAAAAGTTTCTGGGCAAAGGGTTATCTTTTTTTTTCCCCCATGGATGGTAAATACTCTTCACAACAGTCTGCTGCCCAGATACTGTGAAGTGCGTTTACAGCTTAGGCAGGAAAGGCTGCAGAATCATGTGTTCCTGCTATCCACAAATGCCTTCATCCTGGATCCTGTGCCAGAAGTCTGACGTGAACTTCACTTGGCAGAGCCTTCTGGCAAGCCATCCTGGTCTTTGGTATCTTCGCAAAGTAAGCCATTGAGACCAAACATGACAACAGTGGTATGGAAGGTCATTTTTGTAATATTTTTCTGTCTTCATTTTAGAAATCAAGAAAAAAAGCCTGAAGGTTTTTCAATTGGAAACTTTTTTTCACCTCACTGTTTAACCAGTTTAGTGTTTAACCAATTCCCACAATGATATATTACTGTCCTGTAACCATGCTCCCACATTTTTAATAACAAAGGCAGACAACTGTGGTCTGCCTCACTCCCTGCTCCTATTTTTTTTTTTTTTCCTAGTAATATTACTGGAGAGGAAATACAGAGAAAACAAATATAAAACACAGCATAAATAAAGGATAAAGATGTCATTACAGAAAGAAATGGTGATTTATTAATTACTCTGACAGTAACTGTAAACATACAGCCTGGGTAGAACGTCATCCTGTTTTGGAAGGCTTAATTCAAGTCCTTACTAGTACAAAATATTGTTTAACTTACTAATGTGTGTATAATACATGTGGAAGCATTATCCCTCTCACAAAGGATGAATGCCTTGTTTACACATTGTAGGTCATTTTCCCATGAAAAGGCAATGCAAATACATATTCTGATAGTTTTAAAGAGAACAAACAGTAAGACAGGAGATCAAATGGTTTGGATTAAGGATTGTGAAATGGAATCTGTAAAAAAGCTCTTTTATGTCTCTAATTCTCAGTTTACCCATGCAGCATAATTTGGCATGAACATGAAATATTGCAGATGGGCATTCAGAGTGTCAGACATTTAATGGAGCACCTTTTCTTTACCGAGAATTAAAAGACGAAACCAAAATAGTAATTTATGATATGGCAGTGTCACCCTACATAATTTCTACTATAGTCAGGTTCTACTATAATTACGCCATACATGTCAGCATTTAGAACTTGAAATGTAAAATGATGAAATAATTGAAACTTTTTAAGGTTTACTCCATAAAACACATAACCTGTAAAGAAAATAAAATTAAAACCAAAATAAGCCAACTTTCTTTGCTTGCTCCAGTTAGTAAGAATTGAAAAGACTGGGGGACCAAATTGGGATTGCTAGATCCCAGTGTTTAGATGTCAAGTTCCAAAACAAGTTAGAAAATATAACTGTTTAAAACATGAGTCTTAAGCTGTGCAACAGCATGCTTCCTTTTGCTCTTGTTAGATTCATTAAAGTTACATGGATCCTGCATCACCAAGACACTACATAAGAGATGTAACTTCATTTAGGTTATTTATAATTCTATATAGATTTAAAAGATGTTTTAATTTGGCTTGAATAAAACCATTTGTTTCTCCTATGTAAATTAACATAATGCTATAATACAAGAACTTAGATGGTAACCTAGGTACTCAGAAAAGAAGTCACAGGAGAGACCTACTTATATGATCCATGTCACCAGAAGCTAACAGGATGCAGTAGAGATTTCAGTTTGCGTGGAACCGAATGCAGAAGCAAGCTCTTTGTATTGTGTATTTTTACTTTTTGTACAACAGAAGATATGCCAGGCTTCTTTACATATTCACTGCAAAATGTGCTAAGCTTGATCATGCCACTGTTGCAAAAGTGAATACCGTGGTAGAAATTCCTTCTCCCAGGACGGTTATTCTTGCTCTTTGTGCATAACACAGATAGAGGCTCAACTTCACAACACTACCCCTCCCTTCTCATGTCATTCATAGAATCATAGAATCATTTTGGTTGAAAAATACCTTTAAGATCATCAAGTTCAGCCATTAACCTAGCACTGTCAAATCCACCACTAAACCATGTCCCTAGGCACCATATCTATGCGTCTTTTCAATACCTCCAGGGATAGTGACTCAACCACTTCCCTGGGCAGCCTGTTCCAATACTTCACAACCCTTTTGGTGAAGAAATTTTCCCTAATATCCAATCTAAACCTCCCCTGGTGCAACTTGAGGCCACTTCCTTTCATCTTATTGCTTGTTACCTGGGAGAAGAGACCAACATCCACCTGGCTACAACCTCCTGTCGGGTAGTTGTAGAGAGCGATAAGGTCTCCCCTCAGCCTCCTTTTCTCCAGGCTAAACAACCCCAGTTCCCTCAGCTGCTCCTCATAAGTCTTGTTCTCTAGACCCTTCACCAGCTTTGTTGCCTGTCTTTGGACACGCTCCAGCACCTCAATGTCATTCTTGTAGTGAGGGGCCCAAAATTCAACACAGTACTCGAGGTGTTGCCTCACCAGTGCCAAGTCCAGGGGGACAATCACTTCCTTAGTCCTGCTGGCCACACTATTTCTGATACAAGCCAGGATGCTATTGACCTTCTTGGCCACATGGGAACACTGCTGGCTCATGTTCAGNTTCTCCAGGAGAATGCTGTGGGAAATGATGTCAAAGGCTTAACTAAAGTCCAGGTAGACAACACCCACAGCCTTTGTTTCATCCACTAAGCAGGTCACCTTGTCATGGAAGGAGATCAGGTTGGTCAAGCAGGACCTGCCCCTGCCTTTCATAAACCCATGCTGTCTGGACCTGATCACTTGGTTGTCCTGTATGTGCTGTGTGATGGGACTCAAGATGATCTGCTCCATAACCTTCCCCAGCACTGAGGTCAAACTGACAGCCCTGTAGTTTCCTGGATCGTCTTTCCAGCTCTTCTTGTAGATGGTCATCACATTTGCTAACCTCTGGTCAACTGGGACCTCCCTGGTTAGCCAGGACTGCTGATAAATGATGGAAACTGGCTTGGTGAGCACTTTTTCCAGCTCCCTCAGTACCCTTGGGTGGGTCCCATCCAGCCCCATAGACTTGTGTGTGACTAAGTGGTGCAGCAGGTCGCTAACCATTTCCCCTTGGATTATGGGGGCTTCATTCTGTTCCCCATCCCTGTCTTCCAGCTCAGGGGTTTGGGTACCCAGAGAACAACTGGTCTTACTACCGCTTTCTCTGTGATAGAGGAAGAACAAGGTGCCTATGGGTCCTGTTCTTCATGGTAATTTCATTAGAGGCAAAACTCATCGAAGCACTTCCCATTCTTTAAACCATTTACTCTTTCATACCAAGAGTAACATGCGCATAACTGAAGAGGATTGCAAAATGAATGAGTGAATTGAAGAAGAATGACTAGCTGGAAGTAAGCAAAGATTTTTTTCTATTTTTTTTTTAACTGACATTACCCCTTGGAAAATGTTAATACTAAACTGAAGCCTGAGCATGGGATCTACAAAGGTTAGCACACTGTACATGGATGCTCTTTGTAGGAGATGGGGGATTTGAAGAACCTTGCTTTTCTCCAGGTTTTGAATGAAAAGCTCTGTACAGGAAGGAGACACCTTCTCCTGCTGAGGGTTTGAAGGCACAGAACTCCTCATTGAGATAATCACTTCCTCCCTTTTGCTGAAAGCTAAAAAATAAAGATGCTAGTCTTTATACCAACAGTTCAGCAACTCAAATGTTCACTCACAAGCAGAGAAATACAACTTTTCCCCTGCCTTTGCTAAGATAACAGCAAACTAAGCCAAAATCTCCTACTTGTCAGAATAGGGCATTAAGCTCTGGCATAGGAGGGGGTCCTGTTCTGGACCACCCTCAGTTGCTGTTGTTAAAGCTCATCTATTTACTGCACATTTCCACTGGGACAAGGAATGGATCATGACTCATATATATAACTGGCTAGCTATCAAGCTGCCAAATTCTTGGTCTTCCATATTTTTGGCTCAATATTTTGACACATGATACTGCTGTCAAACATAAAAACTGAAGGACACAGCTTCCCACGCCGCCATAATACAGGATGTCATTACTTTCTACAATGCTTACCATTATTATTACAATCTTAGAAAAAAAGAACCAACTAAAGTACTTTTTTTCCCTACAGTTTCCACATGACATAAGAAAAACAATGTATCAGTCTTATAGAGCAGAGTCCTAAGAGCACTAAAAGGAATTTTATTTGTATCTGTAGTTCACAGTTTGACTCACAGTGCATCATTTTAAAGCCTTGTATGCTGTAGGTCAGACATTTCCTAGAAGATCCAGAGAAGCGTCTGGTGGCTTCTCACACACCTTCTGTTCTCAAGGTCTCCTATGCAGGTGCTTGTGACTGTGGGGAACACAAAGATTCAGATGGCACCTTTCAGTGCTTTACTCCTGAAGGTTTTACATTTAAAAAAAACATTTTATTGTAATATTTTCACAGCCTGTTGGAAAATGAGAATCATCTTCACTCAGAAAGGCAGCAAAAAAAAATCTGGCAGCACTGATGGATTTTATGCTGCTCAATCAAAATTTAATCTTGCTGTTTGCATTTTTGACTCTGCAAAGAGTCTGTATTAATTGCCTGAATTTCAGTGTCATTTAGATGGTGAACAACAAATGAGATGCAGTTGTAAGATTATCACGCAGAATATAATAATGCTCCCAAACGGGAAACAAGAAGGGACAGGCTTTATCATTGCATTTTCACTGAGGGTACCCTGTTGGTTTTAATGATCTTTATAACCTCTCAGAATTAAATAAAACATTGCCATAAGACCCACGTCAAATGAAAGAAAATATCTCTATGCTTGCAAGGTAAATTGGGAGAAGCTAAAAGAAACAGATTTTGGGTTTAATTCACTTTACTTCCCAGTGCAACAGAAATCTAAAGAAGAGAAAATATCTATAATAAATGACAGAAGATCTATAATAAATGACAGAAGAAGTAGGTATTATTTGCATTGATTATGGAATGCAAAGTAAATCACCTCTTGATCTTTTCTAGATGCATTGACTGCAATTTCTACATACCACTGTTTTTCCCTAGGATAGTTGATTTTCTGGTGTTTTGTTTGTTTGGTTGGTTAGTTGGTTTTGTTTTGTTTGCTTGGTTTTTGTTAAATGTGTTCTAGTTACCATTTCTATTGCAAAAGTCTAAGTGTTTGTAGCTGCAAAAAATTACCAGTGAATCTTTTTTGGGGGAAGGAGGGAGAAATATGACGCTTTATCCACACAAATAAGACACAAGATTTTGCAAAGGAGGTCATTCCTTTTGATTCAAATTTCATTTGATTCTGGCATCTTTTGTATTCTTCCTCTAAGTCCTAACATCATTTAACATCAGCAAACAACATTTCTGCCTATAAGCAGTCCTATGTCCAAGGTTCCCTGACATCCGCCCAGAGCAAAGCTCCTTCTAGGACCCTGTTGAAGTCATGGCTCCATGCCAGTGTTCCCTAGCCCAGAATTTCTCCCAGTCATTCCTATATCATGTCCTCATCTGAGCGTGCCTAGACAATATCCTGCTACTGGAAGAGTTTCCTTCTGTCCATCCTTTTTTTACTTTGCTCTTGATAAGATATTATGTTAGTTAGTAAGTGTTTTATTTGGCATTCATCTCCAACCATCTGATTTCCAAAGAAACACAGATATCTACATAAAAAGATATGAACATACCACCACTGCTGCTAATACACAGTGTACTAGGATGAAAAATTAATCTCCAGTTATGACAACTACTGCGCTTAAACAACTTTTAGAGCTGTTTTAGTGACAATTAGCAATCTGCCAGGTTTTGATCCACTTCTGAATAGATTTAAGCTCCTCAGTCAATATATCTTTTGGATCTTGCAGCAATTTAAATTCAAGGTGAGAGAGATATGAATAACAGAAGCAATCTGAACAAATGGCTGCAGCCTTCTGCTCAGTTTAACTTGAAATGTTACTTCCTGATGACTGTCCCCACCTGATTACCAACTAAGTGGTGAATCAAAGCCATTTTTACCTGTTTTCCCCTAAGGTAATGTAATTACAACTTTAAGTTTCACAGGTTTTGACACAGGAAGAGAGAAAAATCAAAGGCACTGCATCCACAGATAGCCATTTTCTAAAGTTCTACATATTGACAACTCTTGTTAACTGCCCTGGAATTAAAATATCATGCATTACAGATGATAGTCCTCATGACATTTTTAAGTTTTGTTCTAACTCTTCCTCTCAAAATAACATCAAACTTCTACTGTGAAGTTCTGAAGGAAAGATTCACGTTCTAAAATTTAGTTTTCATCCACATGACAAGGTTTATTACACCTTTTCTATCCATTTTCTCAAGAGGTACACTTTAGGATAATTTTAATCATGAATACTTGCTTTTGATCACTAGGAGGATAAAAGCTTCACAGGGAAACAAATGAGGAATATAAATTATCAGGGTTAGAAGCAAACCCTGAAAGCTCTACAAAGTTCACCTTACATTTTGTGGAGAGCTTTTTTCTTTTTTTTTCTTTCCTAAATGTCTCTATAAAGAAGGGAAAAGGAAATAGCAAAATTGCCAAAGGAAAGCAGAATCTCAACCAAGTATTTATTTTTTTTTATGTAACTTAAATTGTCACATAAGGTAGACAATATTTAGGCATATCAGGAAAAGTGCCATTTTCACAGTAGCTTAGTCTCAAAATTCATGTCTTCACAAGTTTTCTAGGGTCATCACCAGTTTTCTAGTCCTACGTATAGGTATTCATTGCCTGATTCTTCTGTCTTTCATTATTATTGGTGGAACTGATGCAAGATTTTTACATAAGTTCTGAGATAATCATTACTTTTAGAAACGGGTTAGGTTTCAAGGGAGACGAGAGTTTCTGCCAGATTTCATCTCACACTGCTTGTGTTTCCCTACCTGGAAAGCAAGATAGAAGTAGTGCATAAAGCAGATGCAGCACCAGAACCAAATTAAATACATACTGGGACTTTTTTTTTTTTTTTAAATATTAAAAAAACAAACACGCAGACAGAAGCCTTTGGTATTGATAGCTTTTTAATTGCTGTCAAGAAAGAAGGAAATATCAAGGAGAATGAATCAAAGTAAATCATATACACTATTGGATCTATAATGTATCATTCTGACTTTTCTGAAGGCAAAAGAGGTGAAAGTGTGTATAGTAGAAAGACAACACACTGTTTAGAAATATGCAGAGTAACAGGTAAATATGTATTTCTGAAAAACAAAGAAATGTATTGCCAGAGCTCTTTGTCATTTATTTGAAATCAGGAGACAAAAGAAAGAACAAAGTGTCCGCATTAGTAAGAAACACTCTGCCATGCAAAAAGATGGGTCTGCCAAGGTAACAAGTAAGGTAGGAGAAGAGAGGTACAGAAATGAATTAAGGAACAGGTTAAACAAGGACGATGGGAAGCTGGATTAGGAGATAGTGCTTCACAGTTCTAGAAATCCTTACCTTTGCTACCAGGTACCTAAATGATATTTAAGAGGCTATACTTTCTAGACAAGTAAAACGTGCTGATGGTAACTCACTGTAGCCTGGTGTGAAGTAATACATTTATGAATCAAATACGTTAAAAACTGCAGAATCTTACGTTTAAAAAGTGGCCATACACCAACTCATAAAAGATTGAGCTATTCTGAAATGTATTTTCATGTAAAACTAGTTAGGAAGCCTTTTGTTTTATTAAAGGATATTGCTTCTGAAATGTTATAAAGCTTTCATCAAAAAAAAAAAAAAAAAGCATGAAGTAAATTCCTATGGGTACATGATTGTCACATATTGAAACAGACCATCTTTATGCCAACACAGCAGAAAAACTAACTGAATTGAGAGCAATGAAAGTAATTGAATAAAGTTAACATATTATTATTTGCGCTGCCACTACCATTCAGATGTCAAGTTTGAATAGGAACATAAATCATCTCAGGTTAGTGAGCAAGATCTGACAGAAAGGGACTTTTTGACAGAGGTAACTCCAGATAAAACAGTGACTGGGAGTTGAGGGCAGTAAAGGAAAATTTCAGAAAGTTTTATACTTGATCTTCTTTTTAGACAATGGTATGTAATTACAGAGCAGAGATTCTTGCCTTAAGAAATTTTTTTTTAATTTTTGTAATCAAAGTATCCTTATGATTGTTTAAGCAAGGCACTATAGGCACTAAGTAGGCAAGACCAAAAAGTTTTAAAACTACAAGGCACTATAACCTCTTGTTGTTAAGAGCTAGTTTCAGTTTATGAGAAAGCTGACAATGACAAACTGATGTAGACTAAGTATGTGGAAAGGTCATGACATTTCATCAGGAGGAAGAGGTTTTTTAAGGCAATGGGGCCTGTAAATACATGCCATTGTGGGAATTTCTGCTACTACAGCAGCTGCCAGTTTAGGAAATTTTCTTAAATGCTGATAATCCCTATTCTAGTAAACACATTTCTATAAAAACAAGTTTTTTATCAAAACATAATTTCAAAGAAATTGATCAATTTAGATTAGCCCAGAAATCATGTGTTGCTGTCAAAACTTTATTTATTTTGTTTATTTGATTCCATGTTATTTCTGGAATGTCAGTTTACATTACTGCACATGTATTTCAGTCCAGATAGAGCCTGATAACAAATAGATAAACCACTTATGAGGCTGAAAAGCCAAATAACTTGTTACATAAGGTATTTTATTCTGATCCTCACAAGCTTTCATTTCTTCCTTTCACACTCTTCAGAAATATGGGAACGTGTAGAGACGTAAGAAGGGAAAATTTAACAAAGATCAAGGGGACTGCCAGGAAGTTAACCGATGGCATGAAATTTTGCAAAGCAATGAAGGCCACTTGTCATGAACACTGAGGAGTGTTGCACTGTGGAATGCTCTACCCAACTCATTAAAGCCACACAAGATGTTTCCTCCCATACAGGGAAAAAAGAAAAAGAAAGGAAAAAAAAAGAAAGCAAGCTCAGGTTAGTAAACAATTCTTCATCCCTGTTGATGAATACAATTCCATAATGCAGCCCTTCTGTTTTTAATTTCTGTGCTTCCATGGATCAGTAAATGTAGCTATTTGGAGAAGACCTTCAAAGTAGAAGTTACATTTCATTAGGGCTTAAGGAGAAATGCAGTCACCTTTAACAGAAAAAAAAAAAAAGTGAACACGTACAGAAAAGACACACGTGCCCTGTTAATCGTACTCTTAGGGCACCCGGAGCTCTCTGCTGTACCTAGTACTGCAATGGGGAAGGAGAAGGAGGTAGTGTGTGGTTCTAAACGCAGCTGGGCCTTGGGAGCCACTGCCCCGCACCACAGGCCATCTCTGATGTCTCATCTGGGCAGAGTAGCGGCTCTGGGCTCCCGGTGAGCTCCCAGGGGCACCACGGCACAACCCCTCTCGTCCTGCTGAAGGTTACCACCGAGCAGGCACACAGCAGTGCCCCGGTCCTGCCCCTGCCCAAGGTGCCGGCTGGTGCCAGTCTCCTCTGTCATGTCCACGGGAGCTCAGCAGAGGTTGGAGCCCCTTTTCCCCTGGAGAGGCATCTCTGGCTCCATAAGCAGCAGCTATTTCCACTGATTTCCTATAGACATTCAGAAAACAAACTATTGCCTGTTCCTCCCCCATTCTATCCACCCCCGCAACTGGCAGTGTGGTGGTATTCAAAATAAATCAAAAATCAGCTCTAGTGTTATAAATCAGCATGTGATATATGAAGGACTTTATGAGGGTAAAAGAATATGTACAGATCTGTCACAAAAATTCACCCATATATTAAGCAGGCAGGAGAAAATAGTGCATATAAATGATAATTTTTCAGAGAAAAATATATGATGCTACATCCAACAGCTCAAGAGGTGCAAAGCTACTGTAGCTCCATGTCTCCATGTTCAACCAGTAGCAAGGCTGAAGAGGTATTCCTAGCAGCCATATGCACACAGAGCACACATATACACCACATATACACACACACACACATACATATATACACACATGGTTGCCCACACACAGATCTCAGACTGACACTCAGAGCACTCACATAAACGCAAAGAGCACCAACAGCCTGATCCTGCTCCCCTCTCTGGCTGACCACCGTGGAGGTCTACTCGTGAGAATAAACATATGCACATATGTAAAAGGTGGATCCCTGAAGCAACTGGCCTCTCTCAAGTCTTCCCGGTAGCTGGGGGAAGCTACTCACAGACATGATGTCACTCCCAGACCCACTCATTCCTTTGGCTCTCAAGGCCACTTCATCTACTCGCTGGCTCCATCTTCGCTGGTGACGGCTGGCTCGCTGCAGTCGCTGCCCCACGCACACACAGGCCCTCTGACTCGTGTCCTGGTTCCTGTTGCTGCACTCAGATCCTCACACACGCACGGGCACACAGAATAGAAATGCCCAGGAAAGAATTAGAAAGGAATTTAGTGAGACGATAGAACAGACTGCACTGATCAGACATGGGGCACAAGCAGACAAGCAACAATATTATTTTTTTAAAATGTCAGGAAGTGTAATAGCAAGAATTCCACCAACACACTACTGCAGTTATTAGCATTTCCAGTGATGAGCACAGTAACTCATAAATTTAATGTATCTTTCCTTAAATAATTGGCTTTCATGAATGATTTACTGAGTGAGGGCAATGCTGTTGATTAACACAGCTGCCTGCTGACCCAGAATGCTATTCTCTGCCATATAACACATCACTTGCAAACTCCCCCCCAAAAAAACCCAAACAAAAACAAAACCAAAACAAACAAACAAACCCCAACAAAATAAAAACCCCAAACCCTACTCTTATCAGCTGAACTGAAGCACAGCTCTAATAGTTCAGAGTAGTTTTCCTTAAGGGAGAAAAACTAGTTCAGTAGAGGCAGGTGGAAAATTCAGAGAAAAGAAACAGGTTCTGCCAGCTTCCTATCGACAGCACTGTGCTCTGTAATTACTTTTATTGATCAATGAGACTATTCATGCAGTAATGTTCTTTGTGTAATGGAACAAAACTGGTTCCATGTAAATTCAAACACAACACGGTTAAGGTGTACAATCTGGCTCATTTGTTTTGTAGCTACAACCCACTGGCTTTCTAAATTACTATGCAAGTATCAACAGCTGTTCTCTCCACCCATATATTCCACTGCAAGATGGAATGCACACTAATCCATCAGTAATGAGAACCAGCCCCTTCACAAAATATGAATAAGCAAAGAAAATCTTATTGGAAAAATTGAATGTGTAAAAAGATACTTATAGATCAAAATATCCTAACTGTGTCTTGGAGATAATAATACACAGATGATTCACATGAACAATTACCCTTATGAAGAGGGGAAGACAAAAGAGAATGTTCTATTTCTGTGCTTGGTGTTTGAAAACCTTTGCCAAATTAGTGAAGATAGATTCATCCATGACCCTGCGGTAGAAAGATATTAGCATTCATAAACAAAAAAAAAGATAGCTACTAATGCCTGAAACTTGTGGTTTCCTTCTGATCCTTAGTTGTGAGTGGACTTTACAGATAGTCCAAGACAGAAGGACATTACAAGCCCAGTGAAGAATCCTGCACTGCACAACATTTCACAGCAGACAGAGCTCTCACAAAAATATCTTTACACTATTTAAAGGTGTGAAATAAAAGGAAAACTGGCACCTCTGATATTCAGCAGAAAGACTGTTCTAGTCCAGGTTTAGAAAAGTATTCAAGAAAAAAATTATTTTTGAAAGGACAATTTCACTTTTCGATACATGTGCTGTTCAGGTAGGAAAAGGGATCAAAAAGCACATAAAAACTGCTGGCAACCATTATCAGGCACATTGTTTGTTCTTGACAGGACTTCTCTCAAGTCTATTTTTCCTCTATGAAATTATGAGTTAGAACTGATCTGGGGGCTCTTTGTTCTGCTTCCTTCCATTTTAAGTCCCAAAGGTGGCTGCATGAAAGGTCATCATCAGCAACAGCACCCAGCTCTGCACTAAGTGTAGCTTTAAAACCACAAACAAAATTAACTTTATGAATTAAATTTAGAAGTGCACAGAATTTGACAATAATTGGTAAGTATTGGGGTATTTGTTACAGAATGCATAAATGAGCATCAGTGACTTTGGACTGTGACAAGCAGATTTGAAAAGCCTTTGTTACAGCAATTCAGGTGAGATGTTACCACCCTCAGCTGTCTACCCCATACCTCTTCTGATGCAGCCACCTCCACAGGACAAGGGCCAGCATGCACACAAACTGTTTCCCCTAATCTATCCTCTGGACTTAACCCATCTCAGTTATTCACACCCCAATCTGTGAAAGCTGGGATGCAGACACATGGTCGGAGGGAGAAAAAAGAAAGAAAGGAAGGTCCTGTAACAGCTTAAAGTGCTGCAGCTTTTCAGGTCTGGGTTCATGAGGGTGTTCCTTAGACACCAGACCCAGAGGTTTGTTAGTGACTTTGACAGGCTAAAAGGGGCCTTGTCTCCTGAAAGAAACATCAGTCACATGTTAAGTGCCCAGGTATCATGCAATTTATGTGAGATGTATGTGAGTACCAATGAACAACTTATGCAACAGGAAATACTGCAGAGAACAGGCCAAATATACTGACCTGATTACCTTCCCCACCACCACATTTGTTTCTATCAGTCATGGACTTTAGACATATTTAGATTGGACATGAAGGGTCTTTAAGCACATGAAGGGCTGAAAAAAAGCTATATGGCATTTTAAGTATGCCAATAGTGACTAAAAATTTACCTTACACAACTAAAGTGGTTATTATATAAACAAAGGACTTCTCTAGATCTTAGCTGTGTGATCAGGTTTCTAAACATTGCTTAAAGGTGGAGCTAAATGCCTGACAGTATTTAGAAAAGTGCCTAGGTTAAGTGATGTGTCTGATTTGCTTTGACTACCAATGGAAATTCCCTTGGAAATCAATGGTAGATGCCTGCTTTACTCCAGCCACTTCAGATATGCCATGAGCTGTCTTACCTTTGGCTTTGGGTACCTTTGTAAGATATTTCTTTGTAAATATGACCTGTTGGGTTTTTACTTTCACCCATATTAAGTTACCGTTTCAAATCTCCATGAAGAAGTTGGAAAGGAACTCCTCAAAACCTTGGCACATAATACACATTCACTCTGAGTATTCATTTTCTGATAGTATTTTCATTTGATATTCTGTGTGTTTCCCTTTGAAGCATTTACATGTTGTCACTGCCTCGCATGCATACTCTGGCAGTGGTTAGGTACAATAAACAAAATCAGGAGATGCAAGTATCGTATTCACTATTTCAAGAAGTAGCCCACTCCCATTGAGAAACCACCTTGATATACCAAGTAGAAATTGGAGGGAAGTTATTTGTTGAGATTCATATAGGACACCAATGGCCAAACACAGCTGCTAGCTTTTGGGTCTCCAGAAACTCTTCCCTGATCTGTTCATCAAATTACTTAGTCTTCTCTTTATGCTATATTGAAAAGGATCATTTGTAATACACACAATCAGACTTAAATTTTAATCATTAAAGTCAGAAATTAGTCTATCCCCAGCATGATTTACTAGCAGTAAAAAAGGGGACTCATGAGATACACAAGAAGATGCCTGAGTGGACATCAGAGAAAAGGGGTGGTAGCAACAGTCATTTCAAGAACAGGCTATAGCCAAGGTTGAACTGATTCCTCTTAAGATAACTGCAGAACAGGAAGTAATGCAGAGGTGTCCAAGCTCACCCCATGGAAATGCCCATAGACACGTGTTGTGGATGGCAGGACTAGTCAGCTCACTGGTACTGCAATATCAACACAACTACATTGGCTTGGATCTGAGCTGTTAAGTCTATATGGTGCTACATTATGTGGACTTCACTGTATGGGTCAGCTCCATATCCAAGCTTTCTACATCAAGATAACTTTGATTGAGATATAGCTTTTGTGATTTCTTTTAAGATAGTGTTAGTTTTCCATTTCCAAATAAATTATATTTAAAGAGAACCAATTGTCAAAGAAAGTTTGTTTATATTTTGAATTATTGCACTGTTATGAGTTAACATAAACTTAGTGTAGCAACTGTATTTTTCAGTATTGCATTTAATTAAAAACCTGTTATATTCTTAATTGTTGTACATTTGTTATATTCCTGAAAAAAAATTTGCTTTCCAATGAAAGTGGGTAAAATTCTAATGAATTTCTGGTTAAAAAATGCACTACTGCAATAAAAACTTCTATTTTGATTTGCCATGGCTTCCAAAATTTTGTTATTTGTTATTCATAATTTATGTATGTGAGTTCTAATGAAAAATAGTGCAAAATAACTACTCATTAACTCATCAGTAATCTCCTATAGTACATACTGAATCAAAGAACAGAAAAAGCATGGCTTGATTTTTAGTTGTATTACTTTTACAAAAAGTTTTAAGTGTATACAAAATGCATCCGATAATTGTAGTTAACATTTTTCTATATACCGTCAGTTGTAACAATTTATGCTAGCTTATGTCGTCCTGCAATAAACACCAGGAACACACCTAACGCACTCTTGCACTCTTTAAGTTATATTTCCAACCTGTTGGCAGGTCATGGGATACCAACTGAAGACAACAGAGTGCATATTTTCTGCCTGGATTAGGAGGACATCCTTGCACCAGATAAAGAAAGTAGGTGGAGATAGTTGTGTAACATGTCTGCTCAATACTGGACAGAGGCAATGGTAGGAGATAAGCTAAAGCTCTCAAGCAAGTACATCTGGGCTGTGGTTTAAGCAATCCTCAGCCTGTTCTTGAAACCAATGTGTGTCTTGTTCTCCATGACAGAATCTTTAGCTGATAATTGGAGATAACAAAGGAGAAAATGTAGATCGTTGCTATTCAATGCATGCATGCACATATAGTTGAGGGTGGGGAGAACAGCATTATCTATCTCATCTGCCTTTGTTGTGTTGCTGATGATGCACAGCTGTTTGGTCATGTAAGCTTTTCCAGAATTGCCCAATTCTGCAAACTGCCAGAGGAGTGGGATTTATGGCCAGTGCAAGCTAAAGCTCTCTTCAAATAATATAGGGTCATAAATGCTCAGCTACAGGCACAGCAAAACTGGCAGAGTGAGTGCAAGTGTGAAGAGCTACATTAGCAAACAAGCGGGCACTAGCCCAATCCATTATCCAGTATGAAAAGATGGACATGCAGACGGGGTCCAAATGATGACTGCTTACTCTCCATCGTTACTAACAAAGAGGGTCTCGTCAGAAGGAGAAAGAGAAGTGGGTTACTAACTGCTCTTTGTTGCACCCAGCTGACGCAGGGCAAAGTGAAATGAATCCTTCAAGCTAAGCAAACTCCTAAGAGCACTGTTTCTGACCGTGGCTGTAACTGCTCTGTGAACAGCAGTTTTTATGAAACATGTTCGAAATTACTGAGTAGGTTAGCAAGCCTATTTGGCCTTAGGTTTCAACAGAGGATTTTTTAGCTGAATCACCAAACTGGTCTGCCAGATTACTGACTCCATCCAGCATTTCAGTCATCAACACATTCGTAGGTAATAAATACCAAATGCTCAGAGCGAGACTGGCAAAAGCAACAGTAGGATGAAAACTGGAAAATAACAAACCTAATTAGAGAATTAGGGACTCTTACAAACCATACTCTATTCCCAGGAAAGGTAAGAGCCTCCAAAGTGCTAAGATACCCACTGTCATCATCTGAGTATTGTTGATGCTCTCAGAACTGCCTTCTCGTAGTCGGCAGTGGCAAACTGAGGGAGGTGCTGATGCTGCCTCATAGCCTGCTGCCTGCTCTGAATTCTCACCCTGGAGTAGAGCGAGTTAAAATTTCCCTTGTCCACACAGGGGAAAGTCCAACATTGCAAAACATGGTCTTGTGATGATGCAGAATGAAAGAAATTATTTTCAGCTTTCCCTCTGAAATGAACATCTAAAAACTAATGGAGAAGAAGAGATTCATTACAGAGCTCTGAACATTCATTTTGACTTTTTGTATTATTTTTCCATTATTTGACAGCATTCCTCTCATGCATATTAAGCACCTAATGCTATTTCAGGCTTTTTATTTAAGACATTTCAAATGGTTATAATACTCTATGCTTTAGTTGTTTAAAAGAAATTGGAATCTTTAAGACAGCTGCTACCTAACAGTGAATGAAACATCTTCTTTTCTAGATCAAAGTGTCTTTGTGTCAATATTGAAATGATTTTCACAAGAAGTAAACACTTTAGTGGTAAAAAATCCCAATGACTAAACCCATTTTTAAGAGATAGATATTGCGACAAAACCCAGAATGATGTATAAGTTCTTTGAAAATCCAAGCCCAAATTCTTAGGTAATGAATAGCTCTATTAAGAGTAGTTTTTCTTAGGAGTCCAAGTGTTTCTTGTCATCTTATGTTTACAAAAGAAAACCAAAGAAAAATATTTGGTTGTCAAAACTTTTCCTTCTATGGCTCGATACTAAATTATCAGTCACATGATTTATAACTGTCATGAGATAGATTAGTAATGTAGATTAAAGTGAAGTCTGTTGTTCCTCCCTTCCTTCACTCTGATGTGTTCAATTGACCTGACTTACATTATAAACTGATGATGGGCATTTGGGTTTATTAAGGAGGGGCTCTCAAGATATCCTGAATTTCTGTACTTCATGGAAAGAGGGGCTGCCATAACACCGTGTAATCTGATACACTAAGACTGTTAGAAAACAAATGTCAGAGAAAAGGAGAAAACACATCAGAAAATAGTACATGTTCATCAAATATGTGGCCATTAATCCACTCACAATCTGTTTGTTTATTTCTTTGAATGGTAGAAAAAGTTGTGGGATTTATCTCTCTCTCTCTGCATGCACACAAAACACCCAACCGCAGCCACACGCATGCTTTATAACACTCCTGTTATTGATCTTCAATTTAGTGCCCTTTAATTTAATATATTACTGATTTTCACTAAAATATGGCAAAGTGAGAAGGAAAAAAAAAAACAATTTATGAGCCCTTCATCACTTGCTGTGTCTTAGTCAAGTGCTCTGTAATTCTTCTCTGCTCCAGGCTGAATAATACTGGTAATCTATTTTCAGTTTCTCATTATAATATAATGATATTTTCCCCTACAGAGACTGATAATTCCTCTATTGTTCATCTAGGCTATTATCCAGAGGACTTCTTTTTAACCTGAGAAAGAGGAATTAGTTTTAAGACAACTGATATTCAGTATTTGTGATTAGATGTAAACCAGATCAATGCAAAGATCATTAACGGTTGGGAAGACACAGTCTGAATCTTAACAAAAGTTCACTAAAAAATATGGAAAAAAAAATTTAATTCCTTATTTGTGTCTTAGAATTTTTGTTTGCCTTTTATAATAAGAAAAGGGTCACAGGAACCTAGAGACTTGTGGATAAATAAATCTAGACATGTGTTTTGTGTGGGCTTTCATCACTGCCTGTCTTCATGATTTTGATCAAGTGACAATAACATGCACTCCATATAAATCCTCCAGACTTTCTAATCTAGATTCAATAGTACTACTTCCTTATGGCAGTCCCATGACTTTAGTTATTCAATATTTGTAAAGCTTTTCTGTAGACAATTGCAACACCTAACCATGCTTGCCTTGTTTGTCTAACAGATATGTCGTGAGCAACACTGGGCAGCCAAACGAAGCAAGTCATCTGCACAGGGTGTGAATGCCTTTTTCCACCACACACTCTGAGAAGAAGATGACAGATGCGAAGTTGTTGAATTTTCAAGCCTTACTGAGCTGAGAAGGAATCCCTTCATAAAATGTCGTCTCCTTCTCCAGTGGAAAACTGATATATCCAAGCCAGCCAGAAGAGGGGTTGGAGACAGGTAACTCCAGTTTTAGATTTTTTTACTGTCCTGAAAACTAGGGAAATGAACAATGTCTGAGAGAAAGGAAGAAACCCCTTCATAGGAACAGGTTGTGGAATAGGTTAAAACACACCACATGAACGAGATGTGTGGCTCATGGCTGTGATACAATATTCTTTGATGTGTTTCAACAAGATGTCTGAGTCATAACTGGGAACTGTGATGAATAATAAAGCAACAGCCAGAAAAGGTCATGAGAAAGAGAAAGAAATACATGCTGGGCTCTGGCAAAGTACTAATTCTGTCTCCCACTACAGACAGCCTCTACCTGCCTGTTCCTGCGGGTTTTTCACCCCAGTGCAAAACTCTTTAAGGAAACTAGGCACTTACATTCTGAGTATTATTTTCTTCCAATAGCACTGGCATATACTGACAATTTGGGACAAACTGATCGTGACACCCAAACCTCTTTCTTTTTGCAGTAAAGTCAAGCACTGCTATGGATGCTTTCCCTGGATAAAAATGCTGATGAAGAGTACCTTGCAGCATGAGTTACAGAAATACTCTCATGGACAAGATCCAGGCTTGTCTGCTTGTTCTCTCCAGCAAACTAGTACAGCAAAGGGTAATGGAGAAGCAAAGAAATAAGAAAGAAATGCTCTCATAATCTTATTCAACATATTCATCAATGACCTGGAGAAGGGAATAGAATGCACCCTCAGCAAGTTTGCTGACCACACAAAACTGGGAGGAGTGGCCGACACAACAGAAGGCTGTGCTGCCATTCAGTGAGGTCTGGACAGGCTGGAGAGGTGGGCAGAGAGGAATCAAATGAAATTCAACAAGAGCAAGTGTAGGGTCCTGCACCTAGGAGAAATAACCCCATACCCCATCTGGATCTGCC
>VXBL01001618.1:33998-67226 GCA_013400195.1 Aramus guarauna | reverse complement strand
GCTTTAGCAGGGAGGTTGAACTAGATGATCTCCAGAGGTCCCTTCCAACCCCTACTGTTCTGTGATTCTGTGATCTCATATATATCTATTTAAAAAAATAAAAAAAAAAGTATGTGACTTTCCTCAGTAAATCAGAGAAAGCAAAGTGGTCACTGCCAAGACACACAAACCACATTGCTTGCAGAACAGCAGGGCAATGATACCTTCATTCTTTGTGTGTCTGGCGAGAGCACAGCCAACAGCATGTTCCAGATTGATGGATTATCCAGATACAAGATAAGTCTGTTAATACAGGGCAGCAGAAAAACTGGTGTATTATGTGTTCATCAAATTATCACAGGGTTGGTTTTTGGTTTTTTTTTTTTTAAAGAAAAAAAAATCACAGAGGCTGAATAGGAAATCACAGTTTATTCTTTTTGAAGTGTTATATCAATTTTTTTTTTGGTAAAAAAAATATTCTTGCTCAGTTTCATAGTAATCTATCACATCTTTAAACCAGGGTCAAAGTAGAGAATGATTTATTCATGAATCAATAAAAATCAGATGATCTTATAAATCATTTCTCTTGCTGGAGAAAAATCACCATCATAAGATTTTGAACACCTTTTGAGACAATATTTTTTCTTTTCAAAAGCAGAATACAAATGCAGACAGTCACAGTTTTACATCTTACCAACTTCCTGAGGTCTACTTTGTTCTACCTACAGCTTATTTATAGAGGGGTCCAGGAGTGAAGATAGGGTATTAGTAAGAAAACTGCAACAGTTTAGTCCCAAATTATGATGCAGCTCAAAGATGACGCCCCCAAATCAGTTTATTCACAATATCCGTTTTGCTTCTTTGAGCAAAATCCTTCTCATAAAATCACCAGAAGTGACTTACTATCCCATCATCCGGCTCAGCAACTAACTCAGTATATTTTTAGGGATATTTATTAGGTATGTATATCTCCTCCATCAACTCCAGAAAAGGAATGGAGGAATGGCAGGGTGGGGGAGATTGTTTTGCAAACCTAGACAAGCTTATGGAAGATCACAGAGACTTTTAAAGCCATTCATACTCCCATTTAAGCTGACGGAAAGTCTAGCCCAATGATTTTCAAGCATAGACACTTGCAGCCATGAAGAATTTCAGATGTTTTCCAGAATCACTGAACAAGGTGTTTATTAAAATTTCTAGAGCCCATTCACTGCAGTTTCTAGATTATGAACTTCATTTTCTTGCCTATTAACAAGAAGAGCCTTTTATTTTCCTCTGCCTCTATCACTCATTCCTGCCCTCCTTGCACATTTTGGTTTTTTACTGTTCTACCGTTACTTGCTTGTCAGTTTTCCTCATTGCCCTCTCATCTCCTTCTGTGGCTCATTTAACCTTCCTAGTATTTCATCAAATGAAGCCCAGTGTCTCAACAGATCTGGCAGACCCAGGGCCACCTCCTACAATGACAATTAATACTCTGTAGCACCTTTCATACTTCACAAACCCAAAATAGCATGTGAATTATGCGTGTGTGTATATATATGTATATAAATGGATGTATGTGTGTATATATATGTATGAGTAAATTACATATGACAATAATGCATTGTATTTTGGGGTGGAACATGGGGAATGCAGTAGCTAATTGAGGCATCACACAGAAACAAGGCAAAATCATGTTACTTCCTGACACGGTATTTGGCAATCACTAGTGCTCAGTACACCTGCTCCAATAAAACCCATTCTGTAGCAGCAACTGGCCCTACAACGTACTCTGTGCTTGTGATGGATTTGCCCCAAACTTGCTGGTCCTCAGGCAACAAAACCAAGTAAGTTCTTCCCCCTTATAGACCTGGGAAAGAAAATGCATCTGCAGAAAGCAAAATACCACAGTTTCAGAAGCTCTAGGCTGGGGGTCTCTGGTTTACAATACTGGTAATGAGCAGAAGTGGCTCTGGTTCACCTCTCATTCAGCAAAGAATCTCCAGTAGCAACATTTCCCTCAGCACTGTGCTGAACTGCAGACCTACACTAACTTTAGTTCTGGTACTGAAATGACTTATGTTAGTCAATGGGGCAGCTTGTCAGTTGCTACAATCACAAGTATCTAGGAGACAGAGTAAACGAGACCACATGAGGATGACTGCCTTCTACTGGAGGAAACACTTGAGTAAGCTTTGAAGATATTCTATTCAGCATGCTAGTCCATGCCAAGCTTGCTTCATCTGGAGGGTTTGACAAATGTTGTTTCAAATCTCTGTTGCTTCTATTTCTTTCAGGAATTCTGATCCTGTCAGAGCAAGTCCATGCCCAATGTGACAAATCACGAGCCAGCACAGCAGATGTTCTTCACTGGATTCAAACACCACCTTTGATCAATTGGTGTGGGTATTGTCAGAAAGAGAGTAAGCCTTCCAAGAGGACAAAGTTCATGTGAAACACCAGTGCCACAAGCCAAAGAACAGTTTTGTTCTTGCCTTTACTTCTCAGCAAACTGATTTCCCTTAATAGTTATCACTGTTGTGCCGAATCTTAATTACAGGGCAAGTAGATTGCGACATCACAAAAGGAACACATATGGCTGATTAATTTCTCCACATAAAAGTTAATAGCTTACTCATTGCACAAGTTATTTTAGGGTAGCTGAATACATAGCTTCAATCATTTTCAGGAACGACGGCCTGGCTACTACCTGTGGGATGATTTTTACTTGCAGTCATTGTGACGACAGCTATTTGCAGAACAGCTTGTGAATCCTCAGCAACTTCAGACAGCCTGTATAAGTGCTCTTAAGTCTTGACTACAAACAAGCCTCTGTTATCGAGTTATGCCCAAACCCCAGGATTATTTGCAGCCTCGCCCTCCTCGGCTCGCAGCTGAGGAGCCAGGGGTGCTGCCTTGCCTCCCGCCAGCCACGGCCAGGGGAGCAAAATGAGCACCAGACTGCAGTGCCAGGGGGGAGAGTGAGAAAGGGAATGAGATACTCGTATGCATGTTTATCTATCGGTGAACACACACATTGGATTTATTTGCCTCTAAAACAATCTTCAATGATTTAGTACTTCCAAGTTACATACACTTGTCCTGGACTTGCATCACTGAAATCAACTGCTGGCAGAGGGAGAGCCTCCGGCCAGCAGGAAAACATGTTCCCAGTGCCGTTATGCTCATTGACACACGCAGTCTGTTCTCCACTGCTTACGACTGTTCCCATGGCTTGTTGGGACCTGTTTTGTGTTAGAATACATGTTGCTACAGACAAAGTGTGTGTGTGTCTACTTGGCCATACCTACTATGCCCTCATTCTGGCTTGAGGCTTGATTGTTTTTGTTGCGAATGACAAAATTAGTCACATAACCCAAGAGAACAAGTATCACTAGGCAGTTTCTGAATAACCTGCAGGCGGGAATTATTAATACAAATGATTCATCAAGCATTCAGTATGAAATATTTGACAAAAGCAAAAAGGCCTTTTGTGTCACTAACTATATACAAAGGGGTTCACGGCAAACTTAAACAGAACTCTATTTTGTGTAAAAATGCTTTCTTTCCAATTGCTTAGAACTTTCCTACATGTTAACCATTTTAAATAAAAGTTTTCTATTCTACCTATTAACTGAGTTGTACCTTCTCGCTCCCCGCCCCCCACCCCGCAATGTTTCTGTCTGAATATTTCAACCATTTCTGAGAATGAGGTTGGGAGAAAAAAAATCCCTGCTGTTTGATCTCATATGAAAATATTTTAATACTCTTCAGGGTTTTTCAGTTTGAAAGGGAACATAATGCTCTTTACCATGATCAAAAACACAAATCAAAGAGTTCTGCTAAGAAATATTTAGAAATATTTTGATGAAACTTATGTGCAGCATGAACATTCTTTGAATGTGTTTGTTCAGTATATTTTCAATGACTTGTTGCACTCGAAATTGTAGTTTATTTACAAGCAAAAACCTAGCAACATTATTACCTGCACTAGAGTAAGACATATCTTCACTCCTAACATTTGTAACAATTATGATAAAGTTGTCGCAGAAACTGCCTTTACTCCCAATTGATAGGTGAACCTGGAAGCAACAAGCCTTCATGATTTTGACAGGACTGGCAAAAGAAAGACATTAGGGGAGTATATATAGCCTAGAAAATTCTAGAAATGCTAATGAAAACAATAAAAAATTGTAGAATTAAAATTAGCATCTCAAGAAGAATTGAAAAACATACACAAAAAATCTGAGTTCTATATTACGTTCTTAATGTGAATGATGAGTGAGAAAAATCAACAGAGTACCCGTATTAGACACCATTTGCTTCATACAAAGTATCATGAACAATTCAACTTATATCCCCTGTCATAATGGAGAGATGAGACAGTAGAGCTGGTTTTGTTTTATGTATGTACAAATTGCTGTACAAATTACTGTTGAAAATTTGAGAGAGACACAGTGAGTCTGTGTTAAAGGCATGATAGAGCTGGATCAAGACTGAACAGTATCTTAAGGTCAAATTGTATCATAGAAGGTCATCAAGGGTTGCAGAGCCCTAAAAGGGACTTTAGGTGAAATCTCAGTGCCTCACATCCTCTGTAAATCTAGCCCCCAGGAGCAATTCTATCAATCTTCTATAATCTGCATTTTTTTCTGGGCATGAGACGTCACTTCTCGGTGTTTGGAGAACTCAGTAGAGCTGTTATACTTGGACTAAATGCTAGCAAAACAGATACAAAGCGCAAATGACACAGAACTGACAGAAAAGTAGTTCTTCAGAGGAGACAGGCCAAAGGAAAAGCAGAATATACTATTTATTTCTTAACCTAGTAATTCCTGATCAACAGGATGTACCACAGAAGAAAATTACAAAGCCAGTAAGGCTCTACAGATTTCATTACATTTCTTTTTAGTAAAGGCAGAATCCTTCCTTTTCATGTTACCAAATCACTGTAGTGATTTGAAGTTCAAGTATTATCTCCCAAATGTTCAGAATCATAGGCTTAGATACATATATCCATAAAACTAACTTTCTATTTTACACATTGATATTCATAGGGAAAAAAACCCAGGACATTTTCAAAACTTTCTATTTCTGCTATGGGGACCAACCAGAGAAAAGCTGAGAAACTCAACAATGATTCCCTTGGACACTGTCTGCTCTTTGCAAAGGTGAACACTCAAAAAGTTAGCTCATGAATGAACCCAAATTCATTATGTCTTCAGCAAAACTATTTTTTTTTTTTTTTTAGGACTTTTTGGGCTGGATTTTCTTGTACTTCTAAGAAGTTCTGAAGATAAGAAAAAATAGTAATAATAACTCTGTATGCAACAGATAGATGTCTGGATTTAAGAAAAGTAGTAGGGAATTTAAAATATTTTATGGTTCTAATATTAACATTAAATTATAATATTATGAACTTCCCTTATAATATTCAGTGTTAAGATAGAAAAGATACTGTGTCATTGAAGAGGTGTATTATTATAATTTAAAAAAGGCACATGCAACCATATGCAGCAGTTCTGAACACCACAATTTACTGGCCTTCATTCAGGATAAGACTGAAGCACATACTCACTAGTACAAAGCTTGAATGCTTTGATGATTGGCACTTCATTAAATTTGAGGAAAAGTGTAGCTGGCTTTTTTTTCCTTTTTTTTTTTTTTTTTTCTGAATTCAGTAACTGTGCTATGAAAATAATTTTGTTTTCTTTTAGCTGGATAAAGGAAAAACAGGTAGAAGCCTCAATTTTCCTAGTTCATAGAAACCATACATGAAAATGTAGGCTTAATTTACACTACATAATCTATTCTAAAACATACAAAGAAAAACATCTGTGAGTATCTTCTCCCTTGCTTTCCTCTCCTTTTTCCTTGCAAATACAATGCTTCAGTTAGGAGTTTTTTAAAAACTACCAGAAAAAATCCTCTGGGGTTGGTGATGATTTGGCACTGCCCTCCGTTCCCCATCTGGCTCAGCCTTTTTTTCCTACCTCGGAGCAGAATCACTAAGGTAACTTTCAATGCCAGACTAATGCTCCCTGAGAGCACTCTGTCAGTGCATATGTGACTACATGACATGTCTTACGCTTTGAAAATTTCAAACTGTGAGAACTAAAGGGATTTAATAGCATTTATCACCTCTTTAGAGTCCTCTTCTGTTTGTTCCCTGTCTATAAGCTTCCTTTCAATCCGTGAACCTATGCAGAATTGATGGATTGCACAATTTTGCTCATGAGTATATCCATTGTTTTAGGAAAGGAAGTGTCATTTTTCAAAGCACTCATCCAGAAATCTGTCCGAGAGAGGCCTGATCACAATGGGACTCTAGGTCCCTTTGGACACTTTCCTTTTGTTCTAGAAAAGAAAAGATGCTAGAGAATATTTGATTTAAAAAACCCCCAAACAAACCCACAACCAAAAAACCAAACCCAAAAACCCCACAACCCACCAAAACCACAAAAAACCTCAAACCCTACATATGGCAAAGAAAAGCAAATTGACCTTGGAATATTTTGCTTTTGTGACTAATTATGTTCCTGAATTGGGTATGACAAGTATGCTGAAGAGATCAGTTGGATGCTTGAATGGTTCTGAGTGTCCCGAATTAATGTCTTCAGTTCAGGAGTGTAGTTCTGAGGCAAACCTCCTGATCATCCCCACTTACCAGTTAGATTCACACAGGCTCTCAGTCCTCAGCCTGAATTTCTTTCAGATGAAACCAAACCAGAAGATGTGCTCCCAAAGGATGGTCCTGCAACCCCTAAAATATTTGGACCACAGCCTGTAAAGCTGTAAAGCAAACTTCCCCTACAATGCATATGGTATGCGTGTGAGATCCTTAGCACCCATTCATGTGCTCTCCAAATGCTCCCCTAGTCCTGTACTGATGGCTGCTACGAACCTTGCCTCTATGGCCATGTTTGAATACAATTTGTGCACGCAGTCATGAAATCTATTTGTGTAAATAAGAAAGAATTTTGCCTACGGTTGTTCTGGGAAATCGGGTTCAGTGAGTGCTCTTTCCCTGAAACACTCTCCAAATGCTGCACATCAGTATTTCAAAGCATATGACAGAGAGACTATAGGTGAGACCAATGAAGACAGAGACTTTGATATTTTTCATTCTCATAAAATGAAAATTTTAAGACCGTTGTTTAATTCGTATAAGAGGATATGTTTAAAAAGTAAGTGTGCTTATGACAAATAAGATGTCATCTTTGTCACAATTTCCGCTGTTGTTGTTATACGGGCATGAGTAGCTGCATAATTATAACTATCTACAATAGCAAATGGATAAATGGGATTATCTACAGCCACCAACAACCCATTTGATTGAAAAGAATATTTGCAGAGCCACTTTCACAGTGCTTCCATATGGCAATGCAGCAAATTACTGCAAAATCTGATCTAAATCTCTAGGAGAAGTAAAATTCTTGTTTGTTGCCATCACATATGAACCCAGACATGAGGTACCACAAGAACAGCATTCGGAAAAAATATACGTTTATGAATACAGGAGAATGATCAGAGAAACCCTGATGAATTACTCTATGAAAGCAGCAGCATCTTGTTACGTAAATACAGCAGAGTTTGGCATAAACCAGCATTTCTGTGTACAAAACCAATGGAAGATATATGTGTGAGTTGTTTCAAAAGTTGAGGTCATGATAGTTGTTTGTTATATTCCAGACATTTTTGTGAATATGAAAGTATAGTTGTGCTGGTCTTAAAAAAAAGAAAGTAGGTAAAAAATCGAGTCCATGTTTTCACTGTCTTTGGGAAACACTGGTAAGAGCTAAAAATAGTTACTAATGAGAAAAGTTTTCTAAAAAGACTATTGCTCCTTGTGAAGAACAGAGATGGAAGAGAGAACAGTACGACAGCATATGAATGTGCACAGCTAATTAGGAGGAATTTTTAAGTCAGGAAAACGTCCTAAGAGTGGGAGGAAAAAGTGTTGCTTTGCTGCAGAGATTTCTCAGAGATGTAAAGCCCTAGATTTTTATGCAATAAATTATGGAGCAAGCAGTTAGTATGCTGTAGAAATGAACTTGAATTTGTAGGAGGTTGAACAGGAAATAATGCAATAGGTCTTTTTCAGTGGTGGACTTTTCCTTGCAGAAATTAATTTTGTAAGATAGGTCTATAAATAGGTCTCTACCACGCTAGAATACTGAAGTGTTGATCACTGTTCCAGAGCCACAGCTGCAAAACTCAATAAAGAGTATGGTGTCGAGTATAACCAGGGGGCTAGTTTACAAGAGAAATATGGTTTAAGGTGACTGGCTTCTCAGCTCTTTTTCAGAAGAATATGCTGAAATTATTTCAGACAATCTATAACATATGAAGAAAGATCAGAACACTGAAGTACACTTTTAAGGATTCTTTAATTATCTCATTTCAGACATTTCAAACTCCTGACAAAGACTACTCTGAGAACAGAAAAGTCCCGCATTCATATATTCTTCTGACAAATACTGTAGGCTGAAGTGAGAGATTAAGTTAAATTAACCTTCGTTAGAGTCTTTGGAATATTGTTGTCTTTTTCCCCAGTGATGCCACTGTACAGAAGCTGATCAAAGTAAAGAATAAGTATAGGGTGATTACTCAAACTCTTGTGGTTTCAATGTTAGATGGGAGCACACTTTCAGCGGCAGACACTATATAAGAAACTGTTGTATATAAACAGTGATTTTATCAAGATGGAGAAGAAGACTCCAAAGACACCAAAGGAGTCCCCAAAGGTCTTCAAAGAAGAAAAAAAATCTTCACATTTTCAGACATATCATCATATCTTCAGATTTGTCTTTTTGATTACATTCCAAGGTCCATTTGACATAGGCAGGTCCTATGTTTAGCCCAGTAGTCTGTAAAAGCAGTTACATGAGAGTCCAGTCAGACCCTTGGGCACCAGAAAGGAGATCAAGTCTGCTCCCTTAGCCTTGCTTGCTGCCTTTGTCCTCCACAACCTCACTTTTTTGGGGACTTTATTTGCATGAAGGTCTGTGATAGGCAGCATGACACTTTATTGAAGTGATACTTAAGAGGTTAAAATGATTAAATGGCATTTTGGTGAAGATGGCTTGAACTGGAATTCATATATGGTGACTGATCGGGATCAGGGTTTGGGAACAGAACTGGTGAAATAACACCATTAAAAATGCTCCAGGGAGACTGGAATTACTAGTTAAGGACTCACATTAAATTCAGCTTTCCCTGAAACTGAAAAGGCATCAATCTTTATGGAGCTTTTTCACTTGGTGAGCTTACTTGTTTTGGGGTTTTTTTTGCAACACTTTGTTGCTTTTAAGTTAAATACTTGCACCACAATACCTTAGGTTTATAATGGCATTCTAGAAGGCGAGCTGACAGAAAAGCTGGGGCCACTTGCTAGTTCAAGAACAACATGCTTTGTTGAAAAGCCTTTTAGGGGTCTGTGGAAAACAGCATCACTTGTACCTTTTCTGCTAAGACCATAATTGTCTGTGTCCCACAATACGGTACTTTGTCCTTCAAGGCTCCAGCATGGTAAGTCCTGGTAATGCATTTCATCCTAAAACACAGGAATCGTCTAACAGTGAGGAAAAAACTCCATCACTTTTTCAAAGACATACTTAGACATAAATTAGACTTTCCAGCAATGCTGCAAAAGATGTAAGTATAAAAATTAATCATAATATTACATATTCTAAAATTAATCATAATCATAATATTGCATGTTAATAGTTATCCAGTGAAAATAATTACCCTTGTTTGCTCCATAGAAAAAGTATAGATTACTTCAATATTTTGGCAATGATTTTTAAGGAGCATGTTTCACTGTTTGAAAATAAGTTTCACATCAACAAAATGTTTGTCACAGATCCACTAGTATTGATTCCATATTAGTGATTTCCACTTTTAAATGGGACTAATTGCTGCCATCTCACTTTTCATAAATATATTTAGAATTAGCACTTCATGAGGTAGTTTTTCAGGTGATGTTTCAATTGGCCATGCAATGATATTATTGCCATAATGGCTTTGCAAAGGAATTGTTTGGTCCTTGTTACTCCTCGAGGAGCATAGGGCTGCAACAACACTATGCCACCGAACCCGGTGGGATAGTGTTGTTGCAATTTCTGTAACAGATTTTGTTTTTTACATGATTGGGTTGTTGGCCCAAAACAAAACCCCCAACCTGGAGGGCCAGGGTGCAACATTTTAGTCTGGCCCGACAAGGCACACAAGCCACCACATCACGACAAGGTAAGTTGCACCAACTAGTGGTGGTTGCAAAGGAATTAATTGCTCTAAATGTTCCTTTCTGGAATTTCACTCTGACCTGAGTCCATAGTTACTTGGTTCAGGTTCAAAAAAAACCAAAACCAACCAAAAAAACCCACCAAACAACAACAACAAAACAAAACAAAACAAAACCCAAAAAACAAACAAACAAACAAACAAACAAACAAACAAACAAACAACAACTGACACCAACCAAAAACAAACCAAAAAAACCCCACCAAACATTTTTCTCTTTGGATTCATTCCATGTGGAACAATTTTTGCTCATGAGGTCAGAGCAGGAGGCCAACTGTGGATCGCAGCAGCCCTGCTGACAGGGTGCAGAGGCGGGCTGGAGCTCCCTACTAAAATGGTGCACAGCTGAAGCAGTTGCATCAGAGACTTAGCAGATGGAGCGTTAGAGATCATGACATCAGCCACAGGAGTATTGCAGGAGCTGATTGCAGTGCGGCTCCTCCACGGTGACCTCCACAAGTCTATTTTACTCTACTTGAGGAAAAAAAAAAACAATTTCAGTCTTCATTCATATTGAATAAGATGGAGCCTTTTCATTTCCAGTTCTCCAGATTTTCTGTGTTCATTGTTTAAAATTGGTCACCCAGCACCAGCATATTTATAAAAACTGATTAATCACATCAATCTAGTAGTTGGCTTGTTTATGAGGTTTGTCTGTGATTCACAAGACAGGAAATTAAACTTGGCATAGTGAGTAAAATTTGATTGTTACTATTCCAATCATTAATTGTATTTCGCTTGTAATTTTCATACTGTCAAAAATATATTCAAGTTTGTAATTAGTTTAATAGCTTTTGTTTATTCCATCATATCAAGTTTCCTCTTAATTTTAGATCAACAAAAGCTCTTTTTTGTTGCCTTTTATAAGAGAATGTTTAGGTTTCCTAATCTGAAGACTATAATTTCATGATAGAATTGCAATTACAATGCCGATAATCCTTTCCAAAGAAGTGTTTAATTGTTAGGGGTGGATTGAGTCAAGTGCTCTGGAAGAAAAACTGAGGACGGAGAATACAGTATTACTTGCTTGATATTTCGGTGTCAATATGGACTTCAGTTACTTATTCTGACCTGGATTCTCAAACAGTCTTACAGATGCAAAATACGCTTGCTTACATACAGCTTAGATATTCCATATGCAGAAAGAGAAATGTAAATCATATGCATAACCAGTTCCACACACAAGTAGACTTCCTATGTATATCTGCTGTTTACTTATCTCTAATCACACTGGTCTAAGCCTACTTAGAAAATTACTTACCTTCTCACATTGCCTATGCAAGCACAGGAAAATGCAGCTATTAATATCCCTTACCCCAATAGTTTGGATGCATGATATGCACTTCCTACCTATTTTCCCACGCTCTTTTTTTCCACCTCTATATAAAGTACGACTGTGTTCCTTTAAGAGACAATATATTTTTCATACGAATATCATGCAAAAGGAAAATATTAAGGATACTTTATGAAGCCCCATCTTTCAAACATGAGTGAAATTAGACAGATTAAAAAAAATTCAGTGAAAATATTGACAAATATTTCAGCCTGTGATATTAAAATTAATGCAATGGAGCATAATAAATTAGGATAGGAGCTTGATTATTATTGTCTGATAATTATTTATGAATGTTACATAATCTGTTATAGGTGCCCTTAATACTTTTTGAGTATTCATCCAGCACTTCTAGAAGTTAACATGTTCTATAAGAAAGGGCACTCCCAAAGATTAAGTATTTTTATAATGGTTTCATTCTGGTGTTAACTGATGTGTCTATAATGACTCAATACGATATCACCACTTAATTTAACACAAAGTTCTTAGATTAGCAACTACTGTCAAAGAGCCTTCATAACACCTATTTGTACTGTTACCTACTCTGAAAGGCACCTTTCCTTAGATCACATGTCATGTCTAAACATTCAAAATCTCTGAAATGGTACAATGGAACCTGGAGAAGAATCTAGCCAATATTGCATAAACACTCATACATTGATACGGCATTTTAAGGTTTCTATCTATCTCCATTATCTATAGTTATCTATCCATTATTATCTACAGTTATTTCCATTATCTACGTGAGACATTCGGTGGGCACATTGACATTCATGTAGGTAGAATACAAATGTTTGCTAGACAATTCTTACTGTTTTCATTTTAAACATAAGATTAACCCCAACAGCATTTGCAAGGTGTAATGAATTACAGAGATTGAAGTGATTCCATAGTTGGGATAGTAAAGTGCAGATAGCCCTGAAGTTATCATTAAACAAGGGTTCATTATCAAAGAGGCTGACAAGTAATTGGAATGGGAAGGAAAACCAAAGTTAAACACTTCCATATGATCAGATGTAAAGGAATTACTTTAATTGCTTGAGTCTGCCCTTTTGGGCCTCTCAGCTTGGGTCTATTTAGCTACAAGCTAAATATTGCTTTCTTGAGTAGAGAGTTTTTATTAAAACTGTTTCTTAGCATACCCTGGAAGTTTTGGAACATGTTGCTATGTGAGCTTATTCAAGTCATGAGCAAAATGTGAGTGTTTCCTGCAGCACAAACCAACCGTAAGGACTAGTTAATATTAACTGTATTGAGATAGGGCATCACAGATGCACTTTTATAATTTAAAACAACTGGGTGTTTATAACTACTCATCCGAGGCTGTAGCAGTAGCTATTTGAGAAACACTGGACAGACTCTCTGAAGCGTTTCAGTCTTACTTTTGTTAGTGACTTCCCATACAATATTGTTCAAGTTACTTCGTTTTTCTCTGCTTTGAGTCCTCCCTCTGCAAAGCAGAGCTAATTGTACCTGTAACACGCTGGGAAACATTCAAGCAAATGGCAGAACTGCTCACATTCGTAATGCCAGATGTGGACAAACTGGCTTTCCTGCAGAGAGAAATGCTACAGAGATGCAACCTGGAATTCTTGGGATAGGCACATGGTAAGTCACTTCCATGTTCTCAGCTTGTAAGAGAACACTTTGTTAAGACCAAATGGCATAATTTCCTTAAAGTTTCACGCAAATATGTGGATTTACTCTTTTTGTGTAATTTCTTAGTCAAAAAGCATCATGTTAAAGGTGCCATGGTGCATTGCAGTTCTGGCCTGGTTTTAAAATGAGGGTTTAAATCATGTCGATGTTCTTGGTGGTTGCAGGGATTATTTGTGCTGCTTTCTAGTTTAAGCTACTGCATCGCTGATGGCTACTGAAGCAGAGCAAACACAAGCACCCCAAGAGGTGGTTTCTCCTGGTCATGTCAGTACATGAGGAAAAAGTATGTATTTCCTATATGAAAGGTAGAGCTGTCTGACTCTGAGGCATACAAAATTAAATGGAGATGTTTCTATATATCTTAAGGCTGACTTGGAGGAGAAACTCTTTTCAAAAGATAATCAGAACATCAGAAAATGCTAAAATACTTCTAATATCCACAGTATTACTGTTACCACCAATTAACCTTTGCTGTATACACTGATAAATTATTCAGTCACTTAATGGCATTTAAATTTAAGTGCAATTGTATAGGTCCCTAGCTTGTAGTTAGAGCTGATTTAAAATGCAAGGTCTGAAATGCACTTAAGTGGAGCACTGAATAGCAGTGAAATCTGAAAGGCTAAAACCATGCAAGGGGGCCTGCAGGTAGGCTGGGAGCTAGTGAGCAAAAGGGATGCTCCACTTTCATACCTCTGGGCAAGATGTTAGCTGTTTACAGAATGGTTTCCCAGCTCCTTTTGACTCTGGGAAGAGTAATGAACTCTCCTACAAGCAGAATTCATGGCCAAGAGTAGATACAGAGCTATGGAGGGACTATGCTATTTTGGCTACCTCCAAAAGACATGAGTGCCTCAAAAGTACAAAGAAAAGAAGTGGTGTGACTAGAAGATACAAAACGTACTATATATGTACATTGTAAAAATGTGTTGAAATAATTTAATTCACCTGAATGAACACATTGCCTTGGAATTTAGTATCTGGATCATGCTTTCCCTCCCACCTGGGAAGTACAGGGGCACAACATAGCAGAGTGGAGCTCAATCAACCTTTTGCCTCTATATTTTTATCTGATACAAACATTCTACAAATTAAAGTCCCTGTTTGCATTACAGTTTAATGCTAGAATAGCAGATCCTGACTGAGACTTCTATCTTTATATACTATAAATATATTTTATTCAGCCACTTTGGTTTGGTTTACAAATAATTTGTAAAATACAATGCTAGTCACACTACTGAAAATTGAGTAGTTCAGATACATAATTGGAAAATTAAACTATGAGACTTCTGAATGGAGAGCTAGTCACTTAAGAATGTGTTTGTTTGTCATTTGGCTAAATCAGACCCAGACAATGTAAGTATCACCAGCTGGAAACTATTACTATAATATATATATAAAAAAACAAAACAAAAAAAAAAAAAAAAAAAAAAAAAAAAAAAAAAAAAAAAAAAAAACAAACAAACAAACAAAAACAACAACAACAACAACAACAACAAAAAACAACTCCAGAGAAGTATATTTGAGAATGCACTGGCCTACATCATTAATTAAATATTCAAATGAAACTTGTGGAACTAAATATTCAAATAGAGTAATCCTGAAGTTTGCAAGAGCATGGAGAAACCTTCACTGAAGGAGTTCCATTTTTTTTGAAAGACAGCGTGGAAAACTCCAGCCAAGTTTTATAATGGCTGGATGAAACAGTCACAGTAATTGTATCTTTCTCCAGCATAAAAGCTACATGGCTTGTAATCCAGTATTACTGCATCAGGCCATATGTGCTGGATCATTAGAGGCAGTTAAATTAAACAAATAAGCAGGAAATCCAGACTGGCTTTACAAATCTGAAGTGCAATCAGCTACTTCCACAAAGCTTGTATAAGTGGCCCAGAGCTCAGCAATCTGAACTATGAAAAATGTTTATGCATTTCACTCATAGATTATCCTTCATAGAATGCTTGGGACATGGGAATAAAATAGTTTTGCTTCTAGGTTTGTGACTTTGGGAGAACAAGTATTCTTACTCCATAATAAAGACATATATTTTCAAGTCTGTTCTTTAAAAAGCTACATTAACAAGGAAATAGGGGCCAGTACTGAAACAAATAGGGCAGTATGGACATGCAATACTAAAAACAATGGCAAAAGTATTGATTGATTGATTGACTGATTGATGTGAAAACTTAGCTCTCACTTGTCTGCATCTAGAATTATTGTAAGGGGATCACGCAAAACCTGAATTTGTCACTTCTGAAAATCCAGTCGTGCCTGCCCTACGTGAGAGTGGTCCACAGCTTGACCCTGCCACGGTTGGGAACAGGCAGAATTTCCATAGTGCTCAATGGTAGAGGAAGGAGGTCCCCCCCACGTCAGGAGCGTTCTAAGGCTTCACATGCTGATCCTGCATGCAAAAGGTTTCTTCTTAGGAGAACTGAGATAATCAAAAGCCTTTACAGGTTGATCCTGGGAATCAGACACAGAGATCAACCTGAAATACTGAAATTAGAGCTTGGTAAAAAAATGAAGTTTACAAAAAAAAATAAAAAAAATTTATTGTTTGCATCAACTTAAAATTTTGAAGCTGCTTCTTGATGGAACAAACTCCTTTCAGCTTCATTTTGGGCCCCATTTTCTTTCTCATGGAACTCTGGAAGGAAAATCATGGGGTTTTTTCTCTGCAGCCATAAAGAAAAGTCCTCAGAAACTGGAATACTGTTCTTTTTATTTCAGGTCATATCTGCAGTGACAGCCCATAAAGATTTTTTACCAAGCAGAGGCTTATATTCTATTACAGCATAGGGTATTCATGGAAATCAAGATATATTGATATTTTTCAGTGATCTTTTTAAAAGAATATTAATGGAAGAAAACTATTAATTAATGGAAGAAACACTATTTTTACCTAATGTAAGGTACATTCAGCCAGCTGACATATCTAGGCGATAGTTATCCAGAATGCATGTCCTTGCTCAAATGGTCTGCTGAAAGAAGGACAAAATCTCTAAATCTGAGCCAAAAATACACATTCTGAGGAATAAACAGAAACCAAACTGATTACTTAAAAGACAGATGTTATATATTGGTATTTTTAACTTATTGTTAATTATTTTGCCTGGAAGCAAGCCTGCCATTTTCATACAGTTTGTTGCGGGGTTTTTAACAGTTTTGTGCCACCACGTAGTATCTGCTGATGAAATGCAGTCAGAAGAGCTGTTTGTGTAATTGCACTTTCGGTGAAGCAGTTAAATCCTCTCCTTCGGCACTCGTTTGCTCTCACACCCACATGCTCTTATTCGTATTCAGTGTCTTCTCTCTTGCTGTCTGGCCTGTGAATTATGTGTCTGATTTTACGTTTTTTTGCCAGTGTTTGCTCATCACTGGTTGGCCATTTTTCACCTCCCGAGATACACAGTCATCGCAGTTACCAGTTGTACTTCCATGATAGAAAATGAAAAGTACGGCCCTTCACTTCAATATTTAACCCTGTTTGTGCTAAAAGGGACTGGGGACTATACTAGTCACAACATGCCTTTTTTTTTTTTTTTATCTTTCTAATTGAGATCAATCTGAAGCTGAAAAAATAGGTAATGTTTCCTTAGTATTGTGTCACTAAAATTACTAGAGGTAGCAGCAGTCTTGGCCTCTGTCCACGAAACACCGCGTCATAGTAGATCACTGCGTCTGCTCTTCCATATGATGGTAAACAGCAGGCTGAGCGGGGGAGACACAAATGAAATGGAGATGTACACAAGTGTGTGTGAACACTGCAGGGCAGCAAATGGTTTCCTAAAAGGAGCACGAGGCACTTGATCAGAGGCACCATGTGAGTGGCAGGAATTACTTGCTCCCGAAGCCGGGAGACACTAGAGGATCTGGCTCCAACAGTGTTATTAAGCCACCATATCTCCCCCCCCCCGCCACATGCAGTGCAAAGAATCAGATACTGGTGGGGTGACTGTCTTCCTGGTATTGCTGCCAAAAATACTGCAAGGGCATGTGTGAATGGAGGAAAAAAACCAACAGGTTGCTTTTCAGATTGAATTAATGGCACAAAGATGCATGCATTGTAATGAAAATTCTGTTCACAGAACAAAGTGTTCAAGAAATGCAAATACTTACAGGATTTCCTCTGAGATTCCTCTGTTTATTGTGACTTTTATTAAATTAATTGCTGACAAAATTATCACACATCATGTGCACAGATCTTCAGTCATCTTTGGCTGTGTGTCTTTACAGTGCTTTGTTCTTGACAATATCAGAAAAAGCTCTAGGGTGCCAACAATAGTAATACTTATGCAAATTTCTTGGCCCCAACTGGATGTCAACAGGAAAAAGACAAGTTAACACTTTTCTAGTAAAACATCGTATTGCTTACAAAGGAAAAAAACAGACATAAATAATTATCCATTTATGAAATGCTGAATCATGGACCCAGATATGTCAGAAACCTTGCCAGGATATGTTTCCCATCCTGTTGTTTTTTTTTCAGTAGGGTTTAAGGGATTGATAGAAATGAGTACTTTCTCCAAATCACCGACTGTTTGGCAGCAGTTATTAGAAAGAGGTTTATCACATGACAACAAACCCATCTCCACTTCAGAAATTACATTTTGCCAGCCCTCTCCCCGCAGCAAACCCCTGTCCCTCTGCGGTCTGACACAGGTAAGGACTCCAGCTTCAGAAGCTCGAGGCTGTCCGACCAGAACTGTGTCCAGCCCGAAACGAGAGCGGTGGGTATCTGAGCAGCGAGGATGTGCTCGCTGACATCAGTAGCGCTGCTCATGGCTTCACCACGACACCAGTAACGCTGCAACCCAGCCATACCCCAGGGGCAGCAACACTGCCAGGAGGAGCTCTAGGGGAAAAAACCCTCCTGGCCTGGCCAGGGCACCTGCTAACACGGGTGAAGCCGAGCTGATCAGAAGTGCAGTTACATGGTCAGGTACCACAGCGAAGCTGCCCACTCCTCGGAGAGCTACAGGTTTTTGTAGGGCACGTGCTGGAAACCACTGCTCCTTGTTTCCAGCAGGCACTCAAGGACGAACAGCACCTGCGGCAAGGTCGGGGGAATGCTAGATAGGACAATGCTTCTGAAACGCCTCCGGTTAAGCTTACTTTTATGGCACAAAAGAAAAGAAGTAAAAAGTTGCTTTTCTGCAGACTTGAGTTAAATCACAAGTCAGTCAGCAGTTTGTTTCCGGGAACAACCGGTACATTTGCTGCTGGAAAGTGTAAAAGGCAATATATTCCCAAGCTATGGTTGCAATCCCGAACTGGCTGCGCTGCCAGCAGTGGTCTATAACCTCTGTATATTCAGTGTTTAACATGCTTTTTCGTTCATGAGAGCTAGAACTGGTGAGAGAATATTAAGGCAAAGGCTGTCTAGTGTGAATTAAAACCATATGCAAATAGTGTTGTAGAAATGATATGCAAAAATTCATGTTCTTGTCTTCTTCTGCAGTGTGCAGCAGTGCAACTATAAACCTCTGACCTTGTAAGCCTGAAAATGTTCTGGAAGGTCAATTGAGTAAAACAACCATTGCAGAGCATAGGACAGTATCTTGTACGGCTTCAAACCATAGCTGTGTAGCTAAATAGTGCTGCTGGTGGGAGCCTGTTTTGCAGAACCAGTACAAAAGGCTGGGAGCAACCTGTGAGCAAGACACCTCAGGTTTTGTCTGACTGACTTCTGCTGCCAACACTGTCCTGGCCAGAGACTCATTTTTAACTGGACAGAGAAGGCAGGTACATGCTTAACGAAGCATGCTCCTGGCAAGCAGACCTACCTTAAAACCTACGAATCTCAGGGTTTAGAAAGCAAAAGTCTAGACAAAGCTAGGAATTTATTATTAATAGAGTTTGAAAGTTTCAAAGGGGCCAAATATATACTTTCTCTCCCATTCAAGACCTAAGAGCATTTCCCATAGTCATAGTAAAAGGCCTTAATTTTTCACCTTCTAGCTTTTTGGAGTACATTTAAGCCACTTTTTTAACCAATTCATCTTTACATTTTGTGATGCTCTGATAAAACAAGATGTTCCATTCTGGTCATCTTTGTCAAATATTCAAGAACAACATCCTAAAATTTGAAAAGTTCTCCTCATATGACACGCAAATTTTCCTGGGGACTGAAAGATTTTTAGGATCCGTCTGTCAAATGAATACTCCATTGCCAACTTTTATCTTCTGCCATCTGCAATTTTGGAGGATGTGATTGAGTTCTGTTGCCCTTGAAGACAACTGAAAAAGTTGTTTTTCTCTACCTCTGGAGACTGAAACCACTGAAACTACATGGTTGTCTAATGCAAGAGCCAATTTCTACAATGAACATCTGGGGAAAACAAGAACAAACCTTTCATCACTTTGAATATATTCTAGAATAAGCAAGCCCATTTTATTTCACATTTGTTATTTTGACTTCACAAACATCATGCGTTCAAAAAGTGGAGCAGCTAGGAAAATGAAAAAATAAGAAAAACCAAGAAGAAAACACAGAAAATGAAGGTGATGGAATGTCCAATTGCGCAAAAACCTAGAGAAAAGCGGAAACAACTGCTTCCCTGTCCCAAAGGGCTGATTCCTGGTGCCTGGGTTTCTGTACCAAAGGTGACCTTTCCAGCCTTGCGAGGGATGCTGATGCAGAGAGGCCAGAAAGCCCTTTTTGCATTTTGGTCACGTCAAGAGGATCAGGAATAAGGGCTTTTTTCACTCCACTCTGCAGCAGGGGTGATGGTAGCAGGGGGGACAGTAATGCAGTGGGGAGGCAGCGGGGCTGCCTTAGCATGGGAAAGCCCTCATCTCCTCCCCAGGGATGGCTCTTAAGGGCCCCATTGCACCTCCACGTTGGTTCCCACTGCTGCTGGAAGACTTTCAAATGCTTTGCGGGGGCAGCTAGCAGGATATCATCTCCAGGAGGTGAGCAAGGGGCAAAAGCTATTCCATGCAAATAAGACATATGCTGTGCAATTGCTTCCTATCTCCCTGTGTGATGCGGACTGTGACAGACCGTTGGGACGGTGACCCAAGGTCTTTCCCAATGCATGACGGATAAGACAAACAAGAAACTGAAAGAGATTACATTTAATTTCCTGGCTACTGCCAGAAATTGTGATCCAAGGTGAAAGGCCATGTGTGTCTGCGTAGATATACACATACGTATCCTCCATGCTATAGGGACCAGTCAGTATCTAGTGTTGCCAGTAATTGCCATTTCTATTGCCTTTCAGGACAAAAGCACCAGAAAGAAGGCACTGAAGCATAATTTTGGTCTGAGGGATGTAATTACTACTTGCACTTTTTTTTTTTTTCAAGTCACTAGCTTTCTAGCAAGTTTTAGAAGTGCTATAAGTTATACCAAATCAACAGCATACAGATGTGGACACTCTCCTCTGAAAAGTGAAAGAAGCCCTTATTCCTGATCCATTTACTGTGACCAAAATGCAAAAAGTAATTGTGAAAAAGGAATTGTGTAAACTCTGCTAAACCAGACTCTTTGCTATAGACAACCTTTAAATGGTCTATTACTTTTCATTACCCAAAATTATAAGGTTAAAATCACATATTTAATAGGTTGCTTTTCAGTGATTAGGCAAATCCTTTCTCAGATAACCACAGGTTTTGAAGAAATTATTATTGCAAATGTTATGTGTATACTAGTCTGCATTTCTATTTCAATCTTTTTTATATAAATTAACTTTTATAATTTCCTTTTTTTAAAAATACATTAGGAGTCATGAATATTCTGAAATAACATGAAACTATCTTTCATATTTCAATGTTCATCTGTCAGCTACTCCTAAAAAGAGGAAAAAAAATATCTTGCACAACATTTAATTAAAATGTGACCTTAATATTTAAAAACACAACATGAAAATACCCACATCAGATGAAAATCCCATGGGCTATAATAACTTTCTGTGATTCAACAGATATAAAACAGTGTAGGATAAAATTAACTTCATGCTGCCAGATAAATCAGCATGTGTCATACTCACATTACCATGTATTCTATTACTACAGTTAAGCAAATGTTTGCTTGAAGCAAAGTATATGTTACATTAAAAAAAATCTGTACGTACAAATGCATGCATATAAATTATGGTGGCATTAGTCATAGCTCTATAATTAAAACTGAGCTGAATATTGCATGAAAAGCAGGAACTCACTTAACCTTCGATTCTCTACAACAGTAATTTCAGCCTGCAAACATCAGTTCCACAATCCAGAACTCACAGAACTTTATAACAGGGATTCAGTTGGCCCATCATTTATTTTCACTTTATTAGAATATTTTTCTTAAGTTGCAGTAAGCATCCAAAACAAAGAGATATCTCTTTCCAAAGAAACAGATGAAATAATTTTGTACATCTTTACCAGCTGTCTTCTTTTGTTATATGCATTGGTAAAGATGGCTTTTTAGCTTAAGATTGTTTTCACTAATCATTAACAAATGTCATCCTGCATAAGATGATATTCACTAAATATGTACTTCAGAGTTTTCTAGGGAATGTTTATTGGGAAATTTTTTTAAAACCATGCTTTTCAATAATGCATATTAATACGTACATAAATGAACTCAATATTAACAAAGAATACTCAGCTTCAGTTTTCATTATCCTATTAAAATTTTGCCTATTAGTCCTCTTTATTCCTGAATATATTAAAGCAATCTATTGAGTCATTGTTTATACATTCCAGAACAGCTTGCATTCCTTTACCTCCTTTTGGATAAAAGCTTGTTTTCCTTACCCTTTTAATATTAAATTGAGATATTTTTTTTTTTAATTTTAAGCTTACCTTAATTGTTCATTTCAATTTTTCAGATGACTTGTATTCAGTGTTATTACCTGCATTTGGTTTTCATGTACTTTTATGGCCATGCATGAAAACTCCAATAATTTTGGAAAGTTTTCATTGTATCAACACCATTGGCAGGTATGATCAGAATGATCATTATTAGTTCGTACTATTCCTGTGAAAATTCCTGGAAGGAGCCCAGATTTTTTTGTTCCTATTCCCAGAGAAAAGACAGGGGCTTTTCTGCTGCAGATCAAGGGTATTTTTGGAAGACATCACCAGTTTCAGTGTACAGACAAGATATTCTCTTCAACTCCCTTTCAGCCTTACTTTCTGTGGTTTTGTGAGTTAGCATCTGATTTTATGTAAGTGTGTATATACATGTTCATAAATAATATATACAGACATTTCTTGGTATTTGGTTATTACTAACATGTAAAGAAGACAGATTATTTTACTTCAAATCCTGAATTTCTCTTATTTCATATAGCCATACAACTCCGTACTGCAATGCAACTGTTTTTTAGTACATTTATTTCCCTGGAAGGTAAACTGAGATAAATATTTTGTAATAATTCATCTATTTTTAGACAGTAATGATATTTCCCCTGTCAAATAATTTGCTTGTGGTAAACTAGACGTACGGGCTCTGAACAGTCAGTTCCCAAATTCTAATTGCTAAAAGGCATTGAATTTACACCATCCCCAGGCATCACCATGAAATCTATTTGTAACAGTATATATTTATTTTCTTTAGGAAATATAGAGCTTCAGCTACGTATGCTCTTTGCAAATCCATATCGCCACAGGATTATGTGCAGCAACACATTCTAACAATGAGATACGCTGGTGGCTATGATGTAAGGCTCCATACAGTAATACTCAAAATTGACATTGCAGTTACCCTGGCCTTCCAGTAGATGCCAATATATTACAGCAGATATTATGATGGACGTCAAATCATATTAACTCAAGAATAAGGAGAATAATATATATTTTTTTCATATATGTTCTTGGCCTGATCTGGATTAAAACTCCCACAGTTAACATGCCATCAGATTTGTATTAGCTGCCAGTCCTTGCCACAGTCTTAACTGGAGTCTATTTAAATGACCAAGTGTCATTTAAAGATTCTCTAAATTAAGTAAGTCTGGTTCTGTAAATTCAGCAGACACCTAACCAGACGATGCTCTGGAGCCTTCTGAACAACCATCAGCCTCCTTAGAGAGCCTGGGCAGAACTGGCACAGACAATCATCTTTCCACTCAGCCCAAACTTCAGGTACCATCAGATCTAGTTTGATCACCCGTGTGCCGTGCAAATCATGATGAACTGTATCCATCATACAGATAACCAGCAAATTGATGTTTGCCCAACATCGGATTCAGCTCCCTTCAGAGGGAACTGAAGACACTTTATACTCAGCATGAAATATATTGTGGCAGTGACTACAGGCTCCACAATATTTCATTGTATTGGAAACTCCTAATTTAAGTGCAACTCATACCCTATCCTGAGGAGCCTACACACAAGACTTAAGATACTCCTTAGCAACTTGAAGCCTCCTGTTTGTCTTAGAAAACCATTCTACAAACTGGATTTTCGTCCTGCTACACGACTGGCAATAAGCAGGTTGGGAAGTACGCTTTTGTTACACACCAACCTCTGAAAGCTATGATGCAAACTTTACATTGGCTATGTCTGAAGACTTTAAAGAGCATTATTGTGTGGCAAAGGCTCTGAAGGGCTTGCTTGCTGACCTCCACCGCTTGGGGAAGTTGTGTCACTACTCTCTAACCACCAGGACATTAGCACTTCACAGCACTCTGCCAATATTCAGCAGCCACATTCTCAGCCTCTGACTCCTCTTTGATTTTTGCCTAATTTGTTTTCTCTGGCTGTGACACTGGCCGGCAGTGCCCAGACTCCTGCAGCAGCAGACTCCCCAGTCGCTGGTGACCAGAAGCAGCACCACCAGGAGAACCACGCACTGCGGGGCCTGGCTTCGGGGGGAGGAACAGCACCTACCCCATCCCTAACCTGACGGCAACAGAGAAGTCACAACATGTGAACTAGACTGAGCTCTCAGTTACCAGGTGTGTGACACGAGACGCTGTACAGACGTCAGAATGATCTGTACCAAAACACTTTTAACTTAAATTGCTTAACGGGAGTTATTTTTAACTCTACACTGTAGTTTCACACAAGAATGTGCTGTTTAGTGAGATTTCAAAGTCAGTCTGGGAGAGCTAGGCTACCTTCCCTCTTTGTATTCTGCTCACTGTCCACCGTGCTGGGTATTTAGGCATTGCAATTTCGTTTTTATGTTGATTCACCTGTTTTATTGGGAGTTCACATACCATGTAGCAACATTCTTCTTCACCCTTCAGTTTTACATGAGTTTCATTTGAATTCCTTTGAATGAGAGCACTGCATAACACAAATCAAGCCATGGTCTCATTAATACTCAATAGTAACTTTTTGCAACCAAGGTGTTTTGGCGGGCTTTATAAGAGAAATTTTAACAAATAAAAAAGAAAATCTGTAGTCACACAATCTATTGTAAGGGAAACCAAGGAAGACAGAGAAGCTGCTAACAGGTACCTACTACCATGGAAGTTTTCTCTCTCATTGAATAAAGTCAGGATGTCTTTTCTTTTTGACACGTATATCCTTTTTCTTTATGTGTATATGTACCATGCTGAGTTTGAGATTCCTAAATTTCATAGGGTAATCACCTATCATACATTGAAATCATTTGCATTTACATAGTGAGTTGCTACAGTACTATTGTCTGTACTGTGATTATACCTATATCCATCAGAGATTCCTATTTTTCACTCTTTGGTTTAGCAAATATTGATTATCTAGAACTATTTTTGATATCCACATATGTGTTGGGAAGCAGAAGATCTTTTTGCATAAGCAGACCAAAAGCTTACTTAAGATTTTGGAAATGTAATACAATGATTAACAGAGAGCCTTGAAATATAAAACAGACATGGAGATTTATGTAGTATAATAATGAGAATATGAACTTTGGGATTATGTGCACAGTGAGAAAAATAAATATTGGAAGAAAAACAATAAATATTTTAAACTAAACGATTACTTGCAAACACTAACAGATAGCTAGCTTATTGGATTAAACTAATTGCAGTAGAGTATTTTATAGTTTCTGTAAATGAGATGTTCTGTGTAAGTACGCCTTGAGCCTCAGAGAAACAACATCCCTGAGGCTGCATTTCACTCACTGGGATAACAGATGAATTAAACATCCTCCTTCCCTCCCCTTAACTGTTGAGTGGGATAGCTTCCTGTCTGGCATTAAAAACCTTCTTTCCCCATGGATCTGTTCTTTCATAAAGGTCAGCAGAGCCTCTACGTTACCCTTGTCACTTAAAACAAAAAAGAAACCAGTTAAGTATACCGGTATATTTCGTAACCCTTGAGTTCTTAGGGGTTTTTTTTGCCCTTCTTTTTTAAAGACACACACTGAATATATTGCAATTTTATTTTTTTAAAAAGGAACAAATGAGAGAAAGATATTTCTCATTGAAAATGTTTGCTTTATGATGTCATAATATTTATATAAAAGCAATCTTCAAAAGAAACCCATATTGTTATTTGGCAAGTATTTCTTCCTTTGCCAGACAGAAAGTTATTTTTACTTAACAATTAAGGCCCTTGCTAAGATGCTTCCTCAAAGATATTTCTTCCAACACAACTATTCTGTCATATGACTAACATCAAAAAGAGGATAATTATATTGCACTGACTCTTCAAGGGATGTTTTCAATAAAACAAGCTGGCTGAAGAAAAATCAGAGTGCAGTTTCAATTGTTAGGCACTAGATATTTCTTAATGCATTTTGGTGCTATACAATGTTCCAGTTGTTTGGATTAGCTGTTAATATTAGCCTTGATTATAAGTTTTAGCCACACATTACTTTATTTCTGAGCTCTCTAGTGATGCACTTTGTAGTTTTAAGAGTCAGCCGCAATCTATACAGCATGCAAAGCTAAAAAAAGAAGCCTGAATTATAATCTCACTCAGTGTAATTTGAAGTGGCACTGTAAACCACATGCAAATGTCAATATTATTCTCCATATGCAAATATTCTCTTTGTTTGCATAATCCTCAAGAGTATCGTGTTACAGTATTTGGCTGCTTCTAGCAGTCCAAAGGGCAAAGTGCTGGAGACACCAACAGTAACATATATTACGAGAAGCATTTGAACAAAAAAAAAAAGTTTTTTTGGCCTTGGCAAAACCAAAGTTACCAAATTTAGTCTCTGGTTACGAGTAGGTCAGTTGTACATATGTCAAGTGAAGTTTGCAAGAGTCAAACAAACGAGATACTCCCTAGCACTTCACCCTCCTCCCACAGCCCCCATTACTCTCAGCACAAGTAAGAGGAAGACACACTAACAATTCCACTCTAGGCCGTGATACAGCAAGCGTTTGTACGCCCACACACTTACACACACTCCCTCCCCAAATAAATGAAAATAATACTTTACAATCCAGAACATATGCCCTGCCTTAAGTCAGTTTTTTTCATTCATTCTTTTAACCAGCCTTTACTGCCCCTCAAGGCTGGCCATCGGGTCCATCAGGCACCAAGCTCAGGCCAACAAGACTGACTGCACACATAGGTGAACCCACCACAGATCCCAGTGATGAGGCAGCTTTCTTTGCACACTAGTTGAAGTAGCCATTGACCAGTTATTGTGCACAGTAATCAAGGCATTTTTGCCTCTTGAGTGAACGAGAAGCGTTGTCCTTTCCCTCTCTTTCATGTGCACATATATGCCAAATTCTGGAATCCTTCCACCTCATGCCCAAAGAAGAGTGGTTTTTTATCTGTAACATCCACTGATGCAATAACCAATAGTTTTCACTGTGAAGATGAGACTGTTGTTGCTAAATGTTGTTGACTTGACAACAAAAGTATTCCTATACTTTGCCCATTTTGAAGTTTTCCATAATTCTAATTTTCTTTATGTACCTATAGGTCTTCATGCTCTTTGATGTTGGACACTTCTCTGACCCAGGAATCTCCTTGGGAAGGCTTCTTCACAGGCCTCCCTCAGCATACACCCTTGCTCAGTTAGCTCCACATTTCCAGCGTAGGATTCAGCTCGAGCATCATCTGTTCAACCAGCAGTTCCAGCTGACCTTCTTAAGGGACGTTTACTTGCCAGAGGAAGTTTTTTTTTAACTGTAGTATTTTTTAGGAACCCTGACTCTTCCTTCAGAGCAGTTATTTTTTATTGCAGTCAATTTCAAAACTTGGGGTCATTCTAAAATCCATTATGGTCCACTAACTGATTTCATAAGTCTGTTTTTTCCCATGTAGCACATGTACTCCTAGAAGAAGGTTCCAATTAGTGGCTTTGTTAGTTTGTTTGTGTTTAAGTCAGTAGGAAGTACAGCTTTACAGATCTAGCTCAATGATCCAAAACCTTTTCTTACCTTTTATTGCACAGCAAGGCACTGCATACTTTATTTCCAGTTTCACCCCCCTCCAGTTTGCCTCCTGCATTTATTGCCTCAGATATGCAGCACAATAAACTACGCTTTCAGATAAGGAACTGCATATTTTTGCTAATTATCTGAACAGAACTATTAGCAGTGAGACACAGCAGAATTTCTTTGCATTGCTAATAATTCCTTGTCACGGTACACGTCAGATATATAGAAAAAAAACAAAACAGGAGGAGGTGGTGGCGATTGCAGTTGGAGTGGATGAGAGCAGTTCCTCGCTTTGCTGCTCTGACGCAAGGGTGGGCAAAGCCCGTACAGGAGCAGCTGGTTGTGCACGGCATTTGAGCTAAAACATGGGCTTTGTCAGAAGGTAATGTAAGCGCCTCAGGTCGAGTTTAGGCTGTGTTATTTGACAGGCTTTCTTGCGAACATTTTAAAGACAGTTCTAGCTCCCTCTCGTGGAGGATTAGCCACAGGCAGCATTTTCCCTACGAACGGGACAGGACATACTGGTTACACATTTACATGTTCTTGTCCCTAAAGTTTATATACTAATAAGATAAACTGTTTTATTAAACAGATTAAAAAGCCATCACACTTTAAAAAACATATTTACTTTATCTGCACTACCTGCCTACACTAAACCACTCCATTCATCAACACAATACGTTACTTTATCAGACTTCAGCGAAGCTTCACAAGGCTCCTTTCTCTCCTCAGCGCTTCCCCGGCTCTGTCTGTGCCATATCCACCTTGCCGGCCAACCTCTAGCTCCTGCTTGCACCGTACCCGAAGATGGAAGATGCTCTTCTTGCCAGAGCTTTCCCTCAGCACTCAGCATCACGCCACCTGACAACTACCCCTAGGATAAACTGAACCAACCGAGCTCTTTTTGAAGACAATATTTATACTTCGTTCTTGTGGTTGTTTTCTGAGCTGTTTGAAAAATTTTTTACAGTGTCTTTTTTCATAGCAGTGATATAAAAAGTGACATTGCAATCCGGTAACAAAACAGCTGATGCTATATACAGAAGTAATACCTGTTTTCCTGTTCTTCCTTCGTATTTCCATTCAGTTCTCCATGGATACATAAAATATGAAGATGACATCATCTTACTAAATTCTTATGTTTATTTGATGGTCCTTCATGATCTGAAGACCTTCCTTTCCTTCATTAAACAGAAGAGAAAAAGTAAAGTGAAACAAGAACCCAGAGGGAAAAAAGCATCATCTAGACTTAAATCCTTACAAGATGCCCCCACATTGTGTCTGACTGGTGAGAAAGTACCTTGCTGTTACATTTTTACATGAAGTTTTCTATGTGCTATTTATATAAGGCATTAATTGATATGGCATATCAAATAAACAATATTTTGTTGAGGTCAGAATTCCACCACGTGTCATGGTCATCACTGCATTTAAAGTACAGGCAACATGCAAGAAGTCAATTTTTTGTATGAAAACTGCTCTTTAAAAAGGAAGTTGTACAGCCTTATAGATACAAAAAGGAAAGTGATTGCATAACAGTAGTGTATTGTAGCACTTAAGATGCCATTCACTAGTCCTGCTGTTAATAAACTAAACCAAGCAATTTTTATATGATGTGTTTTATTTTTGTCTATATTGGTAATAGATATTGCAAATGCTAAGTAAAAAAAAAAAAAAAAATCACCCACAAGACTGTAATAATAGAGGTGGATGATTTTACACAGAAGCATCCTTTAGAAAAGGGTTACCTGCATTTGTTCCAGCCTCCACTGGCCTCCACTGAAGCAGTGAAATGGTTCCAGCACAGCAAAATGTTGAATTTCATCTCCATGGCTGCAAAGAGAACAAATACAGCAGCTGCTTCCTAGGAAAGTGCAGCCAAAATAAGTAATATGGATGCTCCTGTAGAAACAGTGGACACCTCCTAGGCTCCCACAGGTCTTCTAGGCTTGAAAATGTCTGTGTAGTTCCAATCCAATCCACAGCAGGCTACTTAATTATGCCAGGTTCAACTCTTTGGCTAGTGTAATCTTTCTTACTGTCTGAACACTCGTGCCAGCAATAAAGTAAATAATAATAATACTGCTGAGTACAATCTCCCTTGAGAGAATTTAATAATTTTTATTTGAAACTTCTGTACTACTGAAATCTGACAGAACAATAAACATCTGTCCTGGTTTTCAGCTGGGATAGAGTTAATTTTCACAAGAAGCTGGGAGGGGACACAGCCAGGACAGGTGACCCAAACTAGCCAGAGAGATATTCCATACCATATGATGTCATGCTCCCTATATAAAGGAAACTGGCTGGGAAGGAGTCGGCAGCGCAGGGACAGGCTGGGTGTCTGGTCGGGTGAGCAAATTGCATTGTGTATCACCCGCTTTGTATATTCTGTTAGACGCACTTTTGTTGTTATTTCCCTCTCCCTTTGCTGCCCCAGTAAACTGTTCTTATCCTACGTCACGTGTTTTACCTTTTTCTTCAGATTCTCCTCCCCATTCCACCGGGGACAGGGGCAAGCGAAGCGCCACGTGGTGCTCAGCTGCAGGCTGGGGCTAAACCACGGCAACATCCTTTGAAAATTCATGTTTCTCATAAATTGAGTCTGATAGAGTGGTAATATAGCTTCTCATAAATTTGTTATGTGTCTTCTTTTCACTTTTATTTTCAGAAAAAGAATTACCCCCTGTAAAGAATCTAATTTGCAACACCATGAATCTGCGGAAGCACAAATGAAGCTTAGTAAAAAAGAACAACATACTTTCATTATGGTTCTTGTGACTGGTCTTTGCAATGTCTTATTTCAGTATTTTGAGGCAACTTACAATCAGCGAATTCACATCTACCAGGAATTTACCCTCCTACTCAGATGAACTGGAAGAAATAACTGATTCTGCCAGTGTTGGTGGTGCTCAGCCAGCCAGAGCTCCCAGCAAAGATGACTTGCACAGAATATTTTTTTTTCTTGCAAAAATATTTTTTAAAATATATTACAGGATTAAAAAAAACCCAACCAAACAAACAAAAACCCAAGCGTGCCTCCTTATTCTACCTTTGAACATAAAGTACATAATGCAAAAACCCCTATGTACATGTCTTGTTAACACCTCCAAAACTCTGATAAAATCATAACTTTAGGCTTGTTACCATCATTATAGGCCAAGGCAATATTTTATTTGTGCACAAGTACTCAAATTATATCTTAATTGCTCAACACTAGGCAATCATTGATTTTAAGTGATCAGTTCTTGAGGATAAAGAATAAGCTAAACATAACCAGGAGTTACCAGTAAGCCTTTTAAATGATCATTAAAACCAGAGAATCACTCTTTTTCACTCCCCAGAAAACTAGTCTATTTAACTCACAGCTTCAAAGAATCACAGCAGGTACCTTTGTGTGGTTTTGCTAAATCAATCCCTGCTTTAATTAAAAACTGTTTGTATCAGAAAAGAAAATGAAAGTAAGTATGAGAGATGGACTTTAGTGTATTGTAAATCTTCTCTAAAGCTCAAGACTAATAGGTACTATTGGGCCATTTGACTATGTCTCCTACAACCTCCTGTTGTTGTTGTTTGGTCCTGGTTACTCCTCGAGGAGCACAGGGCTGCAACAACACTATGCCACCGAACCCGGTGGGATAGTGTTGTTGCAATTTCTGTAACAGATTTTGTTTTTTACATGATTGGGTTGTTGGCCCAAAACAAAACCCCCAACCTGGAGGGCCAGGGTGCAACATTTTAGTCTGGCCCAACAGGGCACGCAAGCCACCACACCACGACAAGGTAAGTTGCACCAACTAGTGGTGACCTACAACCTCCTAGTTAGAGTCTTTTCATATTGTTACTACACTTTTTTTTTTTTTTCTTTTGGTCTCTTTTTACCTCTGCCACAATATAGCCTAAACATTTCTTCTAAGGGAAACTTCTCCAGAAATGTGTTTTCTCCCTTGGTTAGCCATCATCTTCCAGTGTCTAGCCTGAAGTTATTTGTAACCTATTTGCGTGCATTTGTTCTGGCATCAGGCACCTGTTTATCTAGCTCTTTCTCATTGTGCTCAGTCTCTAGATTTACCCATGAGTTAGAATCCCATTCTCTATCTTTGGAAGGCAAAAGAGATCAGCCTGTTAGCTTCCTTTTGCACTTGAGGATCCCTGCCCCCTTACTGTCCAGTTCTTGTCAACTTTTATTTCTCTTGAGTATGTTCCCGTTCCCTTCTTACAGATCTGTATTCCAACAGTGCTTTACTGCTAATATTTCATCTCTTCATGGAAAATGTATTTCTGGATGACCCACCAATTGTATCTGCCTAGAAGTGAAGAATTGATCTGGCATGATTATTCCTTAAAATAAGTCATACAAGGTGGCAAGGAGACAAAAAACCCCAGTCCTTCTACGGAACACTACAGACATCTGTACCAGAGAAAGAAATGTAGGAAACTGAATAGAAGACCCTGAACATGTTAAATACTAAGTGTGATTACCTGTGCCAATTAGCATAACTGAGAATGCGTGGGGTAATTAGTGCAGGCTGGATGTGCAGCAGACTAAGCCTGTTCAGCAAGACAGCCAGGGTGGGGGAAGAGACACGCTGTTACCATGTGCCAGGGGGCACCCCCTTAGCACAGGGGTAGTGGAAGATGTTCTACTGGAAGTGACCAGGTGAAGGTTAGGAGACCCAGCACCCTGTCGGAAGAGTGGCCCATAGAGTTGTCCAAAAATCTGTCTTCTAGTGTTGGTAAAGAAAAGCAAACTCTATTAATGATTTGGGTGTGGGTGTGTGGGTGTGTGGGCGTGTGTGTGCAGTTTGACAGAGGAGGTGAAGAAAGGAGTGAAAGAAGGAGACTTCTAATGGTCAGCAGTGCTTCTAGGAGAATCAGCTGGGCATACATAGGCAGGCCCAGTAGCAGAATCATTACATGCTAGTTTAGCATTTCTAGGAGAAAAAGAGGCAGAAAAAGAACAGTGGACACCAAGATAGAAGACACCAGTTTCAAGGAAATAATTATATTTCACTGGCAAAAAAGTAGTACGCTCCTTCAGAGAAAAATTAAAGCAATTGCACCATCTAAAAAAAAGCAGAATAAGGAAACTTAAGAGATCAGCTTGACAAAGTCATAAGTCCTAAATAATCTACACTCAAGAAGAAAGTATGCAACAGGAAATGAATAAGGAGCAAAAATTTTTCTCAAGCATGAAGGACAGAATGAGGCTGTCCAAGGCACAAAGTCGGATCCAACAGGCAAAGGTCATAAAGAACAGAAAAAAAGACTGTCCACACATATCCACATACATTCTAAGGAGAAAAGCGCAGAAAGAGATGGCATGGAAAAAGGTAATGTTTATTCATTGTCTGCTTTAACGTCAGATTCACATGTTTGTACTTTAGTTTTGTATTGACTTACTCTTACCAGCTGCAGATCTTTCACATCTTCCTATTGAAATACTTATTTCCCTTCTCCTACCCCTAAAACTACCCTAGCTCATCAAGGTTTTTTTCAATATTTATCCTGTCCTCCAGCACGCGTTATACCCCTTACAGTTCCATGGCATCTGAGAAGTCAACAGCACACACACTCTCCATCACCTAGGCAAAACGTGAGTTAGTATGGAACACAAGCCAGACCCTTGCAAGACCCCACCCAACACATATTCTACTTCTTTGACAGTATTTGCAATGGCAAGCTTGTTTGAAA
>VXBL01001618.1:11848-28982 GCA_013400195.1 Aramus guarauna | reverse complement strand
GCTAATGAAGGTCATAAAAATACATGGATACTATATAATTTATTTCATGGCATATTTTTGTTTTCTCTCCTCATTTCTGAATGAAACTACTTGAATAGGCAGATACTTCTAATCACTACATTCCCCACAGTAAACCACAGAGTAGCCTGAGAAAGGAGAGTCTTGGCTGAAATCAAAGACAAGAAAGAAATCCGTATCTTATAAGAGATGTCTAGTCTTTGACACTTTCAATATTCTTTCTTCATGCTTTCTGATTCATTTCTTGACTCTCTCTTTCCTGGAAGTCTTAGCTACTCGGTGTCACACCCTTCACTCATATATCTTTTGAACAAGAACGTAATTTTTACTGACTGCTGACAGTTTGTCATCTTTCTCCCAAGAATTCATACCGAGAAATGCTGATCTTGCAGTATATCCAAGACTGAAAGAGGTTTTTGCTTAATAAGCTAAAATATATAAACAGCTCTGGTACATGAGGTTGCAGTGAAGTACTGAAATTCAATTCTGTTTATTCCTCTTTCTTCTCAGTACAATTCTCTATTTTTTAATCCTTTATTTAAAGGAAGCTTGTCAGAAAAATCCTTTCCTGTTTGAGAAGAACTTGGAGGATTAAAGCTCAGGGTCAGAAGGACAAGGACCCACTGTCCCCCAGCCCAAGCATCCCTACCTGGAGCCCTGTTTTGCAAAGCTAGTGCAATACACAGAACCCTAACAGGGTTATACTACTTCTCCTTACTTGTAACAGCACTGTTTGACATCCTCTTAGGAGAAAGTCACCTGGAGTCATTTTTCAGTTTCTCCTTCTTTCTCCAGTGATGGGTTCAGAAATAAAGAGCTAGCCTACAGAAACTCTGGGTTTATATTGTCACCAGGTTTCAAGCCTGAAGAGTTGTTAAAAAATTCCACATCATTCAGACATGGCTATACCCGAAATCATGACAATAGAGGCAAAGGCTCAGCATCTGGAGTTTTACTTATATAAAATAATCCTCACTAATTAGGCTGGGGAAAAATCAATTTAAAATATATCTCATGTACTAGACCACCATAATGCCATGTCATACCTCTGAAGAAGATGAAGCCTAACAAATAAAAAAAAAATAATCTGACAATAGTGTGGATATGCAAAAGAGCACATAAAATCATATAAAATGAATGGCTTATTCCAGTTTTTTTAGTTTCTTTTTTTTTTTTTTTTTTTTTAATTGAGACGGAAGTCTTGGGTGGCTGTAATTTTATTGCAGGGGGTGTTACCCTTATTTAATATTAGAATGGCAATTCTCAAATGCTTTTACCACAGGGCTGTATCTCAATGGATACACAGAGCTCATTACTTCCATTCGCAGTCACACAAGATCTGTATCTACCCTGCAGAACTGCATGAGATACCATCCTGTAAACACTTAGTGTCTGGAGCAGCGCCTGCACAACATGATCAGCCAACTGTCTTAAGGCCACCAACAAGTGTTCTGCAGACCAGCAATTCCAAAACTCTTCAACGAACAAATATTTAGAGCGTCTATGTCTGCAAAAATGTTTTCTTACTACATTTTCCAAACCCACAGAATAACCTTCAGGGAGATGTAAAGGCGGCCAAAGGGTTCCGGCAAACACCATTTCAACAGCAGTGCTCCTTTTAAGCTCTGCAAAACGCATAGATGCATGCTCATACAAACTCATACATGCTCATAAATGTAATCTATCAGAATTTGTCAGGGCAACACAAACCTGGGGACAAAACCATGAGCACACTATAGTGTCATTCGCTTTTGACCTTTCCTGTTTAGAAAATGGCAAACAAATTCTGGTTCTGCTCCATTAGGAAAAAACCATCATGAAGAATCATACAGCTGTGTTAGGACACTTCAGATGTACGCCTAAGCCCTGCTCCTCAACAGAGTGGTGGTAGTACAGCACCGTGTACAGAAACAACCCAGCTGCAAATGCACCAGGACCAAACCATGCTTGGTTTTCTCTAGCTTTGCCTATCAAGTTGGCTGCGGACTGCAAGATTTCATAATTTTTTCTCTCATGTTGATTATGATTGCAACAAAGTGCAATTTTATATTAAAGCCACTCCTTCAGCCAAGGCATTGGGTTGCTTCCACCCAGCTGCCAATTTTCACAGAACCTGGAGGAATTGCATATTTCATGATTGCTGACGTGCTGCTCGCATTAACCAATGAAACCAGCATTTTGGGATAAGAAGGTACAAATCACACTTGAGCACTGCAGGAAAGGTAGCGTTAGGCTAAAAAGAGGAGGCTGCAGTGGTGATATAGTGAGTAGGGAGGGACTCCTTGCATAATGTATTTGCTCACAAGCCAAGTACTAACAGGGTCTAAATAAGCTCTCTTTAGTAAAGTACTGACAACAATTAAACAGTTCGAAAATTTTTTTAAGTTGATTATAGTTCTAAGGTTTGGAAATCTTGGTTCTAACAAACTTATTTATTCTACTGAACCTTTGAAATTTTTTCTCCTCACCACAAGAATTAATATCTCATTTGTTTTTGGCAGAGAAAAGGGTTGATAATGAGGATTGTCTAATTCTTATATAATCCTCTTGCTAAAAAGGAAGAAACTCTAAGGAAAAAAGTAAATATAGATGTTTTATAGTCTGAGACTACACACAAAATATTATGAGTACTCTGACAGTTTTGGTTGCACATTCGTAATTGGTTCAAAACCAACTGTAGAATAACTTTAAAATACATTACATATATAAAATCCTTAACAGGATTCCATCAAACAAGAAAGAAAAACCTGTGCTTTTTAAAAGACACTGAAGGACACCTTTGTGATATTCAGACATTAGGTATTGTTTGTGGTCTTATCAGACCTATGTCCAAAAACTACTGCATTATAGCATGACCTAGTGCTACAAGGAAGTCAATTATTTAACAAATGTTTGAATCACTAAAGTTTGTAAAAGAAAATTTGCATCCTCCACTGTCAACACTTCACATCCTCATATATCAAAACATGTAAAAAAAAAAAAAAAAATCATTAGGGCACCACTTCTCAGAGTAGCAGCCTGAATAGAACTTTAAGATTAATTAGGAAGACAATAGGTATTCCAGAAACTGACCCACCTCTGCACAGGTCATTTTGTTTATTTTCTTCTAATTGCATTCTTTCCAAGAATGCAGAATCTAGATTGAGAAGGAGACACCTGCAAAATGTGGCACATTAGGAAAATTTTGTGTATTTGGAAGGAATTAGTAGAAGGCAAACTACTATGAAAAGTCATCTAATCCATTTATGATGCACATACAATTTCAGATAGCTACATACAACAGGAGGTCAGAGTGTTATAATCTCAAATAAACCAGCAGCTATAGGAATACTTATTAAAACTTCTGGACGTACGCACCATATCTGACCTTATTAAACTGGCATCCATTAAGGACATGGGCTAAGCCAGAAACGAGCTACAGGGAAAGTTTCATAACCACTGCAGTGTACAAATTCAATGTGTAAAACGTCAGCCACTTAAATTTCCAAATCGGTGAGACTACAGCTCCTGTTATCAGAGTAGAGTATTTGATGTAATCCCCCAAACATGTTTTGTAGCTACCAAAAAAATAAACATGTCTACGCAGAATTTAACTTTGCCGTCTACCTAGACTGCCAAGTTTCAGTTGGTTATATGTTGGCCAAAATCTGTTACACTAAACAAGCATTGCATAACACGTCTCTCCCAACCTCTGAGCTGGGCTCCACTCACCTAAATTAGTAGACAGAAGACAAGGACTCCAAACAACTGTCGGGCATTTCTGGCTTTGGAGATGAGACTGAAGATATATTCTCATTTTTGCAAGCTGCTGAATTTAGGCACTTTTCTTTGTTAAAGACCTACTCAGAATTCTCAAATGTGATTTCAGGTAAGATCAAAACTGCATTTATCTCTACCATAAAAGAGGGGGTAGTCAAAAACAAAAAAGCACATTTGTTGACTAAATCTTTTTTATTCGGAGCTCAAACAGTTTTTATTCTACAGAAACATCTGAAATAACATGGCATCTTGAGATGTACAATTATTCACTTCAATTAATAAATATCAGGAGCTTTATGACCATCAGTGTTACTCAATATGTAAGTGGTAGAGTTCAGAAGTTTTTGGCTTACTGACCTGTTTGACTTCAAGCTCCACCAGAGATAATATATGTGTATCATAACTAATTCTTCTGGTTTATAACAGGTCTTCATATGCAATAATTATCTTCTACTTTGTGCAACCACAGAGCATTACTTCTACCTAATGCGTCATTTCCTTCAGGGCAAGAGGCAAATGACCTATTAGATAAAAAATATTAATATCTGCATGCTTCTTTTTACATGTCAAAGGAACAATCAGGAGGACACTTAGTAGTGGTAGTTCTGAGTGCGCAGCCACCCGTTAATTTTAATGACAGTACTGAGCGACAGTGGCACTTAGCTGAAGCAGTTAACTGCATAATAATCGCTGTGGTGCACGGCATAGGATTCAGTTAGCATTACACTTAGTAGGTTATCAGTTTGCCACTCTACAAATCAAATAAATTATCTTTCAGCCTCGGCACTTCTACCAATACTGCTTTTTTTGCATATTCTATTCAGAAGTATGTATCTCAAATCGATCTGTATTCATGCCCCTATAAAGGCAAAAAGTTGATTGTCTTACAGATGACACAGAAAGAGGAAAGCAAACAAAATCTTCATTGGTTATTGAAAAGGAGGAAGATTGCTTTTTGATAAAGGACAAAACAAATAATAAATGACATGAGAAACAGCATGCAAATGTTTCCATCATATGCAAAACCTTTTATTTTGGCCCTACCTATGTGGAGCAATGAAGAGCTTTCCACCAGCCTTTGCCATGTGCTCTCCACGCTGTTCCAGAGTAGAGGTCCTTCTTTCCCATCCTACTGCAAGCACCCTCAAACAGCAAGGGAAGGGCACCCTTTACCATTTGCCCACAGGCAGAGCTAGCAAACACTCATAGATATCTGCAAAACCCAGCACAGACATTTGCTACAGCTGACATCTTGTATCAAGTCTTAACTGGAACATTAAAAATGCTTTGTGTGAGCCATGCCAAATTTTCTTCTGCTTGTGGGCAGCTAGAGTGAACAAGTTACATGCGTCTTAACAAGTATTTTTCTTCAGCACTTCCCTTCACAAGTCAACCAGCCTGTTTTTACTTAACTTTTTCTAGAATAATCTAGCAACAATATTGTCAGGCTGGGATCAGACATGCTTTTCTTGCGTATAAAAGTAAAGGCACATTAGAATAAAGCAGCAGCCAAGAAGCTGTTGGATCATCAATTTTACATATAATTAAAACTAAGCATTACAGTCATCCTAGGGTTTTTTCCCAGCTTAAAAAGAAATCTACTCTAGCCCACTTCCCTCCAAATAGCTTTGGAAGGGAAACAAAGACATTCAACCCTTTTTTTTTTTGCGAAGATATCTTTAGTAAAGAATGATTTGTGAGATAGCCTGATAATACTAGAAGCTAGAGATGTCTGTCTTAGTGAAGTATGCTTTATTCACTTTTCCCATGCCTGTATTGTGCAAATTTGTTTAATCTCCTAACTCTTCAGCACTTGTTACAGAGATACTGAAAAATAAAAGCTATATGTGAATCCCAGTCGCCACTTCCAGGAGTACTTCCATACTGTAAAAAATGGACAATTTAATTTTAAAAAGCATGAACACTGCAGGGAGCACCAGCAGCCAGATCTGCCTTAGTAAGCAAGTCATCCATCACATGAGCAATTTAATTCTCTTGCTGCCAAAGCTGCATTCCTGATTGCACCTTTAGCTCTTCCAGACTGTCTAGCTTATAGCCGCGTGCCAGAAATCTCCACGTGGTCCATAAAATAGTGCAGCACAAGCTGCACCTTCTCATGTCATACATGTCAGCAATCCCTTTCCAGCCTGCCCCTTTTTCAGGAACGTCTCACACCTGACATAGCATTTTCTTCAGCTGCTGACTCTGTTGGATTGACGTGCAGCATGTGGCAGTCATTTCACACATAGCACAACCAAAGTCTGTCTCACCTCCAGAGCAACATGCAGAGAGCTGCCTGGGTGAAAGGTGAGGGTGTTTTCCAGCCTACCCATTTTTTCCCCTCCTCTTCCTCCTGTTTGTCTGGTACCCCTGTTCAATCAGGACCAGTCAAATGTAGTGATGTCATTTAACAGGCAAAAACCTACGCGGGAGCTGGCCATGGCTGACACCCATGGTGTCAGCTAGCTCTGCAAACACATGCATGGTTTTGTCATTTTATTATTAAACAACTACATTCCTTGTTTGCTCTGAGTGCAGTGATGCCAATACGCTGTAAGAGGTCAAGGTGCTGAGCACCGGCTCAGTCCCTGACAGACACACACAGCCCAGGATGGGAGCAGAGCTTCATCCCAGCTGTTACCCCTGGGGCTTTCAGCACAGGCAAGTCATGAACTGATCCCACCCAACCATGAGCTCATCTCCTGCCATGATAGCCAGGCTCTCACCTGTGTCTCAGGCTACCTCTGCAGAAGGAGTTTCTCACCAGGCTGATTTCTTCTGGCAGGCTTCCTAGGGACAGCTAGGAGAGCTGACTAGGGAAAAAGAAAGAGGCTAGCCCTTGAGTTTATTCAGAGAGGATCTCCAACATTTTCATAATTAGTGTTGCACAGGGAAAATCATGCCCACTTCACCTTCTTGCTATTTGGGCGCTTTTTTTTTTTAACACTGTTTTAAAAGAAATATCAAACTGCCATATTTATGATTTTCAATTCCTGTCTGTGGTGGGGCAAGATAATAAAGTATTCTCACAAAGTGTTTCTGGAGGGAAATGCAAAATGCTGTAGCCTTCTACTCCCCTGTGCCCCTAGACTGTGCAGACAACCTGGGAAGGTTATCACACTGTTGGCATCAGAAGGACCTGGGAGGTAGATATCCCACTGAATTCAGAGAGCCAAGGGATGGAAGCAGGCATCCCATTGGATTCTCTGCAGATGTGCCTTGGGGAAAATGCCTTGATCACTTTCTGAAGCACATGTTTGAAACACCTCCTGGGCAGGGAGCAGAAGGATGTCCTCCTGTTACCCCTCCCTAATGGGGCTACCCTGTCTTGTTCTGACCGCAGCAATTTATTGACTGCCTGGGTAGATCTCCATCTTGCATTCAGATAAGCTTCAAAGGTCATTGTATGATGTAAGATTACTTGGTGGGCTTCTAGATAATTTGCTTACCGAAAATTATTGACAATTTTTTTTTTTTTTTCCCAGGGCAATGGCTGAGAAGATCTCTTTAGACAAAGTCAGTGAGAGGCGGGTTTCAGCAGCTTCAGCCTGATTCCAGCATCTGATTAAAGGTTATTCCAGGATCCTTCCTCAGGTTTCTTCTAGATGAACAGAGGACAATTGTTTCATGAGGAGCACAGCCTTGTGCCACACGCGGACTCCAACCAGTGTGAACAGGAAGGACAGAACAGGAAGAGGCTGATATTCTTTCAAGGAACAAAAGTGGAAAACCTGATAATTGTTAGCACTTCCCATACACTAGACATCTGTTGGTAACATATATGGACACTCATGTCCACATGCTGAAGTGCACTGAGAACCTAGCACAAGAGAGATCAGTCCTTGGGAGGTGGAGTCTAACTGGTGGGGATGACAGTTGTGCCCATGCACCATTATCTCTTCTTATTGTTCTTTATGCAATGCAGTTTCAAGGGAAAATACTCCTGATATTTCAGTCCAAACTCTTTATAATGTTAGCTTTGCAGTCATACATGTCCTGTATCAACTAAAGTGCTGCTTGTGAGACAGACTTGGCTTTTTAACAATTTTGCAACCTGCACACATAGCACAGCTTTGTTCCTGCTATTTTACTCAGCTAGGGTGAGGCAGCAGAAGAGGCTCCTGCTGTCAAGAGGTTCATGGACACTGGCTGCCATGGGGCCAAGGGAGTTCTCCATACCACACTGAGACCTTGAGTCCTACTTTTTATGGATACATTCTCTATTTACCATCTCCAAGTGCTACAAGCCAAGGTGTCTTGGTTTATACAACAGGAAAGATTTTTTTTTCCTTTTACCAGAATTAGAACAATTGGTACTATCTTTCTGTCTTGTCTCCTAGAGACCCACGAGTCTCTTTTCCTAAAAACACACAACACTCCTTTTGCCCAGTGTGTACCCCAAGTATGGGTCCACCAGCAGTACCAGAAGTGCCTTAAGGGATCATAACAGAAATGATGCCATGATGTCTGCAAGACTGCCTCTATGGAAGAACATGTGGCAGCTCTACCACCTTGTAAAACCACTCCTAATTTAGGGGCCCAGGTTGCCAGTAATAGACCAGCACTCCCAAAGAAGCTCATTTCCCCCTACTGCAACCCCCATTCATCTCCTGAAATGTCCCAGTGACACAGTCTTACCTAGACATGTCTTAGCTGCCTTGCTCACAGCCGTGCCCTAATCTTAACCATACACAGAGAAAAAGGCACCAAATTGTATCATCTGGGCCAGACAAGATAACAGACAACACTGGGTGTGACACACGCTGAAAATGCCACAGCTTCTCAGTACCCATATAAAAACACATCAAATAAAACAGGTGGCAAAATGTAACTCTGCCTATGCAATCGCCTGTTAAGTACTCGCAAGTTACTTTTCCTTCCAAAACTGTATGGAAGGCTCAGAAATCAAACAAATAATCCAGGGATAAGAAATGAGAGATGTATGGTATATTTCTTCAATATTTCTACAGAGGAAGGAGCTAAAAACTGCTGAGTCAGGAGGCATTTGCTATTGCTTTACTAACCTTCATTAGCTGCATCTGCTATTGTTGTCGTTCCTTTAAAATTAAATGCCTTTTTATAGGAATCTACCTTGAAAGAGACTCAAATCTTCAATGCAAAGTGGGGCATTCTAGAATGTGTTTCTGAAATCACAACAGCTTATTAAAGACTGACTAATTAGACAGTAGTAATTGTGGTGCGAGGCAAAGAGAGTCTGGACAACTGTGTTTCATCCTTCACTATCATTTTGAAAAAAGCAGCTGTTGAATATTTTGAGAACGATTTCTGAATGTCATTTAAAACAATAAAAAAAAGCTACTATTGACCACTCAATCATTTCTTCCATTTAGTTTTAGTTTACATCGTTATTTGACCCATTTTTGTAGGTTAGAACAATTTATAGCTCTTCCTATATTTTCATTTCAGGTCACTTGCCATCTTTGAGAGCCGGTGTTGTTACCTCTGCTGAAGGACAGAACATAAATCAAAGACCCTAAAAGGCTCAGACACCACAGAACAAGCACACACGTACTCATTCACTGCTTCAAAGTCACCCCTTAAAAATGGATACAATAAAACAAAAACCACAGTATCTGCACACTGTTCTTATGAAATTCTGTCCTGGTTTCGGCTGAGATAAAGTTAATTTTCTTCCTAGCAGCTGGTATAGTGCTGTGTTTTGGATTTAGGATGAGAATAATGTTGATAACACACAGTTTTTAGTTGTTGCTAAGAAGTCAAAGACTTTTCAGCTTCTCATACTGCCCTGCCAGTGAGTAGGCTGCGGGCGCAAGAAGCTGGGAGGGGGCACGGCCGGGACAGCTGACCCCAACTGGCCAAAGGGATATTCCGTACCATATGATGTCATGCTCCATATATATATATAGAGCTGGGGGGTGGGCCAGGAGTGGGCTGAGTATTGGCTTTGGGTGGTGAGAAAATGTGCTGCGCATCACTTGTATATTCTATTATTATTATTTACTTTTCTGTCCTATTAAACTGTCTTCATCTCGACCCACGAGTTTTACCTTTTTTTTTTTTTTTTTTCAATTCTCTCCCCCATCCCACTGAGGGGGGAAGCGAGTGAGCGGCTGCGTGGTTGGTTTTGCTGCCTGCCAGGTTAAACCACAACATACATATCTGCTAGCTCTTCAGGTAATATATGTGTCCTTTCTCTGTAAAAAAAATAAATTTAAGTCTTAGCATGCACCAAGTGTTTCGATTCACCAAGCGATGTTTATTAGGTAAATTACATTAGGACACCACATTTTAATTGTAATTTTGCTTTCTTCTTAACTTCCCCCTCCCACTCTAACCATGCACAGATCTCACACTCAGTGCAAAAGGGAGAAAGGCACATTTGCAATGGGGATCGTCAAAGACAGAGATGTGTTTGGAATTATTTTAGGGTAGTTCCAGACAGCAGCAAAATAAATGTAAGAAGTCAACGCTTTATAGTGAAGATGCTCTGTTTTCAGCTGAGCTTCAAATCTGCAAACTAATCTTTTGCTTAAAAATGTAAAAGTTAGGCATGCTGAAATCAGGGCTAAGCAGGCACATGCTTGCAGGATTAGGCCCACAAAGTCCACATTTACAATAAGTGATCTCTGTTTTAAACAATTTCTTTGTATCCATTGATTAATTTTTTTTTAAGTCAATTTTAAGAACTGACTTCCTCTTCAAGATAGTTTACTACCATGCAATAAATGCAACTCTTTGGTAGTGAACAGTGAATTTCATAAGATTTTTTTTTAAGTGCATGGATTTAAACACGTTGCTGGACCAAACAATTAAGGTAAAAGTTGTCAAGACTAGGAAGGCATGGTTAGCAAAATAAAAAAAAACAAAACCTGAAGTTCACAGACACCATCACATTTAAGTTTGTTTTCACACTTGGAGAAATTAGTCAGCTTTTTGTTATGTATGAAAGACACAGAATATCCTTTCCTAAAACCAGCATTTATTCAGAGAAAGGATTTTACACACACACAAAAAAAATCTTTCAGATGGAAAGAAATGTCTTTCAATGAATTTAGTAATACACCTAAACTCTTTATCAGAATAGTTGTAATGGGACACATATATTTATTATTATACATCCAAAGCAAAGAGAAAATAGCCGTTAGTACCTTGCAATATATTTCTGAGATTTAAGACCTGGAATTTTTTCCTTGCATAGACTCTGGTTCTACAAAATTGCAGATATTTCATTTTATTCCCTGGCACAGTGGCTCCACCAAAGTTGCTGTCACTTTCCAGAGTGACCCTCTGCCTGCTTTTAAAACTGGGAGGAAGACTCCCAGNCCCCCCGAAACTGCACTTTTTAAAGTAGGAAAAGCAAGATAAAAATGTATGGATAGAAACTTACATCATCCCCACCACCACCCCGTCCCAAACCCTTCTTTCTTCTGTGGCTCACTAAAGCAGATGTAGAATTTTCACAATTTGCCCTGGATTAAATATTCATTTCTCCCACATTTGAGACCCTCGTCCGAGGCACCGAAACAGACAACGACTGGCTTGAGACCCTCCCCTCGGTGAAGAGGACAACCCCACTAAAGCCTCTCGGTGCCACGGCGTTGACGTAAGCAGCTGATGGGGCATACGGGCACGGTAAGGGCTGGATTGTGAACGCACCCCGGGCACCAACAAACGGAGACTGGGACCGGTCCTCGTGCCCGACGGATGGTCCCCAGGTGCCTCCTGCTGAATGCCTCGCCCGCAGCACCGCCGGGAGGAGGAGGGCCACATCCTGTGCTCAGTGCCCAGCCATCGCTGGGCTCCGTGCAGCCTGTCGCATTGCTGGGTCAATGGGGACCGGAGCTCTTGCACAAAGTGTTGAGGCTGCACTGCTTCATTTAAATATAGATGTTTAAGAGTGCATTTCTGAAACCGAGCCTTCTCCTCTGTGAACTGAACTAGCCCCCCTCTTCCTACGTGCAATCAAACCTCAATTTCAATGATTCAACGTAGGAGAGCTTTAAGAGGAGGGGCAGTGAGAGCACAGGAGGTGGTGGTGAGGGCAGTTTCTTGCTCCTCAGGTTGAGCGTGCTGACCCGCAGGCTGGAAGCCGAGAAGGGTACAAGTCTCCTCACACCTCCGGACCGGCACAGGCAAAGCCTGACTTATGCACCGGGCTTTGGGATGGATTCGCGGCTGGGAATGTGGGTAGTGCCTCTGGCAGGCAGGAGCGAGGAGCCCGATTCCCACTACCACTGCCTTACACCACACTATCTCCTCAACGTTAGTAGTGTTGCTCTTAGGAAACTCCCCCTTCCCAGTGGTAGTTTATCAAAATCCCTTTATTTGGCATGTTGTTCCTAATAAGATCTTTATTGGCATCTTCCTGTAGTGCAAGACAGGAAGATAAAATAATTACCCTTTATTTGGCATGTTGTTCCTAATAAAATCTTTATTGGCATCTTCCTGTACTGCAAGACAGGAAGATAAAATAATTACCACTTTCTATTGGAGGAATAAGCTTTTCCACAGCTTGATAACAANAAAGAATAAAAAAAAAAAAAAAAAAAAAAAAAAAAAAAGAAAAAAAAGGAAAAAAGAAAAAGAGAAAAAGAATAATAATGGGCAATGAAGGAGAGGAGAGGAGGGGAGAGGAGAGGAGAAAGTTAGAAAGAAAAGTTCAATACATGCCTTTTTGTACCTGCAAATGTAACATTATGAAAAAGAGCCACCGCTAAAAGACACATAAATTTACACAAATCATAAAATATAATTTATTATAATTTTTGAAAAACACTCTTCAAAGCACACAGCAAACCCAAATGAACGTCCAAAACCCTGAAATGCAATTAAATTTTCATAATTTCAATAAAAAGTGANGTGCAGCCTGTCGCATTGCTGGGTCAATGGGGACCGGAGCTCTTGGACAAAGTGTTGAGGCTGCTCTGCTTCATTTAAATATAGATGTTTAAGAGTGCATTTCTGAAACCGAGCCTTCTCCTCTGTGAACTGAACTAGCCCCCCTCTTCCTACGTGCAATCAAACCTCAATTACAATAATTCAACAGCGCGTAGGAGAGCTTTAAGAGGAGGGGCAGTGAGAGCACAGGAGGTGGTGGTGAGGGCAGTTTCTTGCTCCTCAGGTTGAGCGTGCTGACCCGCAGGCTGGAAGCCGAGAAGGGTACAAGTCTCCTCACACCTCCGGACCGGCACAGGCAAAGCCTGACTTATGCACCGGGCTTTGGGATGGATTCGCGGCTGGGAATGTGGGTAGTGCCTCTGGCAGGCAGGAGCGAGGAGCCCGATTCCCACTACCACTGCCTTACACCACACTATCTCCTCAACGTTAGTAGTGTTGCTCTTAGGAAACTCCCCCTTCCCAGTGGTAGTTTATCAAAATCCCTTTATTTGGCATGTTGTTCCTAATAAAATCTTTATTGGCATCTTCCTGTACTGCAAGACAGGAAGATAAAATAATTACCCTTTATTTGGCATGTTGTTCCTAATAAAATCTTTATTGGCATCTTCCTGTACTGCAAGACAGGAAGATAAAATAATTACCACTTTCTATTGGAGGAATAAGCTTTTCCACAGCTTGATAACAAAAATTTCCTGTGAACTTCCCACACTTCCAGAATTCTTCTCTTAATAGTTTTCTAGAAATATTTTTCCTTCCTAACCTGGTAAATTATTTTGAATTCTCACTTAAAAAAAAAAAAAAAAAGATATATGCATTGCATTTGAATGCATGTAAGATATAATTCTGCATTAAAAACCAGTGTGTGAGTCAGTTCATGCTTTTTTCAGCACATACCCCAAAGGCAGGACAAATGATTTGTGCAGAAAAAGTAGCAAAGGTAATTCAACAAAATGGGTATTCTGGTGCAATGACAAAATTATGTCCCTTGGTCTTGCTTAAATATGACGGAAGATTGGAACTTCCCAGCCCTAAGTATCAACGGTAGTTTTGGGTGCACAATAAACTTAACTCCAAATCCCAGTTAAGGGATTAAGGGTTTTTTTGGAGGGTGAGGTAGGAGGGAATATGTCTCTTCTTTTCCCATCCTCCATAGTTAGATGAGAATAATTTAAGTACCAGACGCATTTATTCTTAAAAAGAAGAACATCAATAATAGTGGCCATGCTTTCCTGACTTCCACCAGTTTGTGACAACTGCAGCACATACGTTTTACTCCAAAATAAAATTTAAAAAGTATACATTTTCAACTAATTTTATCCAATAATATAATCATTAACTAATGGTAGTGTAAATTTGCAAGCAGCTTAAAGTCAAACCTAAAGTCATAAGCAAAAGATCTTTTCAAGCTGACAAGCAACAGCTGGAGAAAGACAGCACCATTCCCAGAAGTACTTAGTTTTTCGAGAATTGAATCTTAACAAGAAATCATGTGCTTTGCAATCATGTCACTACTCAGGAATATTGATATGCCAGTGGAGGTTAATATATAATGCCAAAATAGCCGCTCTTCCAATAAATTTGACCTGGTCAGGAGACAATTAGATATTTAAATTTAAAGTAGTTTAGAGAAACTATCCTCAGAAAACCTACTGAACGGAACACGTTCATCCATGAACAGATGAAATTACGGGTGCCTTTCATTCAGTTGTTAGCTATGCAATTTGCAGTATCTTCCTTTACAGTTTTAAAACTTATTTTTCAAAGCAGTGTGAAAGAGAAAACGACACACATTTGCACTAATGCCCTGCATTAGACTACATCTTTCCAGAAGTCGCTTATTTGTAATTTTATTTAGTCCAATTATTTATATAGTAAAGCTAATATATCTCTTTTTAAAACAGACAGCCCTATAAATTGTCAAAGTATTAAAGAGAAGTGGGACACCTAACAGCTGGGAAATTCTACAAAAAAATATTTCAGTTTTATTCTCTCCCCAAAGGTTTTACCTGCAGCCGCAGCTTAATTCAAGTCCAGAGGGAGAGCTCTCTATTTACAGCTCGGCACCAACTGCGTTTTGCAAAATGGGCAAACCGGAATCAGTCATTTAGACTAGGTAAGTCTCAGATGGGATAAATTGTTATACCTTCCAGACTACTTTCATGAGTTCTTGGTTAAAATGGTCTGTTAAGTTGATATTCATATAATCAGTCTTAAATTCTTTCTTTTAATATTTCAACTCGTTGGTGTCTGTTCTGTCTTTAAAAATTAGGCAATTATGTCTGCTGAACAAAGTCTTCTTACTATGTAATCTTTTCAGAAAAAAATCACTGCTAAATCACTAAAATAATTACTTTGGAAACAAAGGGCATATAATGATTCAAAATATTTTAAAAAGCACATAAAAGTTACAGTCAAAGCTTGAATATTTAAGCACCTTCCACACACAAATACATCAAATAACTTTCATATCGAAATTGTACACCACAGTCCAGCATTAGATCACATAGCAGGGATTGATTGGGATCTAAATATATGATTAGGGACAAAGCACAGATCACACCATCTATTTGTCACTTTGACTAAAGAAAAATGTTCCACATACAATCACCAAACAGACTCTTACTCCGTTTAAAAAACAGCAGATAAGACACTGCCACTACCAAAGAAAAGAGCAAAACCCCTATTAACAGTCCAACATCACCTTTCAGAGTCATGTTCCCATCAACGTGTAAAACTACTACACTTGCTTTTGCCACCAACCACATTATTTTTAAAAAATGTAAATTGAGGCAATTATCAGTCTTCTAGAAAACTAGCATAACCAAAGCAGCTAAAAAAGTTTTCCTTTATATTTTACACCCTGACAATTTACTAGCATCTGCATAAAATACCTCATTTTCTGAGCACACAAGCATTATCACAAGAAATTGGAAGAACTACTTGTCTAGAAGGTAAGTTGATCCTGCAGATACGGTTTCGCGTGACTGGAGCTTTACAGTGTAGCTTTTTCAAAACCTTTGAGTTTTGAAAACATCAGTCTCTAAGTGCCAGACTCTAGAAACAGCTAGTCATAAATTTGCTTGCATTATACCAGGTACTGTTCCCCCCCAAAAAATAAGAGTTTTATGGCATTCTCTGACCTGCATACATCAGCAGATTCAAAAGTGCATGAAGGGATGTTTTCAGACAATACTTAGCAGAAGAGGGGAAAAAAAGACAATAAATGAAAAAAAGAGTGACAACTTAACACGCATCTAAGAACTAGATCATATAGCCATTAGTGAGGCAAAATCCTTGTCCAAATTCAAGATCTGAGCCATCTGTCACATCCAGCCTGGCACACATTAAGGGAACAAGCAAAGACAGGTCCTTGATCTTTCTATGGAGCTGTGTCGATATCCATCACTGTCCCTTGCCCAAACAGTACGGTAGTGATCTGAAATTATTACTTAAGTCAACCTGCTCAAAGCTGAAGGGGTGGAAAACACCCTCACTCTTGAATCTTGTCAGAATACTTCTGAAGAAGGATTAATTAATTTTTTTTTTTCCAAAGAAAAACTCATGAGAAATGTATACCTAATCCAAATCAGAGATAAGTAAAGAGGGCTAAGTACCTCCTTGAACCTGAATGAAGTGGCACGATGCCAGTATGAGAGAACGGGACAGGGGAAAACCATCCTGAGCCATCTACACCTCAGCCAACTCCATATATTTGCTCCTTGATATTCACATCTGGGTATCTATCCGCTCTTAGAGGGGTTACACAATCAGCTCTCTGTGCTCATGTGGAGCAGGAAAAGTGATACAGGACTCAAAAATTATGTTGGGTGGGAGATGTGAAAGGGATGCTATAAAGACATTTCATACCCTATTTTATTCCAAGCGTTTGCACCTGCACCAAAATATCCATTTTTGCATTCTGAATTTATCTAGAAAAACACATGTCACGACAGCTCTGTCTTTTAGAACTCGAGCTTCTTCTACACTGAAACACCTTCCTGAGACATTCACCGTCTTTGCTTANCTCCGGGCCGCCCGCGGGGATCCCGACGGCGCTCGCCGCTGTCGCCCTCCTCCGGGCGCGCCCCGGCCCCGGCCCCGGCCCCTGCCCGACGCCGGTCTTCTCCGCCCGTCCCGGGACGCTTGCCCACCTCCTCCGTGGCGGAGCGGGGATGCCTCCTCCCCTGGCGACCGGCCAGCCGCCCGCTCCCGCCTCGCCGCGCTGAGGTCGCGGAGCCCGGCACCGCGGCCGGGAGCACCGCGGCTGCCGGCGGAGCAGAAAGTGAAAGTACCTGGCGCCGGCGGAAGCCCCATGGGAAAAGCCAAGCCCGGCCGTCCCGCAGCCGCGTCTGACAGCGCCGTGCGCCCCCACGACAGGCGGGCGGCGGGGGGCTGCTGAGCCCCGCTCGGCCGCCGCGGCTCCTCTCGCCCCCCTGCGCGGCGCTCCGCGGGCTGCAGGCACCATGGGCGAGACGGC
>VXBL01001618.1:0-11351 GCA_013400195.1 Aramus guarauna | reverse complement strand
CCGCCCCCGCCACAGCCGCTCCGGGCCGCCCGCGGGGATCCCGACGGCGCTCGCCGCTGTCGCCCTCCTCCGGNTTTTTTTTTTTTCCCTTTCCCCTTAGAATGAAAGTAAAAGAGCCCGCTTCCCATCCCGTCCGCTGCCGGGAAGCGAGGCCCGGGAGTGGCGGAGGCAGCGGAACGGTGCGGGGCGGAGGAACCGCGGAGAAGCGTTCCTCCGCGCCGCTCCGCGCTGCACCGCGGGCACCTGCCGCCCCGCGGGGCTCTCCCGGAGCAGGTGCCGCGCAGCGCCGGGGATGCCTCGCCCTCGGGCCGGCGGAGCCCCGTGTCATCGCCCGGCGGGCGGCAGGAGTGACCCGCGGAGCCGCGGCGCGCCCGCCCGCCCGCACCTTTGCACGGGCTGAGCGAGGCAGAGGGAGAAGCAGCCGCCCTTAACCGCTCCCCTCGGGGACTGCGGGCTGCGGNGGCACCATGGGCGAGACGGCGCCGCCACCATGACCGCGGAGCCGCCGGCGCAGCTCCCTGCCACCCCCCCCGCGGACCATGTTCCATGGTAAGGAGCGCNGGAGCGGGGCTGGGGGGCAGCGGGTGCCGCCCGCGGAGACGTGGGTGGTTTGTGGGGGGCCGGGTGACCCCGCAGGCAGGCTGCTGCGGGGAACCCGCGGGGTCCAGCCGGGAACACGCCCTAGGCGGGGGGTACGCCTGCAGTGCCGCTTCCAGGCTGCGTGCACGGGAGGGTTTTTTTAATTAAAACAAAAACCAAGAGGGGCTTTTTTCCATTTGGAAATACGGGAATGCTAACTCTTCCTGGCTTTTCTCAGAGAATTTTTTGGGGCTTTCCAGATAGGAGTTTTTTGGGAGTTTACTGAAACGATGGGGTATTACCAGTAATACACGCTTCTTTTGAATTGCCGTTCATGTGGAGCGCTATCAGTTCTGCTTATTTTAAAGTTACCTAACTTTAAGAAAAATCCTATAAATTTTCAGTCTAAAGCTCCTGGAACTTTTCATGACACTCATCTAATGGGTTCCAGAGGACTCACGTAGGAACATCTGAGTAAGTTTCATCGCAATCCTGCGATGGGTCGAGTGACCTTATGAGTGTGCAACATCTCTTTTAGAATTATCTGCTTTGATTCTGTAATTACCTCATTTTAAAAAGATTCACAATCTGTACAATACAGAAAAAGTATCTGTACAATACAGAAAAACACTTTGCATTTTTCACCTATTATCTCTACTTGTTGCTGGATGAACCAAGTTTTAAGTGATGGAGTCTGTTAGACTGATTTTAATTTAGAAGAGTGTTATTTATGTCTTTTGAAGCAGCATATACAAGTTGCTTGCACCACTGTTATTTGGAAACAAGCACTGCAGTTCTTTTTTTTGCACTGGAATCAAGAGGTGCAGTGGTATATCGGAAAAATGTTGTCCTGGAATTGAGTTCTTGCAGTTTTTTTGTAAACTTCTTCTAAAATATTAAATCTCAGTCCTACAAACTGATAATTTACTTGGCACAGACATATAGTCATCATAGAGATTCACAGAAGTAAAGCTCTGTGGAAGTAGGTGTCCACTTGGAGCTTGAAGATCATAATGGGTTTGTCTTACTAGTTTTTATATTTACTACATGTAGGATCCATTTAGGATCCATTTAGCTCTGCAGGCTAGATTTTTTGATCAGTACATGAAAAAGTTAGAAAATTTGGTTTTCAGGACATCAAATTTCTCACTAAAATTTGGCAGGCAGCTTGCCACAAGAATAATTTTGGAATTCAGCTTGTACAGGTAAAAATCTTCCAGCTTTGTTTCTAGGACAGAGGTGTACATTGCAGCATGTTCATGAGTAATCTATCAGGGAAAAAAAAAAAGCTTTGCTAGTCAGGAAAAGTGGTATGCATTCTGCTTTGAAACAGCAGTGTGCAGTAGGAGTCAGCTAGGATGGGCTGTGAGGGACTGTCTTTGAATGGTAGATGAGCTCATGGTGTGACTGTGGCCCACCACATCATGGGGTTAGGTGGCTTAATAAAGATTATGGTCAAGTTTCATTGCTTTCTTCTTAGTTATTCAAGATTCCTCTCTGAGGCTGGGATTTACTAGTGACGCCCAAGTCCAGAGATGCCCATCTCTGAGTGCTGGATTGGCTGTACCCAATGCTCCCATCATCTCCAGAGAGAAAGGAAAGTAGCAGCTAGGGCCAGGGCATCCCTTCTGCCTTTCCTGGCTGCAACCCCACAGTTACTCTGTATGCGGTCGTTGTTCTTACTGAGTAGAAGAGATGGGTAGAAACAGCTCATTCTATTCCAGGAATATGCTGTGATCTTTGCTAATCCTCCAACCTAAATATCTAGCTGTTTTTTTTTCCAAAATCTTCCATTTAAACATCATCCTAGTCAGTCTAGTTGTAGGCCAGCGTCCAATTATGAGCTTTCTAATGCTGATATTGTCCTGTACCCAGTCTCCCCCATTCCCAGCATCAGGCTAGTCACCTGCAGCCTCCAGTTACCCTGTAAGTACCTTCAGGCTTTTTTGATATTTTGGTCTTTTCTCACAGAACTCATATTTTCCTGGATGTCATGCAAGGACAGAAGACCAGAGGTCTGAGCAAAGCAAGATGGTCCACTGAAGGGAGAAACAAAGTGAGGGGCAGTGAGATTTGCTCCAAAAGATTGCAAAAATCTTGTAGAGAAGAGTGTGTTGCCACCTTATCTCATGTTATGGCCACTAGTATGGATTTGTACATTTGGTCAGCCCGAAAATGTGTTTAAACATCCTTTTGACGTAAAAAAGTGGTCATGGGCACTTGTAGAATTTATCATATGAAAAATGGACAATTAGGATGAGATTCAGCTGCAGATTAAGACACTTGAATGTCTATACCTGACTAAGACACTTACTTGTCTACATATGTACTAGGTGGTTATGGTCCAATTATGGTCAATGGAGAGACCTTGTCAATGCTTGCAGTGAATCCTGGAGATGAATTCAGCCCAAGTAGACCCCAAGTGGCTGGTCAGCTCAGTAGCTGTAGGCTCTTAACCATGCTGGCTAAATAATCCTTGAGCATGAGGGAGTTTAGACAGCGAATAGTGTCTTAATCTGGAGCTGAATCCTTCCCTCAAGGTACACGTCATTTGGTTGTACAAAGATCTCTTTTAAACTATTTTAACAGATTACAGCATGTATTTGTTAATAGAGCACAGACTCCATGGCATTTAATATGTATTTAACTACTTTTGTTGTAATCCAGCCTTTTTTAGATCTATCTTTCGCGTTCTGCCATTGCTCCTTGTTGTGTCTCCAGTGAATTCATCTAGTTGTGCAATGGGAAATAAAACAACTGAAATCCGTGTGAAGTATGAGAATATACTAAGCCATGACATCGATGAGCTGGTAGGTAATAGCTCTTGGGCTTTCAAAAAAATGTTGATTATTTTTAGATGATAGCAAATAATAAAAAAGCTCTAACGTTAACATGCAATAAAAGACCAATCACACATTGTACTCAAACGGTGGCTTTATTTGAGGGAGTGTGACAATTCAGCCTCTAAAATCTCTGAAAGCTGTGGATACTGCATATTTGCATGTACAAATACTGTGATACACATTTTTGTGCCTGTGCACCATGTAGCACATGTACCATTTGGCCCTAAATAGTATAATATATTACATTAATAAGTACTCTTTTCTGAAGTAATTTCATGACTACTTCTGTTTATATCTTCTTATCAAGAGAATAAATCATTACACAACCTGTCATCTGTTCTACTGATTGTAGACTTCTTGACTGAAGTTTTATGTCGTCCATTGAATACAAATGCATAGAGGCACAAAATTCATACGGCAATAAAAGTTTCTTGGTATTTTACCTGTTAATATGTCTTGTTTAGCCAACAAAGAATCAAGTTTTTTAGATGGCAGCAGGGAAAAACTTAACTTTCTCAGTTGTAAATCTTCTCCATTATGGCTTTATCAGCCAGATTTATTACAGCTTTGCAAAAGGGTATCATAACAGTTTACTGATCCATACCCGAAACCTACCTTCCAACTCTTCATCATGAATTATTAACAATGAAATACATCTGTCAAGAACACTTTCATGGGAGAAAGCACTTTCCATAGTTGGATTAGCAGAGCATTTTGATGAAAATGGGATTTTTCTGACAGTTTGTCACTAAATGAGAACCCACCATTCTGTTGGAGTCTTAAATCAAGACCTGTTTGCATGAAATACAAGTGATACCCAGTGCTTTTCCAAAGGTGGCATCAGAAGCCATTGTATTTCTTGTTATGGTCCACCACTACCCTTCAGAGCATTATGCCAGTGGTTTCCAACCTTTCTCTACCAAGACACATCAGCCCTCATCTCAAAATAAAATACCTTTAGGGTCAGGGAGCGATCATTTCATCTTCAAAAACATTCTAGAGAGAAAAAAAAATGAACCCTCTAGGTGAGCAGTTATAAGATAGCTGACCTATAAGAGAAAACAATATGACAGGAGCCTCTGGGAGGCAGATCCTGCTGTCTTCCTGTGGTGGAGAACCATGAGGTGCATCCCAGCTCTGCTGGAGCTGCAGGGTCAGTGAAACTTTTGAAAGTCTTTGTATTTTTTTACTGTAATAAATATTACAGTTTTTTAAGAGGCTGTGTAAGAACTAAAACTGTTATCCAATTGATTAATTAAATAAAACCCTAATGAATTTATGTTTGTGAAAGTTAATAGGGATGTACTGAAATCTGAAGCTTTTACTCCCTAGAATAGGTATGCACAAGCAACTACTGTGCAAGTTTTCTTCATTTTTCTAACTTTATTTTTCCCAGTTTAAGAGAATCATAGAATCATAGAATCATAGAATGGTTTGGGTTGGAAGGGACCTCAAAGACCATCTAGTTCCAACCCCCCTGCCATGACCAGGGATACCCTCCACTAGACCAAGTTGCCCAAAGCCCCATCCAACCTGGCCAAGAGCGAGTAATTTGTCTTCTATGTAAAATCAGTGTATAGTCTTGTCACTATAACTTTACAGCAAATACTATGGACAGTGCTGTTTGGGTGATAGCAACTGCCAGTAGGCACTTTCCTGCAATTGCAGAGCCAAAGTCAGTAACTTTGAGTCCCTCAGCCTGATGTTTGGAGGCAGTTATGGAGATGACTAGTAGGTTATATACTAGAACTCCATAAGTTGATTTGATTTTCACCAATGCTTTTTCTGAGGCCAGGATTTCCCTTAGGTTGCTTTAGTCACAGCCAACAACTGCCTTCAGAAATGGTTACTCTACGTTATACTAAGGATGATCTGAGGAAGTCAGTGAGAATGGGTAAATCCCTTAGCAGTTAGCAAATGTAGCCACAGATATATAAGTTTTAGGGTGACTATTTATTTATTTATTTTTACATCTTGGTGCTGTGTGACTGCAGAAAAACTTCATTCTGTTATGGTACAAGCAGAGATGTGCTTTATCTTCCAAATGTTGGGGGTTTTGCTGTGAATATTTGACTCCCTAAACTCTTGGTTTTGAAAACACTTCCTGGATGAAGTTCTATTCATCATAGGTGAAATTCTGAAATATAGGCAATGTTACACAAAAATCTGCAGAATAACTTTAAGAATTGTCTAATGACTTCATATGCATGCCTAAGGGAGAAGATATAACACAATATTGTCATGAGCTGCCTTTTTTTAAAGCCCTACTGGTTATATTGGGTTATCTGGAGACAGGCTGAAGAAGAAAGTGAAAAATTTTGTTAAGTTGGGTTTAGTTGTCATCTCAATGACAAACATGAAAGTAAAAGGAAAAAAAGATAATAAACCATTGATAAAAGGTTATGGTCATGCAAAGGAAGCAAGTGATATTGCTTAGGATATCTTCTGTTGGTACATATGTGAAGCGAGTGCTACAATCTGTTTAGATGTGTGGGGCATGTTTTTATTGAGACAAACATTGACAAACATTGTGTTTGATGTCTGTGTAAGACTTAAATATTCCTGTATGTTTTAAAATGCCAAAGAACCAAGTAATTTGATAGAATATGAAGGTTTTAAATGAATAGGTTTGTGTACAGTTCTGGGATCCCCAGTACAAGAGAAACATGGAGCTATTGGAGACAGTCCAGCAAAGGGCCATAAAGATAGTTAAGGGACTGGAGCATCAGTCCAGTAAAAAACAGGCTGAGGGAGCTGGGTCTGTTGAGGCTCGGAGGGGGGTGGATCTTATTAATGTCTGTACATACCTGAAGGGAGGGTGCAAAGAGGATGGAGCCAGGTTCTTCTCAGTGGTGCCCAGTGACAGGACTTGGGGCAATGGGCACAGACTGAAACACAGGAAGTTCCCTCTGAATATCCTGAAAGCTTTTCACTGTGAGAGTGACCGAGCACTGGCACAGGTTGCCCAGAGAGGTTGTGGAGTCTCCACCTTTGGAGATACTCAAAAGCCGCCTGGACATGGTCCTGGGTAACTGGCTCTAGGTGGCCCTGCTTGAGCAAGGGGGTTGGACAAGATGACCTCCAGAGGTCACTTCCAACCTCAGCTATGCTGTGATTCTAGGTGACACTGTGAATACCCTTAGAAACTGTAGCTGGATTGGGGTTTTCTTTGCCTGCTTGCCGAGGAAAAGCTCAGAATTGTGCACTGACCCTGCTGCATCTGAGGAGATGCTGCAGAACAATTTAGCCTTGATATTGCCAGCTGTTCAAAATTTGGCTCACTTGATTAAAAGTACTTCCATGTTAAAACATATATGATATTTTACAGGTAAATATATCTGCAGAATATCGTGACAGGTGCTGCAAGAATAAAAAACATGAAAATAGCAAAGTGTTTTTCTGCAATGATACTCAGGTAAAATTTAACTTCTCAGAATTTACTTTAAAGAATACAAACTCAAATGGGTTCTTTGTGTAGTCCTGAATAACATATTGTGATAGAGAGTCATGTTACCCTTTAATAGTCAAATGATAATATTCAGCGGTGTTCCTTTTTTGAATTTGGAATCCAACAATTTGTCAAGTAAATTGATATTTTAAAAATTAAATTATTAAGCAATTCCATATCCAAGAAATCCTTTTCTTTTTCTACTGTAAAGATTCTCTTACATTTTTAATCCAAAATCATACAGAAAACTTATTTTATTTTGCCAATGGAAGTAAACATAAAAATTTCCCAACATCTGTTTTCAGTTTTCTACAGAAAACCATATTAGCTAAGCTTTTCACTTCAGATCTGAAAGCTTGAAAAATAATAGTTTGGGCAGATCTCAAAAGATGGAAAACACAATTGTCAGCTGTTGCTGCAAATTTAATCATCACTTGATAAAGGGACTGAGTCCAAAAACCATTCACTGTTTTCCTGACTGGATCAGCTGATTTCATTACGACTAAGATTTCTCCCTAACATCCTTTCACTATTATTACTACTACTACTACTACAAATTGATACTTTAAATATTTTGAAGAGATGGCAGGTAGGTCAGATTAGTCATGTGTTTTGTTGGAAAAGATTGGTGCTATGAAAGCAAAAGAAACTGATGGTAACTGATGGAGTGTTTTTTTTAAAGACAAACCAACATTATAAAGAATTAATGGTGCACAGACTTTTCAGGACATATTTTTTCTTGCTTTCTTTACAGGAAATAGAATCACTACAGAGTATGGCATGCAACATGCTCAGATTCTTTCATAAGCAAAAAATCAGCAAAGACTTTAGATGGAAAGCAGCATTAGTCTCATGCGGGACATTACAGGTCCTACAGTGCAAATGTGAAAGACATAAAAAAGAAAAGGTGAGTGGTAGTGATGGTCTACAGTTTATTGGACGTATGTGACTTACTCCTCAGAGCTCTTCAACACAGACTATCGTACCTACCTCTCAAAGGTACAAGTACCATGCACATGTTATATCCCTGACGAATTTTGCTCTGTAGAGCATATGTCTTGTTATAGACATGAAGCCCAGTGCAAAGACTGAGAAAGACAATGATCTGGAAGTCTATAATAAAGTTTTATGCTCTGGTTCAGTACTGAAATACCTGAATTAATTCTCCAGTAAAAGACAAAGACCACACTTGTGCAAAGAGGGCTTTGAACTTCTCTAGCGTATAAAATCATAGTTGTTACTTCTCATTGGGGTTCTACCCTAAGGTTAATGTTTAATTTGGTTTGTTTCAACAGGTAGTGGGAGTTTCTCTCCTTTCCTTATTCCCTTTGATCTTTATTTTAACCACAATATCTCAAACTTAACAAGAACAGTTAGATATGAAAATATTTGGATTTTCAGTCATTGGCAGAATCTGGTCCTTGGTTTTCTCACTCAAATCTAGCACAATGATCTACACATTACTTTAGCAAAGGAAGAGCCTTCTTTTAAGTGTGGCTTACAGTTACCTATTGAACACAAAAATATTGACCAACATCAAAAAGCCTCTCCATAGGCACCAAAGGATATAATTCTTTATGATTGTCTTAAATAGTTGGATTGAAGGCTGCATTTAACTCCTTTTTCTCCTAGAAATGGAGAAACTCTTATAATCTAGAACCAGATCTTCAAAGTAATGCCAGTGTCTCTATTTTGCGTAGCTATCTGTGGTGAATCCAACATTTCTCTTGCCATAAAAGGTATCCCAGTTAAGTCATAGAAGTCACAGAGTGTCACCCTTGAAACTTCTTCCTAACCTTGTGGTTGCCTGGTTTTATATAAAGACCAATTAAAATAATTTGGTAAAAATCATGAACAGCCATTGGATATGGACAGGAACCATGGTCGTTTTTGTCTCTGGGTGAGATCCTGAACAGCAGACCTCAGCACCAACCCCTGGGAACAGGTCTGTCTTGTTCCACCAGTCTCAGGGCACCACACATGTAGTCATATACCTTGGAAGTTTGGCTCGCAATTTAATTTGCTTTATTTTTCCAGTTGTTCAAATAACAGAGAATAAATTTTAAACCACTGACAGAAGACATACATGTTCTCAGTTGCACACGCTGGTTTCAGCTGTCCCTATTTGCTGCGTGTTAAAACATCAGGGGCAGGGGCGGCAGCAGGGCTGTGCTCAGAGTGAGAACATCAGAGTGATGCAGGCTGTGTACTGCCACGGCACATTTTGTGAGTAGCCCAACTTTCTGGCTTAATTACCATGTGAGGTACCTCCATTATTTATTGAGATGTCAGGGAATCTGTTTTAAAAGATGTCTGTATGAAAAGATTAAGCACTTCTCAATTAACAATACAAGCTATTCTTTTTCAGGTATGCATGCAGGTAAATACACATAATAAAGATGATACTGAAACAGGTGAACAGTCCAAAAAGAAATGTAACCAAGAATTTTGTGAACTGAAAGAAAATATATCTAGCCTTCGATCCTGCTGGAATAAATTTGAAAAAATAATTTCCAGGTGATTCCAGGTGAATCCTGCTTGCTCTTTTCTTTTTTAGTGGCATTACTTGGTATCTTTGCATATTATATGCATTCTTCGAGTAACTCTGCTCACTTATATGAACACTTTATGCCAGAATTCTGATGGAAAGCTACTGTACCTTGTTCCTGGAGACAGAGTAAACAGAAACAGCTAAATCAAGCTGCCGAAATCCAAGAAGTGGAAATAAAAGACCAGCGTTTGAAACAAAGGACTCTGCAGAAGGCTGTGTCCCACCTTCATGCTCTGGAAACTACTTTGAATTTTCTGATCTTTTGTGTAACATTATAATACCATCATATGAAAGCAATCTACTTACATGTCTACTGCAATTTATAAAAACATCTTACAAGCTGCAGGTGAAGAAAACTGTATGGAAAAGTAGCTGGTTTCTTTATATAAAATGCATCAAGGACCAAACAAATTTACCAAACAATCAGCTGATCTTGAGTCTGTTCTGCTGATGCAATAATGTGTTCAGCATGGGTATCTAATGGGTCTGCAAAACTGAGTTAGGTTTGAAAAAACAGGGAAAAGGTTAACTTTTTGAAAAACTTAGGGAGAGTACTGATTTTTGAGAGATGTAGCACACACCTACTGGCTGAAGTAGAGGCAAGACAGCAAGACGTATGGAAGGCGAAAAAGGAGATGCCTGAATGTAAGTTTGTTCAGCTGACTGAAAACAGCACTAACCTTATGTATGTGGTTGTCCTAGAGTTAGCTGCAGGAGGAGCTAGAATTTCTTACCTTCAGATTGTGATTTCTTATATGCAATTATTTTATATAACGTGTTCAACATGTTAGACAAATGTTGACTTAAAATGTGTTAATATTTTCAGAGAATAATATATTGGCATTTAACTAATAAAGTGTTCATATTTAATTTTGGATAAATAGAAGTATTTTTATAGTTGTTTATAACTCTTTTGCAGTTTCTTACTTTGATATTATAACTCCTTTGGTAATAAATATTTGTCTACTATGGAATTGGGCTGTTGACTTTTTGGGTGTCATTACTCCTTTTTTAGCTTTTTTTCACAGCTAGTCATTAGAAGCAGAGCTGGCAACGTAACCTCCCACTGCTTGGGACTTCCCATTATAAAATACCTATTTCTTAGTTGCTTATAACCTGGCCAGTTTAGGTAGACACTTCCGTACCAGGTATCTGCCTTGGTCTGCAGGGTCCAAAGTGGCAAAGCTCATGCCATTGCATCCTACTTGGGAATAAGGCAGGACAAGCAGAACAGCAACAATTGCTCCTTACCTGCCTCCCAAGATGAGAACCAGAAGGCAAACCACCTCAAGGGTGTGTATGGCTATGGCGGATCCTCTTGCACCCCTCCAGGAAAACCTTCATGCTCGATTACCTCTCTGAAATGCCTGTACACCAATGCAGGCAGCATGGGGAATAAACTGGAAGAACTAGAGGCCTCTGTGTGGTCATAGGGTCACGATCTCATTGCAGTTACAGAGACATGGTGGGATAGCTCACATGACTGGAATGCTGTCATGGACGACTATGTACTTTTTAGGAAACAGAGTCCGGCAAGGCAAGGTGGTGGAGTTGCTCTTTATGTGAGAGAGCAACTGGAATGTGTTGAGCTCTGCCTTGGGGTGGATGATGAACATGTCTGCGAGCTTATGAGTAAGAATCAAGGGGCAGGCTAACATGGGTGACACTGTTGTGGCTGTTTACTACAGGCCATCTGATCAGGAAGAGGAAGTCAATGAAGCTTTCTACAGACAGCTGGAAGTAGCCTCACGATCGCAGGCACTGGTTCTCATGGAGGACTTCAACCACCCTGATATTTGCTGGAAAGACAACACGGCCAGGAATGCACAGTCCAGGAGGTTCCTTCAGAGCATTGATGCTAACTTTTTGACATAGGTGGTAGAGGAGCTAACGAGGAGACCTTGTACTAACAAACAACAAAGGATTGGTT
>VXBL01001617.1:159873-176261 GCA_013400195.1 Aramus guarauna | reverse complement strand
AGTCACTCTCTTAATTCAGTTTTCCATAACATAGGGCTTAGAGTATCAAGAGTTACAGGTCAATAGGAGAATTTCTGAAGTCAAAACTGGATGATCTCTTTCCAAAATGTGTTCCAGCTTAACAGAAATTGTCTGTGTGATGCCAGAATTATTACACGTGGATCAATGGCCTGCATTATGTAGGTATTATGTAGATCAGACTACATTTTGGTAACTCCTGGTTTTGGCCCTAAAATCTTTGCATTTATGACTTTTAAAATTTGGGTGGCTGTTAACTCTATCTTCTTTTCTTTTAAGAAAACAAAATATTAGAATATTTATTACTATGATGTTTCATTTCCTGTCAATATATCCATATTCATTTGTATACAATATAATAGATATTTGCCTTTCCCCTTCTTCTAGCAAATAAATGAAAATATTTATTTGATACAACCAGGAAAAGTGTTCAATAGACTTCCTCTGTAAAAACCATATAGCCACTTATAAGCAATAAGCCATCTCCTTCTCACTACATTAGGTATACCATATTAATCTGGGAAAAAAAAATAATAATGAGAAACTTGGCAACAGTAATAAAACTTCCAAACTATTGAAACTAGATTCCCTTGTTATTATTTGCTGGCTGGGAAGTAGACTTTGAAGAAACAATTTTCCATTGATTTTCCTCATGCATTCAGGGAACAGTGTCTGTGTATTTTGAAGAAAACAGCCCAGCAATATTGCAAATGGGACTTATTTTGCCTTTGAGGGACACTCACTCTGGTGGTACAGGAGAGACAAGCACACGTTCAGGCATGCAAGAGAGCACTGGAGTGCAATCCAGGCAATGATGTGGAGAAGTATTCTACTGAGAAAAGACGTTTTATTCTTTTGTGCTTCATCATCATCTTCTCCATCATCCCATGGTAAAATTTGCCTTACAGAAATATTTGAACATGGGCTTAAAGATTAAAGAGTCATTTTGCCTTGCAGAGATATCTGATGGGGTCACTCAGGATGTGCTGGCAAGGAGAATGTCAGATTCATGAAATTATAACAATGATTATTATACCATCTTCATTTTTCTGTGTGATTTTTGGTCCAAACTTGTCTTTGATGTTGCCAAGTGACTGGTGACAGGCAAAGCTTTTCTTGAAGGCATTCTCAAGATGGCTTTTTCTTTATCTTAGCGTCTCTGCAAAGCCCTGCTATTATTAGGTCTTTCTAATACCTTGATAAAACCTCAGAGATTATGGTCCTACTTTATACTCCAATAGCCTCTTCATTCATGATGTTTAGTTAGACTAAATATTTGCTTGGAGGACTGGCTGTGCAGTGACTACAGAGATATTCCCAGCGCATGACTAGAGCCAAATTTTTTGTTGCCTTAATATTGTGAACAGAAGAAGAGATATAATAATCTGAAAGCTAGAAAAAGAAAATTCATGTAGGCCGCTAATACCTGCCAGACTAGCCTAACATCAAAACATTCACTGCAGCCTTCACCATGTTTACTTCAGAGAATTTAATACGTGAAGCTTCCTATAGTGCCCTTGATAAGCCTGTGAAGGACTGGTGGATGAAACATCGGGTTTAAATGCAGAGCTGGAAGTTTTTCATCCTCTCTGTAGTAATACACTGACACAAGTAAAACACTAATACGAAAGAAGGATACAGAATAAAAAGGTCTCTTCCCTTCAGCCTGTCTCCCCAAATTAACTTGCTTTGATGTTTAAAGAGACCGAGAAGATGATGGTGATAGGTCCTGTCATGTTTTCCACTACATCCCAGCAGCATGCTCTTTGCTCTTAACCAGGAGTCTGTGCATTAGCAACCAGTTTTCCTCCCGTAATTCACTTCTCAGGACTTTTCATTTGCTCTTTCCATTCTACGCAGCTCTGATTTCTCTTACCCGCAATGGTAGCTTTATCTTTAAAGAGCTTGGGAAGCAAACAGCACCATGTTTTCCTTTTCTCTTAAAAATGCACTTGGACAACCTGAAACCATTTTAGATGGTGACAATACGTGCTCTGATTAAGCAGAGGTAGGTATAAACTAATTACCAAGAACTGGAAAGCTCCGTAGCTGTGTTTCAGGGTCAGCTTTCATTTCTCTCTCACTCTCCTGCAGTCACAAATTGCATGAGCTCAGCTCCAAAATAAAGACCTGCTCCCTAGAAGCCTTGTTTATACCAATAGCTGTCAGAACCCCCTTGCCATCTGCAGCTCCTCCTCACCTTCGTCCTCCCAACCTGCGGCATTTACTCCCTTCTGCCAGGTGTCTCGCCAGCTCTGCAGCCAGACGTAGTCCTTTTGTTCCCTGTGAGAGAAGGACAGTCTTGACAATATGTTCTTCAGCCAACAAAGACCATCCACAGCCCTGCCATTAAAATCTGGGAATGGTCTTTTCATCTTCCCTTGTTTCAGGGGTCAATTCTTTAAATGCTCTCTACTTTCTCATGACAGCCAGACTACTGAGTCTTTCCTTAGGACCTGTTTTCTCCAAGTCCTTAAAACAGCTTCTTGTTTTTTGTTTTTTTTTCTCCAAGTCTCCACAAGGAGTCTGTCTTCTCTTTCACAGACTCTTCAGTGACAGAAATCTGCATTTTTAGCTCTTCTTTTAATGGGGCTTGTGTTTTGCCTATAAGAATGATGAGAAATGTTCCCTAATGGCTGCAAGTATTGAAATACCCAATCCTAAAAAAGGAGCCAAGACTCTTTTAACACAGATATGACCATGACCAAGCCTTTCCCTTGCAGTCCCGCTACATGTCCATCAGCAATTCCTCTCCTCACTGAGTTTTACTATTTTTGTTCCTCAAGCTTCTGTTAGTTTCCCAGTCGAATTCAGTCCACCAGCTGCAGTACAAAGGTTTTCTCTGAAGGAAAATATCTCCTGCAGTTCGAGTTGTTGTGGTTTTATTTTTAAGTGCAGTGCAGCAGCAGCAGCAGTAGCAGACATTTTTGGCTACAAAACCTCTCAGTAGGTGGTTGGCACTGTGAGCCAGTGCTGTGAAAAGGTGAGACAGACAAAAACCCTGTTAAGAACTTGACCCTTATTTTACAGTCCCTGTAGACAAAGCCCTGTGCCTTCTGTCTGCAAGAGCTTGATGATTTTAGTGACTATTTCACTCCATTTTCAGAGTGGATTCAGCTTCCCATCCTCATGCTTTCTTGGGTCTGCTTTTTATTATTGGGGAGATTAAAATAAAACATCATAAATGTAGCTCAAAACCTTCTCCCTAGGTTTAGCTGAGACCAGGGCTCCCGCTGCTGGACTCAGCTCATATTCCACCTCCTTGCTCACTTTGAACTTGGTGCCAATTTCCTCTTTTATTTGGGATGGGTGATTTAAGCCCAGAGACGGTGCTGCAGCGGAGGAGTATGAGGTGCTGGCCGAAGGCATCGTCACTCACACCTGCAGCACCAAGCTCAAGTTTAAATAAAAATCGAAGCCGTATATTCCAATATTATTTCACTTCATCATAGTTCCTCCAAGACTAATCTCAGGATAACAACTTTTCATCACCTAAGCTCCCAACTTAACATCTTCTTAACTCTTTGGTGAAGGGGAATAACTATGCAACTGTCTTAAATTAATTTGAAAGATATGGAAAAATATTGATTTCATTCATCTATCTGTAAAACTATTAATATTAGTTTCATACATTATTTATAAAGTCATTTTGCATTCTAAACTAAAATACACCGTTGCTTATGTTTAATGCTGCCTGCACATTTTACTGATGAAGTGCCACATTCCTGCATCATATTTTTTTAATAAATATCTACATTTCTACAATCATATATCATTCTAAGAAAGTTCTTATGCCTTTCGTATAGCTCACCAATTTTATCCTATCGCTGCTTTCTCACACTACATCATCATCAAACTTAGCAGAACATTTTTCACATTAATTGAATGTTCTGCCCCTATATACATGTATTTGTAATCTCCTGGGGGAAAAGCTGATTCACTGTTTTTTCACAGCACAATTCATTTTCATATTTTAACTTATTCACAGAAAATCCTAGGAATAAAGTAGTTTCGGCTGAAAGCTTCATTGAAAGCTTTTTCCCAAAATTCTAAATTACATGATTTCACACTTAAACAAAAAATATGTATCATTTTGAGCCATGCAAAAGTGACAGAAAAAAGATTAATTTTGAAATAAATTAATGCATTGCAAATAGCCATGTAAACCAGTTGCTAATACATCTTTGATGAACTTTTCTGGTTTCTAATTCTAATATACATACTAGACTGTAAAAGTTAATTCTTTTGCTATTAAAATACCACTGGCATCAAAACTTTGCGGGAATTGTGACTCACATTTTTCCTATCTCTCCAGTTTTGATCTCAAGAAAAAAGGATCCTTTGGTGATTTTATAACCTCCTAGTTTCTCATTTGCTATACTTCTGTCTCCATAGGCTCAGAGTTTCTTTGCAAATCTTGCTTTATTCAAATGCTTTATTCAAGTTAACTGGAGGATATTGAGCCTGGGCTTGTTTCACATTCATTCAAATTCTTAAGTACATTGTGGGAAGAGCTATCAAGGGCAGTTTTTAGAAATCTAATATGAATCCTTTGTTTCAACTCCAAATCTCCAAATAAAACTCAATTAAAATATCCAAAAAGAACTCTTCAGAGTTAAAAATTGATTTCAGATCAGTATACATGCAAAAGTTAGGTGTTTTTCTGGAGAGGCTCCTTGGCAATACTGCAGACCATGGTCTCAATAGCTGAAGTCACCCTATCACAAAAAGAGAAAAAGTCTTTGAGAGCTAGTAGTTGGAGCTGCCTAATGAAAAGGAAAACTTTATATGGCAAACAATCTACGAATTTTATCTAAATGCTGTCCACGTATTTTAAATAGATAATTTGGGAGGGGAAGAATGGGTTTCTATCTAAATTCTTTTAACCTTTTTTTGTGAGCCATGGATACAAGTGCAAACGTCTACTGAGGACATTTTCAACACTGACAGCTAGGCAAAGATATTTGAATATTTTGATTTTGGACACTTATCCAGCTGGCACAGTGCTGTAGGACACAGTGTCTGCCTTGAAGAAGATGAAAAGGCCACTGGCTGGCCACCCAGCTGGTGCCTGCTTTTTCCAGGCACAAAATCTGACTTTAATCTACTGTTTTGCCAGGATTTGTCATAGAAAAGATTTCAAAAATAGAGTACAGTATCCTGGTTAAATGACATTTTCTAAAAATATCAATCCAGACTTATTTTCCAAAGATCTGCTCATCTCCGCTCTTACCATGCCAGCACAAGCAAGCTCCATTCTCCTGTTATTTAAATGAGTAAGCCATTTGGTTCAACTCCTTCATTTAAGAATAATTTGAAACTTTTCAACACATTCATTTCAACATTAATACATTTTGTAAGAACAAAATGAGATTGTAAGTACTTGTATGCACAAGTAGTGTGGCTTATAAGAACAGTCTTGTGCTATCTTTCCTGAACTGAAGGGGTCTTTTGGCAGTGATCCAGTCATATTGTGGACAGACAGAAGAATTTTGCCTTTTTATACCAAATCCAGATTGTTATTCTTGATGAGATTTAGGATGGGTCACTGCCGGCCTAGGCTGCGACCCTGTTTGTTGAGATAGCATTTTCAAATTCTTTAACTTATCACCAATTTATGTCTTTGACAGCAAAACGTTCCCCAGGCAAATAAATTTTTTATGCTGAAAATAAGCATTCCCCTTTGTACAATTGTAGCTGTATCAAGTTAATAGCTCTCTGTGCACCGCTTTGCCAGTGTAGCGCCTATAAAGTGATGCAAAATCAGGGCAAGCTTTCACGGCGTCACACCTGCTTATCCACCACCTCAGTTTAGCAAGTCTGAGAGTTCTCCATTGCAGGAACCAAGAGAAAAGTGTTTTAACCAGAGCGCAAGGCTCAACATTTAAGGGGGCTGTCTCTGCCGCATACAGATGTGGCAAGGAGAGGATTGACATTAGAAAGCAATACAGAATTAAATTTCCATTTTCTAGAACTCAGGTCTTCACCTTTTATGGGCCTGTTGTGCCAGTCTTGTGGTTAAAAACCGGTAGCTGCTATTTGAGTATTCCTTTCTAGTCAGTTGTGTCCCTTCTCTTACCATCATTTCAGCTTGATCATGTTTCCTAGTTGGCTTAGGAAAATAATACAATTATGTATTAAAAATTATCATTGTAAAGTTACACTCATGTCCATGAAGAATTGTTGCCTGGAGTAAAAAATCCTTTGGGCTCATAACTTCACCTTTTCTTCCTACAGGCATATAATGATGGGCTATGTCAATCAGAATGTATTTACGTATTAACACCACTTAAGCAAAGCATAAGGGCCTGGTTTGACTTGGAAATTGGGTATGCTAATTAGCTTAAATTTGCAAGAATTTGACTCAATAGGAACAACTTGACATTTAGTTTGAAAGGTCTGAATGTTTCTGTAGAGTTCAGATAACAATATTGCTGGTAAGATACTTGGTTTTTTCCTTTCCCAAATGACGCTACAAATACAAAAAGTTCATTTGCAAATGTTTACCTCAAATAAAATGACTTACATGAAGGCCTATCAATGCAGCTGACACAGATCCCGATTAAGTCGAATCCCTGGCAATAGTCTGCCACAGAAGTTGGGCTATTTGCTTTTCTTGAATCCTCCCTGGCTTTAGATGCTTTCAAATCTTTTCTAATCCTTGCTGAAGGGCATAGCTAATTAACCTGGGAACGGTGCTACGCTACTGCTTTTGCAAACTACAATGACATACCTGCACAATATTGAACCGTGTCTGTAGATATATCAGGTAGCTCAGGGAAAAATATGTTTGTGGTATGGCACAAAGCCACTTTTCTCTCCCCTTTCTAAGACGTACAAAGGATATCTCTCTGACTGCAAAGCATCAGAGACATGCTGTTTGCTGGGCTGTACCTACAACATCTGATGCATGACAACAATTATTAATTTATTTATTTCCATGCTTTATACTTCCAAAGCACATTAGTTCTTCAAGGCATTTGTCGCCTTGTTTCATTGCCCTGTTTGCCCTTAGCAAACAAGTGATATTTGGTATCTCCTTTGTAGTCCAGTTTTCACATTCCTGTTAAAGAACTGCTTTGAAGTACTGCTTCCTCTGAAATTGTAGAAGTTAGATATTGTGTTGACCACTGCTTCACTCCAAATTTTTTTAATTCCCAGAGTTAGAAATTGATTAGTTAATGGAGCTTAAGCTCCCTGGCTTGCAGCACGCTGAACCCTTTCATTAGCTGTGAATCCAAGATAAACACAGTGATTTAGGTCTGCTAAGCAAATCCATCAGCTACACAGCATGACAGGTTGCTGCCACTTTTTCTTTTGGATCTTTATTAAAATAGACTGCTAACAGCTACTGGTTTTTTTCTCTATTATATCAAAAAGCTTGGTTTACTCTTAATATGATGTGTTAGGGCACAGGGGAGGCGGCTGCTCCCTGAGGGCCAGGAGAAATGGGTGATCCCTATGGGGCAGGGTCTCACAGCCAGGACTGAGGTGCCCCAGGGGTCTGGCAGAGGGTCCTAGGCTACCGGGTTGGGAGGAGAAAGACGCCAGAAAGACAAGACAAGAGTATGTAAGTCCATCTGCTCTTTCCAGATGCCACTGCACCTTTTCTGATTCAAATTGTTGAGTAATTTTTTGAGTCATTCCAGGGGAACTATGACACTTTTTGAGTCATTCCAGGGGAGCTAAGACATCCATCTATCCATATATGTATCAAATAACCCAAGTTGTTGGGGTCTTATTGCGAAATACACATTTATTTGAGTTTTCTATTGCTATTTTTAGAGCAAACCAAGCTGACTGACCAGCAGATCATGAAAGTGTTGGTGGTGCAGACCTTACTCTGATTCCAAATTGTTGCATTTAAGCATATGCTGGAAGGGGAACACCCTCCAAACTACAGGTCTCGAATGCATTTAAATGAGCGGCCTGACTATACATGTCGCTGTGTACGCCACTACAGAGGAGGCAGTTTACTCGTCATTCTCCACATATTACCATCTGTATGTGCTAGTGTGTTTTTTGAAGGTTTACATTTCTTTAGGAAGTCAGCTTTCAGAACAAAATCTATGGTAAATAAGAGTCCCTTCAATGCAATGCAGAGTTACCCTGGTTTTATTCACTGCAGAATAAAAGAGGACAACTCACACCATGGCTGACACTGACATATTCACCAATGTAATGCTGATTGGTTTTACTTACAGTCATTCCAAGTAATATAAAATATTGTCCTAAAAGAGATATGGTAATAAAAAGGATATATTAATGAAATTATTGAATCATGAAGCCTTAAAAAGGGACTTACTTTTAAAGTTTAACAGTGCTTTTCTGATCTTTGATTCTATGTACTATATGGAAAAATGTTAGGTGGAATGATAATGGGTGATGAAGAATTCTTTTGGATGCAGCAACAGGCTTCTTCGGGGACAAAATGGATCAAAATGTCCATGTGAATGTAAAATATATTATTATTTTATAATGTAATATATGAAATGTATGAAATACATAATGAAATACAGATTTTTCATTGGAAAATGCAGCAATCAAAATTAGTTATTGATACTGATGAACACTGATGATTAATATTGAATAAGATTTCATAGCTGGAAATTCCCTAGTCAGCAATACATTGACACTGTCAGGAAACTCAAATTCCCACAGCTCATTTTTTGTGCATTAAAACATGATAAACACAGTATTTCTATCATCTAAAATACAGATTGCTTGAATTACAAATGAGTGGATCACTCCATACGTGAGTTACTCCTGTTCTTTAACACAAACCATTTCTTGTCCGCCATTGTCGGGGACAGGATATTAGGCTAAAAAGGCTTTTGATATGATCCAACACATTTGTCCTGCCTTCCTGTATTCTTATCTTGCTTTAAAAAGGAGATGACTCTATTTCTGCACCCAATGCTGCTTTCAAGTGCCTCACCACAGCAGCATTGCCTTATGATAACAAGCATGGGTGACAGCAGCTAGGCCTGTATCTAAAAAAGATTTGGCATCCTGTCTTAACGCAAAGGAGATAAAAGGGCATTTTCTAGATACAGTTGTTCAAGAAGAAGCATCTATTAGGAACCCAGCAGTACAAACTCTATTGCCGGTAGATAGATGCAGTGATTGGGAAAAGTAAATAACCTTCCCCTCCTCTTAAAAAATCTTCCCTTTAACGTTACATCATTCCATTTTATCTGGACTGAGATTAAACAAGATTGTTTGTATGGAGGAAGTAAAGCAGATTGGAAACCATAATGTAGCCTTACCACAAGTAAGACTTCATTTAAAGAAATTATTTAAACAAGTAGTGATTAATACAAAAGCACCTGCAAAGCTTTGAAACAACTTTCATGGAAGAAGAAATTTGCATTTAAACAAATTCCTTTGTATGTAGATAAAATCAAATGACAGGGTTAGTACAGAGGGAAAATTATTTGGCATCAAACCATCAATACTTCAATTTTATTGTTATCCCAAAGACAGAGATGGAAGATTACTTTGTAAACATATTTCTTAATAGGATAATTTTCTAATGAGTGATAGCCTTTTGTGACAAGATGTAATCTTGCACAGTCTTTTTGCAAAATATATATGATGCTATGCGATGGAACAAAGTAGGATATTTTTATCTACAAAAGACAATGGCTCTGTCCCAAGGAGGACACTTCACCTGATATACTTGGTCTCACAAAACCTTAGGAATCATGCTGTGCTTTTAGAAATATTCACAAGAAAGTATTTTTTGTGAAATAGTTAAGGATGAAAATGTGTTTTGCTATAGATCAGAAAAAAAAAAATCAAAACCAAACCAAACCAAGCCCTTACTACTCTCCTATTAAAAAAAAAATAATAAACTGAGAAACTGACAGTTCAGGAATGCAGCTGATTTTCCACTTCCAAAAATGTCAAGAGGCATATCGGTGTGACATACCGCCAGCCTTTTGAAGATGGCAGATGGTGGAGTTAATTGTGATACTGCATGAAAGGTGAGGAAGAATTTAAACACTTTGATTTTGCAGCCTAAAAAATTTAAGACGTAGCACTCCTTCGCAGTGTGGAGCGCGTGCTTTGTAGGACAGTTGTGGTGCAACTGCATTGCGAGCAACAGGATTATGCATAAATGCTGCAGCTCTTTGCCTTCTCTTGATCAGAAAAAAAAAAACTGATAGATGGATCAATCGAGCACCGATGGAAACTGTCCCATGGATTTCGTTTGCTTCTTAGATTTGGTAGTGCCAGAACTGGCATTTTTAGCAGATCTTGTACTTTTGGAAACAGATGAAGGTCATGTGAAGGATGTGGGCTTTGCAAGGGCTCGAAAGGGCACATAGTGGTGTTATATTGTTTTAGTAGTTCCATGCTTTCCTTTCAGGAAATGATGATGGTAAACAGGTTTGCCATTTGCTCCTCCACTACTTCTTCAACATGAATGTGGAGTTACTGAGGAACGTGAGATGCTTTGTACTGCTATATTAGTTGTATAATTGATCTCATGGCTTTTGTCTTCATCTTCATTTTTACGATACTGTATCTTTCAGAATCAAATATACTCTATATTCTATCATTTTATTTCTTTCCCTTACTTTGGTTTGCTGTGACCGGGGAGAAAAGTTAGCTTGACTAAATCAAAGATAACAGACCCAGGGAGAAACGCTTGAAGAAACTGGTGGATGAAGGATATTTCCTTTATTCCTGAGGACTAAGAACAACCATTGTGCTTATCCTATTTTTATAGGGGGGAAAAACTCACTTTTCAGGCTCTTCCAGGTTAGTCAGGGGTACAGAATAAAGATGAGGAGCCAGTGACAAGGTGGATAGGACATACAATAAAAGGGTGGATTCACGGTTACAAAAGAAGGAACAGAGAAATGTGTGCTTGTGGGAGACCTGAGCAAATGGGAATACCTTCTGAATCTCTGGAGAAATATAAATCAAACAAAAGGAAAGCACTGCCTAACCTAATAAATGCTTTGAAGACTCCAACTCAACATTTTCTCAGTTTCTTTTCCAAAAAAATCATGGGAAAGAACTGCTTGTGCATCACCTTGAGGTCAATCGATCACGTTATCGATTGAATTGGGGCTTGTAGTGGGGTGTTGAAGTACCGAAGAGGGGCCATATGGATTTGCCGGGCCATTTATACTGATACTTGCTACCACAAATACAAGTCTGCATGAGCGAGATGCGAGCCATACCCATCTCGCTTTGTTCCATGCGTCTCTAGGTTGGACTTATGATACTTCAAGTAGTAGAAGGAAAATTGTGAGAATGATAACGTAGGAAAACTGGAATGCAGCAGGTTTCTGTAGGGGTCTGAAAAGGAATAAAACTCCGAAGAGTTCACTCAAACTGAAAACATATGGCTGCATCCTGGCCTGTAGAGCCAAGAAATGGAGACATCCAAAGGAACCCAAATGGCTGCAAAAAGATTTACTGGTTGTGGGGTATAAGTTTTTATTGCTTTAGAAAATAAATACCCCTCCTTTCAGGAAGTCTGCAATAATGAAGTCTGAAAGAGTAGACTGATGGATTCTGTGCAACAGGCATCACGATCCAGGAGAATATGGGATTAATTTGTAAAGGCTTCTAAGAACAGGTCAGTGGCATAGGCAGGAAACAAAAAAGATGGGTTCCCTCCCTGGTTCTTTGCTTCCTTTACCGTTGTGTTTTTGTTCTTGTTCTTATTTTTAAAATATGTTAACTTTTTCTTTGTACTATAAAACTCTCTATGCTAGGAATATTAATGGGTGGAAGATAAATATTCAATAATTATCTCCCTCTGTTTTTTTTTTCTTTTTTGGTGTATAGCACTTTTATATGTTCCTCAAGTTCATAATTTTCATGGCTCACTGTATGAAAAATTATCTAAGGTCATAAAAATAAAAAGGAACAGCATTCCTGATTTTCATTAAAATATCCCAAGAAATAAAAAAGTGGAACAAATCCCCAAAATATATACCCAGCCAGGCTCTTTTGCATTTTTTTTTCCACAAGCACCAGCTGTTTTTTGCGTAGTAGCATAAGGGACGTATTTGCAGATTCAGTTTATGGGAGCTTTGTTTATGCACTGGGTGAGGATTAACAACTAATTTTAATTAATGTGGCAAAACTGAGTTCAAAGAAGATGGAAAATTTGTAAATCTCCTAAGACCACTAATTCTGGCTTTGTTCTTAGATGCAGCAAAGGTGCTGCACGGAATTTTCCGTATTAACATTTTTACTAAGGTTTACACACTGTAATCCTTTCTCCATCACTATTTCACAAGGAACCTCCTGATTTAGCAGATCTTTAATTACACCCTCATGCCTCCCAATCTTTAGTGTGTCTTTCCAATCTTCCTGTAAAACAGACAAATAGCACTGTTGTCATTTAAGTGTTCATCAAGCAGGAAATCTCGGAACGAGCAGGCAACCAAAGGGCTTGCTTTTTTGCAGCAGCTTATGCCTGTGCAATGCCAATGGCATCAATACGAAAAGAATGGCAGAGATAGTTGGATGGTAACACGGAAACTAATACCAGGCAACTTGGGTTTCACAAGTTGATCGGTGTCAAACCGATCTAACTTTCCTCTGCGACAGAATAACAAGCCATGTGGAGACATGAAGCAGTAGATGTTATATATCTTGACTTTAGCAAGGGTTTTGTATGGTCAGGCAAGGTGTTCTTGTAGCGGAACTGGGGAAACAAAGCCTCAGAACTGAGTGAGGAACTCTGCTCAGGAAACTGTTACAGTTTTCTGACAAAATGAAAGGAGCAAGCAAAGGTTTTGCTGTGGTTGGTCTTCAGCCTGCAGTTTAATAACTCTCTTCAGAGGGTTTAACTTATTGAAAATTCAGGAGGAATATTAGCAAAAATTTCCTCATTGGAGGATGGTCAAGCACAAGCATAACTGCGGGGGTTTCAGTATTGGATTCTTCCATACATTTTTCCAAGCAGAAGTTCAACACTGTTCTTTTTGGGGACAAGGGCACAGATTCAATGACAAGATGAGGTCCCTTTCTGGCTGATGCTGTATAACCGCGTGATTTAATGCCCCACAGCAAATGACTTGATTGAGATCAGGAAGCATCACACCAAATTGCAACACAAATTGCTGGTAACATTCTTGTGCTCCTTTCCACTCCTCCCTGAGACACTGCCGACTCTTTCAGGTGACCCTTAGGTCTAGCTTAGAGATTACGTCCTTTAGTGCATCACCAGCATCGCAGCATAAGGAATTGAGTGATGCTGTCCTAAGAAAAGTTTCTGTGAAATGGGTTGATTTTGCCTCCTTGGCTTTCTTAGTGTTCTCTAGATTCAACAGAAAGCCAAGAAATGGAAGTAGCAGCCATTGATTTAAACTGTATGGCCAAAATTATTCAGGGTCATCGTCTGGGGGGTCACACAGTGGCTCCTCTCTCTGACATACTTCTGGGGCATCATTATAGGGGCTTCTCTCACCTGTCTGATCTGCTAAAAATCTGAAAATGGTATGAACTGCTGGAAAAGGGAGAAGGTCTTGGGATGGGGGAAGAGAAGAACTGTGTGGTTTGACAGTTGGGTTCCTGATGGTACAATACGAAATAGAGCCCTTACCTGTTCCGTATCCCATGTGGGGACAATGGGGCGGCCGCACCCCGCGGATGCTGCTAAAGCGGGGAAAACCTGTGCACAGTGCTTAGAAACCAGCGCACCTATTCCTGAGAAATGCTTTCTCTGCCACATGGAAGCAGTAAACCATACTGAGCTAAGTGACTAGTAGTAAGCTGAGCTAATTAGTTTAATGAGCTAATACAAAGTAGCTACATCAGAGAGTCTCGCTTTGATGCTAATTCCCTCGTGTAAGGAGTCCTTTTATGTCCTGGGCTACTGTTTAAGCCACTGGACCAATTTGCCAGCCCCTGTTAATTTAAATCTGTTATTAATGAATGAGAAAGCATGTGGACCCGGTTGCAGTAGAAGAATATTTGTTTTATTTCCTTCTGCCACAGATTTCCCCTCAAGGTTTGACTCATTGAGAGACAATACCAGGGAAGGAAGTAAATAGTATGAAGTTCTTTCTGGAGCTCGTCACTCCACTGCTGCAGTTTTTTTAACCTGTACATGCTGTTTACTCTTCTATATTGTAAAGCATGTATTGTTGAACATGTCTCTTCTATCCTGCTCCTCCCACCAGTATCAATATTTTTTTCACGTTTCCTTTACATCTTTTTTCTTTTCCGATTCTGCTTGCTGCATAGAGACTTCTCTGCTTAAGCTCTTATTCCTATCTGTTATACTGAGACAAATCTCTGTTACTGTGATCTATAAATCTTTAATGTGGTCACAAGTCTGTATATTAGTTTCTTTGATAACTCAAATACACAGCTGATGTCTCCTTTAAGACCGATTCTATGACTTTTTGATATATAGAAAAAGCACCTGTGAGCCCATTGTTAGTCAGATAAGAGCCCTTGCAATATTACTATTATTCAACATTTTTAAAGACTTTTAATAAGTTGTATTTTATCAAACACCACTGTATTCTTTTCAAAGTATTTTAGAGAGACTGTCTCACCATTTTTCCCAAGCCTCAGATAATGTTAGAAGAAAATGTACCCAATTTCTCTGGAGTCGTTCCATAGGGAGTTCCAAACCAATAATTTCTATAGAAGTGGTGTAGGGGTTTTACGGTTGCTCTGTTTAGTTTTTGCAAGGTGAGCACTGACGGCACACAAAGAAAGGGAATGCATCTAGGGGAAGAAGCAACCTAATACAAGACTGAGGGTTTAAAACACATGGACTGTCCATAAGATCCTGTCATTAACTTCAGAGTGTTTACTACTACATCTAATCCACTCCAACTGGGGGCTGCTGCCCAAAGGGATTCCCCCTCCTCTTCCTCATCCTCATCTGCCTCCTGGAGCTGGTTTTCTGTACTGGTAGGTAACCATGGCCAGTGGGTAACCAATCCCTCCCAGAAAAACACCGTATTTTAGCTGGCCCACTTCATTCATCCCATTCCCTCCACACCACTCGATTACGAGGTGTGATAGGAAGGAAATATTCTATCAATGGATCAGATATATTATCCTAATTTGCTGGAAGTACGCGGAGTGCTCAACATCAGCTGCGCCAGGGGAGATGTGCCTTACCAGAGGAAAGCTGGCTCGGTCTGTCCTCTGCTTTATAAAGCAGGAAAGCTAAAGTAAAGACTGGCACTTACTGAAACAGTTCAAGTAATCCAAGATCTTTAGCTCAGATTAAGCTTTATTAATTGATTGATTGACTTTCCAGAGTGGTGAAGGCGATGTAATTACAATGTGGACAGAACATGAACTATTACTCAACTATGAAAGGATGCACTAGAAGGACGTGTTCTATTTGTGGATGAGCGAACATTCAGCACATCTTGCTGCTGAAAGAAAACCACAGACAAAACTTTAGGTGGCCAGAAACTCAGTTAAATATGTCAAAAATCAGTGTTAGTATTTTAAAACAATATTAACTTTCTGTAATTTTAAAATAAACATACACACTGACCACTTTTCTCCTCCCTGCCTACAAACAAACAGCGGCAATTCTTTTCTTTCAGTCCTGCAGAAATGTTTTCCATAGCTGTCATTAAAGTCATTGCACAAAATTAACTACGTGTTTTAATATTTTAACATTGTGACTTAAAGCGTAAACTATTCAGGAGAGAGACAGAGCGTATCTAGAGGCTTTGTCATTAACACAACAAGGCTTCAAATCCGATTCAGACTTCTTAGTGCTCCTACAGCCAAGCCAGTAAATAATGACTTTACGTGATTTCTATCGCATAATCTGTCAGTACGGATGAGTAGTGTTGGACTTCCCACTTGTTCGTTGACTGGGTTTCCTTTCGGATGGCAAACCGAGCCAGAAGGAGGGCTGGCATGGATGCACCGGGTTGTACGGGGCTGCTGTAACTACACAGCGTCACGAGCGAGCGTGGTTTGTGTTGTGGTGCTCGTACAACCGCAAACTCCGGCCAAGACTCCGGCGATGTGTCTGGCCCCCATGAGGGCACTGGCTCCGTGCTGCCCACCCGGAGACCACATTTCTGTTCTTCGCAGACCAAATGCATTCACCCCAAGCAGTAAAAAGTTTATTTCTTGACTGCCATGTTGACATAATTGAACTCCTGATGCTCCATGGAGCTTTTCAGATTTTAATGGACACACCTACTTGTCTGCCCAGAGCAGCGCAATAAAATGGTTGTAAAACACAGGAAATTTTATGTAGCTGGTTATTCAGTATTTATTTCTCCCTGAAAACGCTAGTATTGCTTTCCACGGCGCCGTAGGCATTCCCACGGCGCCCACCGCTACCTGCCCGCAGGCGGGGATGCCGGACGGCCCCACGAACAGGGGGGTGCCCCGGGCCT
>VXBL01001617.1:101934-152050 GCA_013400195.1 Aramus guarauna | reverse complement strand
TTTGGTGTTTCTCTTTTTTTTCTTTTTTTTTTTTTTTTTTTTTTTTTTTTAAAGGGAGAAACTTTTTCTTTGACACTAGAGGCTCTCAGACTTAGCAACACAATGTAATATTTATTTATTTATGAAAGGCTGTCAGTGTTGTTCCAAAGTGTTGTTCCAAATATGTAGTTCACCTGTTCAACTTGAGTCCATCACAAAGGAGTCCCTAATGCTGACTGTAACAGGTTTTTTTGGAAAGTAAGTAAAAGTGTTGGTAGAGGACTCTATAAAGAAAACATGTCAACACTTAGCATTATCACAACAAGCATAAATGAGAGCCTGTGCTTTCTGCAAGTATTACAGTTTTTATTCCAACTTTCAGAGTATCTTCTTTTATTTTTAGATGAATCTGCGTTCTGTATTTACTGTAGAACAACAAAGGATATTACAGCGTTATTATGAAAATGGAATGACAAATCAAAGTAAAAATTGCTTTCAGCTCATATTACAGTGTGCACAAGAAACTAAACTGGACTTCAGTGTAGTCAGGGTAAGTACTGAGGCCTTCCAAATTTGTATGTTAAAGTTATACACATTCATTTCTTTACGTAAAATATCTGTAGAAGACTGAAGTCTCTAACTTCATACGTGTCTTAAATCAGACTTCAGTGCACTTGTGTGACATGTTCATTTTTATCCAGTGAGCCTGTTTATAGTTTGTTTTTTTGCTGAAATGTCTTCACATGATTGCTGTATTTAGCAGGGGCCTGGATTGCACAAGGAGTGATTTTTTATTTTTTTTTTTTAAATTATTTGTTTGGTTTGGGTTTTTTTGGTTGTTGTTTGCCTTTTGTTGATGGTGTTTTGGTTTGGGTTTTGTTTTGTTTTTATTTATAAAATTACAAATTAGATTTCCCTATAGAAACCATGTACAATGTATTGTATCAAAGAAAGGTCACGCTCTTAGGAAACTATTCTTAAGTTAAACAAATTTCTATAGCCTAATGTATTTGAGGGAATAATTGTGAAAGTATTTCTTTTGACACACTCTGTCACACTTGTATTCCATGTCACAATCATAAATATTGTGGTCCCTCATGGTTATTTACAGTGAGTACATTCTTTTCTTATAAAAGAAGAATGTCACTAGTGCTAAGAGGAGCTCTTCCAAAGTCTGTGAATTCCATGGGAAGGGAAATAATAATCCCTTTGTGAAACACTAGACAACAAAATGGCTGTTGTCTCAGAGCAGAAATAGAAATCATGAAGCATTAGCTGAAAAAACAACAACGGTAGTAGAGCTACCAGGAGTTGCTGCAACACTGGACACTGAAGAGGAAGAAGTAAGACCAGTGTACTTTGGGGTGGTTTTTTTTGTTTTGTTTTTTTTAAGAGATGTACCAGTGGTATATTGACAATAAAAACCCCTCCTGCTCCCTAATTCTTACCTGGACTCCCCTCCCTCAAACTATTCAGGAAACAGTAAAACTTTCTCAGCTCTAGGTGGTGGGAGGTGCTGAAAGTCAGCCAGAAATTCAGGCTCCCTGGAACAGACAAACTTGTAACAGGAATCTGGATGCTGATGATGCAGTCAGGGCCTGTTTTTCTATTTTTATTCTGATTGAAGGACCTCGAGGAGGCAGCCAATCTCTCCTCTCCTCGCAGTCCTCATTCACTCTCCATCTTCCTATTTCCCTTTCCCTCTCTGTTTCCCTTTCTGCAATAATGTGTCACGACCTTTTTCTTTTAGTTTTCTTCCCTTACTATGGCCTTCTTTGAAATACTTAAGCTTTCTTCCTACTAGTGGAGTGCAATGGAAACAGGCCCAGCATTTGTCCTGCATTTGTCATATTTTTTTTATGATCTTACCTTTCTTTTGTACCCCTCCCTTCTGCCTTTCATAATCCCCCATTTTTTCTTCCCCCCCCATAAAACTCTTGGACAGAGATTACTACTTCTTTGCACAATATCTAGCAAAATGGTACTTGGGTTGCAGCTGGCACTTGCAGATATGACTATAATAGGAACATGAATTCCCTAAGTGTAACTGTTATAATTCAAATATCATAACTCTATGAATATATTCTTTCCCCGAATCAGGATTTCTATAGCCTTATGCCATAGAGCTACATCCAGTCTTTCCAATCTTGAGCTGGGTTGGAAGAAAGTCCTGTTCATGATTTGATGTAAACCTCTACAGGTTTTATTACTGCAATACATAAACATATGTCGTCCCTTTCAAAATCAGGAAATATGGTAGATTTACTCCTGGGAAAACGTGGTCCTCTTCAAATTTAATAGATGTATTCTAGCTACGTCAGGTTTGAGCGGCCTGGTTTCGTTTATTAATATTAGCATACTTCTGCTGATTGCTTTTTGTCTTTACGTGAAATGTGAGCAATGTGACTTGATAAAGCACAAAAGTTCTCCGAGTCTGATTTTCAGAGTGTCACTGAGTGCTGGCAGCAGCGATCGGGGAAGCGGTGTGGGGTTCTCCCCTCAGTACAACAGCAGATGTCAGAACAGTTACACTTCATTTTTCTTTTACACCTCTTGAAAGGCTTCCTGAGGACACTTCGTTTTCAGATTTAGGGTGGAACTTCTGGTCAAAACTAATGGCCAAGCACCACTGACGGTCCCTCTGTGGTGTGTGTCTGGGTTGTGGGACAATCTGAAGTTCCAGCTCTGCCTGATTCAAACTGGGAATGTAAAATCTCTAAAATCTCAGGTAAATTTCTTAGCATCTGGATTTTTGATTTGTCATCTTTTCTGGGAGTTCCTTCTCATCCTAGTAAAAGTTAAGAATTTCAGTAGTGTTAGTGAAAGGGCTCCCCAAACTTACCAGTTGGGGAACTCGATTGAAACAAAGATTTGTGTCCCTTTTCTTAGGTTATTTTGTACTTAATGGCTGCTCTGTCACATTGCAAATTAATGCCATAACCATCAAGGTAGTACCAACACGGAGCTTCCCATTTAGTCTAAGAGGAGAGTTTCACATAATTTTTCTCTGGGGTAATGTCTCAGTGCTAAAAATGGGACTTTTTGTACTCTTTCCCTCTCCCAGCTGTGCAATTCTTTCTCTCCTTTCTTCTTCTGCTGATCATCTGTTGTATTCATTCAGTTTCAGAGTAACCCAGTTAAATTTGCTAACCTTAACCAAAACTTTTGTTCTTTTTATTTGCCAATTGAGTTTTATGCCTTTTGGGGGAGTTGTACTCCCTGATCGTTCAGGTTTGTGCTTTTGTTTAAGTGGTGGGAGCAAGATGCTGGGGATGTGATCAGAAGAATGGGACTCTTCTAGCAGTGGCAAATCTGACTTGGGTAATCTCCTGAACCTGTACTTTAATTCCAAGTGAGTGAATAGTAGTGCTAGTAAGTTATTTGCATTTCTTTGAATGCATTTCTTTTTCAGGAAAACCATGCGAAAAACTTCAGATTTTAGTATTATACAGTTGGAAAAGTTGGGGTTGAAATCTCTTTGCCTGGCCCAAAGTTTGCAGTGTCTCTAATTATAATTTCTATCTTGAAAGTTTACTGACTGAGCAGAAATTAGAAAAAAATAAATTTGATCTTCTAAATTTGTTTTATGCAATGAAGTAACTTGAAACCTGTGGCTATAATTCTTGTATTTAAACTTGCTTTTGAGAAGAAAAAATTTATCACTACTTACAGACTCTATTGCATGCAAGAAATCATGCCTCAAAGTAGGCATTTTATAAAATTTGACAAGAAAAATGTAGAATGGAATGGAGACTTAGCATTGGCAGGGATGTGTATTTTCCTGTAGAGAAATTTGTTTACTTCCTAAGTAGGTATCAGTATGTGAAGAAAACTTCCCTTTCATATGATGGAAATCCAAGATAAGTACTCAGTGCAGTTTGCTTATTGTGGGGTGAGGGAGTTTATTGATTAAATCAACTGGTTTGAGTTACTGGGTGTTGAGATCTTGCTTTGGTTTGGTTTTAGGTGTGCAGCAGATGATATCCAGAGTGGTGCAGAAAACTGTTTCATTTCTATATGCATATCTCATCCTTTTCATGACCAGCATAAGCAGATGCAAAAGCTTATTTTTCGTTCTTTGGCACTTGAATCCTGCTCACTTATGCCCTCACATTCAGTACAGGCATACTGTGGTAAAACAATTGAGCCAGTCTTGTGTCTCTGATCATGAAAATTGCCAGGAATAGTTAGGTCGCGTTTACGCTTCCAGTGTTAGAGCTGATGCTTCCACCAGATTAACTTCAGTATTTCAAGATAAAAGAGAGTTAAAGTTTCCCTTTCAGTTCTTTTAGCTACATCTCCACGTGTTACTTGCTGGATAGACTTCCCTGTGTTTAAAAACAGCAGCACGTTTTAACCTGTGCACAACTGCCACGGTACCTGCATTTTTCAAATATTTTTTCCTCTACTGTCTTTTACACAAAACCATATACTGTCACCGTCACTGTTGTACATAACAGCAAACTTCTGTTGCAATCCAGTCTCAGCAGTCCTAATCTTTTCTGTCAGTGTCTTTCAAAAGCAGGTTTTGACATTAGATCTTGACTTGTGCAGCTGGCAGAGGAGGAATTAGTCCATAGGTCTAAATACTTCACAAAATTGGTTTGTAACTGTCTAACAGAAAGAGTTGTTCTTTTTCTTCCTCATCTAAATTCACAAATTGGCAGTTGCAGTTCAAGGCAGTTTTGAAGGTCATATATCTCAGTTATTTGGTTACACAACTTTAGGTACGTACCTCAGTGATCATTCTGCATCCCAAGGTGCTAAATATTAAAAATTTAAATTGGGGGGAATTAGTCACAGCACTGTCAATGAAATAAATCTTAAGGGTAACTGTGGGACAGGAGGCACGATACAGTCTCAGGATTTTTGAGAAGCTAGGGCTTTGGAATTGAGACTGGGGTTCTTGTGTGCATTAGTGTATGAATCCCAAGCACCAGAGACGTGACTTCCATCCTGTATTGTTCAGGCTCTGCATAACCAGTGAATGATGTACGTATTCGTAAACTTAGGTCTCAACTTGAACACTTAACATTTCATCAGATCTGCTTAAAAATGGAATTGCCTCATTTTTCTGCTTATTTAATGCTTTGTTTTGTGTTTGTTGTCGTTGTTGTTTGTTGTTTGCAGACGTGGGTTGGCAATAAACGAAGGAAGATGAGCAGCAAGAGTGCTGTAGAATCTGGAGGCACTCCCCCAGGGACTGTCCCTACTACTCCCTCAGTACCTCCAGAAGCAGCAGTTAGAAATGTGGTAAATATTGCTCGATCCCAAAGTCAGCAGTCTTCTTGGACCGCTTCTAATAACGATGTAATAGTTACTGGTATATACAGTCCTGCTAGCTCATCTGGTAGGCAAGGATCTACCAAACAGACAAACGCTTCAATGGCAGAAATACATAAAACCTCTATTCCACGGCTCCCAGGAAAAAGCGATACAGATTTTCAGCAGCAGCACATCCCTATAGGACGACAAGTACCACATTGTAAAAATGCTTCCCTATTAGTAGGGGAAAAGACTATTATTTTATCTAGGCAAACAAGTGTACTGAATTCTGCGAACTCCATATATAGTCACACTAAAAAAAGCTATGGTGGTTCATCAGTCCAGACAGCAGAGTTGGTGTTACCTCAGAAACCCATGATATGCCACAGACCCTGCAAAGCTGAACCCGTGGGATGTCAAAGGTTACAAAAACAGGAACATGCAGCTCTCGCATCGCATGTGCCCCCTGGACAAAGGGCTAATACCAGGGACCCTTCTTGTAGCACGCAAAACCTGGAAATCCGTGAAGTGTTTTCTCTGGCGGTTACAGATCAACCCCAAAGAATTGTGGGAGGAAGCGCGACGCAGAAGCATTGCTCAGTGGAAGGCAGCTGTCTGTCCATTGCGATGGAAACTGGAGACGTGGATGATGAATATGCTAGGGAAGAAGAACTAGCATCCATGGGAGCACAAATACAAAGCTATTCAAGATACTGTGAAAGCAGCAGTTCTGTTCGAGTAGAGAACCAAAGTGCAGCCTTGTCTGGGCCAGGAAGAAACGTGAGCTGTAGTTCACAGATGGTGAATGCCAGGGACGTGCCTGACAATATTCTGTATCATAACAGAGACTACCACTTGCCTGCACGGACCTCATTACATACAACATCCAGTACATTATATAACAGTGCTAATCCATCAAGAAGTACCTTTTCTCCTCATTTTACATCTTCAAGTCAACTGAGGCTGTCACAAAACCAAAATAATTACCAGGTAATCTGTCAATTTATCTCCGTCTTCAAACCTTGAAGACAAGTTGTAGACAAGTACTGTTTTCTTTGAAAATTGGTAGCTGGTAAGTGATAGGTTCACCTTTCTGCAGACGGTGCTCCATTTGCATCTCTCAGAGGAGAGAATTCCTTTTTAAACAAAAGTGCAGGTAGGACTATGTGTGGTAGCACTCTTATCTGTATAGCTGAGCCCGTGGCTGCAGTGGGTAGCTGTATATTGAAGGTCAGCACAGGCTTCGTAGGTGCAGTATAAACTTTGGTTACAAGAGGATCCTACCTACGACTGATGCATGCTGAGGTCTGTGTTGTCTTGACGTAGCTTGCCAGCGTTTGTCACAGCGATACCCTTGGTTGTTGCTCTGTAGACATACTTTGCATGTGGCATAGGGCAGAACATGGGATCGTGCCGTCATTTGTGTGCTGTGCAGTTGCTTGCCCTTATTAATGTCAGCTTGGATTAGCTCTGCCATCAGCACTGCCTCTACACCCTGCGCAGTTGCCAATCTCTTGGACCCGTTTTCTGTTAGAGATTAGGATCTCCTGCAAGCTAGTTAAGATGATGGGAGACACTAGGTGAGCGAGTATTGTTCCTCTCCCACAGCGTCTAACTCAAATACCAGTTTTACATTCAATCCCTTTATTTCCTCATCCTATAATAGTGTCCATTCAGTGATACTGAGAGAGGAAAATTAAATGCAAATAATTGAAGAACTAAAAGATGTTCAGTAAAAGCTACAACACTGATGCACTTATATTTTTTATTTTTTGTTATAAGTAAAGAGATAATTGTGCAGGAAACATCCAAATTGATTTTTTTCCATGGATTTTTATGCCATCCGGCATGACGTAGTCTAGTGACACTGAGATAAAAATCTTAAGACTGACATAAGTAGATACTACATGTTACCCATGTTACCTGTGTGCCTTTGCCTGTCATTACCGTTTTAATTTATCCTGAAAGTGAACCATGTAAACAGCATACCATCTTTTCTGTGCATTGCTCACAAGTATAGGGAACAATACTTTGTGAAGCTTTTTTTTTTTTCCTTCCTTTTTTTTCTGAATTGTTTCTATCTCATGTGAGGATTTGAAAGAAAGCTTTTGGGTCCAAGGAAGTACCACTTTTCACCAGAATTACTGCTTTTATTGGTAAACCTGAGGTTTGAGGAGCATGTTATACTCTGGAATAGGTTCTATGTAGTAGATGAGATATCAGCAATTCTTATTCGTGGCTTTTTCTAAGCTGAGCACTTTAGATGAACTTTTCTTTCCCTTCTTCCCTTCTCTGAGGTAGTCTGTCAGTATTTGCTATCACTCTTCTTACTTAAGTTCTAAAACTCATTAAACACTGTTTACTTTTGACATCCCAGTTCCATAGGAGAAAAGCCATAAATGTGCATGTCTGTTTGATAAAAGGCTGGTAAAGCTGCAAAAGTGCATATGATAGAGTTAAGGAAATTTTTCTTAAGTTTCATGAAGTGAAATATACCTCCAGCTGTGTGCTCTTGGTACTTTGTTTCACTCTTGAAAAAGCATCAGAGATGTATTTCTTACTACTTGTTTGATTTTTTTCTTTTTTTAAATGAAATTTGAAATAATTTTGATTTGGATTTTTTTGGGGGTAAGAGAGTCTTTTTAAACAGCTGGAGTGGTTCATGGTAGGTGACATGTTATCTATGTGATATGGATCAGAACAAGATCTCTGTAACTTTGTTTTGTTTTCTTGTTCCCCCTATTATAATAACATACCTATATTTTTGCTAAGCGAGGACTTCATCTGTACCCCATTTGACTTCCATGCCTGTCTCTCAGAAAGCCTGTTCTGTGGATTTGGCAACGCACCTTGGATTGAGGGTGCTCCTGTTTCCTGTGGTATCCCTTGCCCTTCCACAGTTTTAAACCTTGGAAGAACTGAGCAGCTTGCTGTTAATTCACTTATCACTGTAAGCATTCATGCTCTGAACCTCTGAGATGACACTCTTCAGTATTAAAAAAATTACAAGGGAAGGCAAAAGTTGTGGGGTCAGGGCATACAGTATCAGGTTCTGTGGAAGCTGCAGAGGAATAGTATCCTACAGCCTGGCCAGCTCCCGCGGTACTGTGAAGAAATGATGGTGCTGATTTCTCCAGATTACTGCATCCCTTGCTGAGAGTTTTTTAGCACGTTCCAGAACAATGCAAAAGTAAGTTCCGTATCTTAAGAGGTGTTAGTGTATGACAGTGACGCTTCCAACACCCATTTATCAGGTTGACAGGAAAATTTCACCTGCTGCCTTCAAAGTAATGTGTAACAAATAGTGTACCCCGCTAGGCTGATAACATATTTTGTTGAAACCATCAGTTCTGCACTACTTTAACCTCCTCCTCCAAGTCCTCCCCTTAAAATTAAGTCCAATATGACTGCTATTTCATGTAGACACCTCCTGAATAGCTTAATTTTTATATATTAAAACTCCAGAGATGTAGATTTTGTAACAGGTGCTGTCTGAATTATATTAGACTTGTGCAGGATGTACAAGGATTGCGCAGGATTCTTTTGTATGTAGTCAGTTCCTGTTAATTTTGTTGCCTGTGTTTAGCTAATTTATCCATCAGCATAGGAATGGAAATCCTTAAACTGAGGGAAATCGTCCTAAATTTAAAAATAGATTAAACCTGAGCTATGTGATTATTGGAGTAGTTAAACATCCAAGCAGATGCTTCTTCAAAGTCAGGACTGTGTGATTTGTGTTTTGATGAAGTAATTACTGTAGTACATTGGTGTGGTATGTAATTAGCAATTAGTTATAGCTTCCTTACTGGTTCAATTAATCAAATTCATGTTAGTGTAACTTAAGAGTAAATTTAATAAAGTGATCAATTTTAATGCCTGAGCAGTTTGAGTAAACAAATTGTTCAAGCTACTTACTTTTCTTAGTTTGGCTTTAAGCATTTTGAACTAGAGAGGCTGTTCTTGCTGGTTCTCAGGGCTGAATCATGATTTAGGCTTGGTTTCCTCCCCCTGACCCTAAGGGACAAAAATGCTGTTGAAAATATGTGTATTTTTAATTACTTTGATATACACACTGAAGCACAGCTATTTAATTTAGGCCTGTCGTCTTCGAGGGAAAATCCTAAGCCTTGCAGTCAGTACATCAGAATAGGGTATAGATAAAATAAATATTTATTTACTTTTAAGATTCACTTTAAGGATGCTGCTTTATATGAATGAGCTCCAAGTTTGCTTGTTTAAGGAAATAGGACTCCATTTTTATTTTTATTTTTTTTAAATGTGTCAGAGTGATTTGTTTACTTCCCTAGAGACTTTTGAAGAGAAGAGGACTTTCTTGCTAACTTTGGGCAGCACGGCTTTTTGCTAGGGCAAGCAACATGGTCCTCTCCGAAGAAACTTGAACAAAGTGTTTCCTGACACTCCAGAAACGGAGTCGAGTTTGTCCCAGAGGTTCCCTACGCTTTGTTTCTGGGATGAAATAATTCCAGCTGGATGAGTGGGGAGAACCTGTGGGACTGTGGGGAGGACAGCAGCTGTGAGCAGGCTGCAAACACTGTGTATGGGCTCAAGTAATGCTCGAACACCCAGCAACTGGGACTGGGTTGTTTCAGTGCACTGAATATGGGATGGTAAATCTACAGATGAATTGGGAAAAGATTACGCAGGGACCTGATATCGTGGACCCACTTAATTAAGGTCCAGCATTGGCAATACACAAGTGCTGCAATACCTTTGAACTTGCTCTAGCATCTGCCAGGGTTGCCGTTTCTGAGACACAGTATCTTTTCTAAGATGAGTATTTCAGGTTGTCATTTTTTTCCAGCTCACAGTAGCTGTCCCAGTTGGAGTAGGACTGGAGTTACACCTGTGTGTGCAGGATAAATATCCATCTCACTCAAAAAATAACCCCCCAAAAAAACCCAGCCCAAGCCTTGTGCCTTTTTTATAGAGCCAGTTTAAAATACTCCTATGCATGTTGTCTTTCAAGAAGTTACATTGAAATAAACTTGATTGTGTTCTGACACCTGTCAGAACTTGTGTGTATTTGTCTTCCAAGTAACCATTAATGCTCTGCTAGACTGATTGCTTTATTCACAGAGAAAAGTACTTTTTTCTGTAGCCCCACTTTAAATTTGTGACGAGAAGCTGTCTGGGTGGATACTGAGGATGCATTTACAGTGGATTCTGTGGTGTGATGCTGTTGTGTGGCATGTAGAATTGTCATAGATGTAACTTGTTTATACAGAATTTCTAAATTGTGTGTGCGTGCAACTAAGAAATCTATATTTTAGACACAAAAGCTGATGTAGACTTGCCCTTAGGAGGGGATGGTGTTCATTTCTAGCCCCCCTCTACCCATCTTGTGCTGTAATGAGAGTGTCTGATCTTAGGTGACCTCCAAACGCTTCCAGCTAAAAGCTTGAAGAATAAAAGTATCTTATGTGCTTGTACAAACTGTACCAGGTATTCTATATTTGATTATGCTCATGCTGCAAGATTCATTAGTAGAACACTTCTCAAATACAAAAACTATTAGCATAGTTTGATACAGTCAGCAGAAGTGTGTAGATTTGTCTTCCTCACATATATAGTGCGTGTAATGACTTGAGATTGATTAATCTCTCAAGAGCTATGTTTAGTCTCTCAAGCATTGCTTGTCTGCAGCAGAAGATGAATGTGGAATCCTAACTAAGGCTAAAATATTCCAGGCTATGACACATTTCACGTGGCCAGGGAAAACAATCCAAGATTATTATTTAATAAAGTCTGACCTCTGGGAATGACGGAGAAACAAAGGGAATCGAGGCAGCTAACCTTTGCCTTCGTACCCCTTCCCCTTCCTTCTCCAGATAAAGTCCCTAGTTTTCCTAATTTGCAAATCCTTAACATTTGACATTGAACAACTCAGTTACTTACAGGATAGTATTTTTTTTTCCTGAAATTTTAGCTGATGTAATTGAAAAATATGTGACAGCAGTTCTGCCAGACACTTGGTCCTTGTCTAACTCCAGTCTCCTTAATCTTACCAGTTTTGTGACAGACTGAAGATGAAAACTGACGTTACTTTACCCTTGCCCAAAGAAACAGTGTTTTTAGTCTTGCAACAGTAAGGCTAAATGTGACTTTGTTTTGCTTTTAAATCTTAACCTGTTTTAAAGACATTCTTATCGGGGTTGAATGCACAATATTGAAGTCTTGTGAAAGCTGCTCAGTATTAGCTGTCATAGCAAGCTAAGCTGCTGTTGTTTTCTGTTCTGTTTCCCCCTTCCCCTCTACAGATTTCAGGAAACCTTACTGTGCCTTGGATTACAGGTTGTTCCAGAAAAAGAGCAGTAAGTATATTTCCATTTAAGTATGAAAAGTTTATCTAAATGCACTTTTGAAAATGTCAGTTCTGTTTATATAGTATGATTGTTTTAGTGGTTTGTGGTTGTTTTGGTTTTTTTTTTTCCCCTTTATGCTTTGACTAATACAAATATTATCTACGGATGCAATGCTTCAGTTACTATAAAGTTGATGTATACCTTTAAAAGCAAGTTGAGGTCATAATCCTGAGTCAAGCATATAACTTGTGCTATTAGCTGAAATACAACATCTGAATTGGTAAGGACTAAAAGTTTAGAGCTCAGAATACGGTTTTTATAATGAAGGTGAAATGGTTGTTAATTGAGAGACAACTGAATGCTGAAGAGGGTAACTCTTCAGCTCCTCTGCGCATGCACAGAATTAGTCCATGCTATCTGTAGTAACTTTCTCAAATCTAATTTTCTCCACATACATGTCATTTTACATTAGGCAGGATCAGCCAGGTTGGTGTCCTCAATTTGCAAATGACTTCAAAGCATAATACAAGGTGTGAAACAGCTCTTGTCAGGAAAATACCCAATTCTTTCATTTGATAACTGTTCAGCATTTCAGTTCAAGAGCAGTCTGCTAGCTTCTGTTTGAAGAACACGTCAATTCTGCTTGCTTAACATGAAAATACTGCCCAAACCTGCAGACTGGATGTATGACTAAACTTTCATGAGGCTGTTACATATTGGACCAGCTATATCAGAAGTAATAATTAGGGAAATGACTATCATGATAACCAAACTTATCCCATCGAACCTCCCAAACCATTCAGCTGTCGGTGTCATGCGTGCTGCTTTGGCAATGATGTCAGGGTAATGGAAGAACTTCTCCTTGCCTTCTCCTCCCTGCTGTATTGAGTATTTTTTTTTAAATTATTTTTGGTTCTTCTGCCTAGTCTTCAAAAGGAGTGAGTTTGGTAGCGTTTCCTGTATAAGTAGGAATCTAAAGAGCATCACATTAATCATATTTTCTCTCAGACTTTTGCTAGGTCTCAACTGTAGCACACTTCTAATTTCTGCAGACTTTGCTAGTATCACTTATTTCTGTTTATATAGAGAGCACTTCATAAGAGCATCTCCCAGAGGAGCCAGTACTTTTATACAAATCTTGTTGTTGCTCATTCCATTTCTTTTATATTTTCCCCCTCTAAATCCTAGTTTTCTTGAGTAGGCTTTTTTACATGTAGCCCTTTTCTGGAAAGCACCTTCCCTCTATCACTTAATGACCTTTTAAAACATGAAGCAGCTGGTGAGTGTGGTAGAGAACAGTTTGACTGTTTGAGCTGATTTCACAGCGCATCGCAGTTGAAAGGGGGAGGTTTTCCGCCTCTCCCTACTGGTTCCACTCCATCTGTAGTACTGGTCTAGTATCTAATTGCAAGGTAATCCAGGTCAAGTGTCTGACCTGTCTGATATGTACTCTTGCGTTAAGTTTGTCTTTAGTGAGTTGAATGTTCCAGCACTGGATAGGTTGTTGATTCATGGTGGTCATGCTAGATGTCGGACCCAAGCTATAGAAGAAATTTCTGCAATAACTTTAAAACCTTCAAGGATGTGGAAATGACTGTTTACTAAGGATGATTATTAGGGATTTCTTTTTCCCTAGACCTTTACTCCTGTATCTCTTTTAATCAATAAAATGCATAAAGCCCATTGGTTAATACAGTCCAGTTTGACATCTGTTTCCAGATTTGTGGATGCACTTTCTCCAATGTGAATGCATAATTAGCCATCTTAAGGAGACAAATTTAGGAGTTGGCATTCTAAAACTGCTGTATACACACAGGTGTAAGACAACAAAAAGAGAGAAAAAGCTCCTACTTCCTAGGAAACTTCAGTTTCAAATGTGAAATTCTTTTGAAGAAAGAGCATGAGGGAACAGAAATAGAATGGATAGAGTTGTGGAACTGCGATTATGGCAATTACTGCCATTCAAACAGTAAAAAGGCTAATCTGTATTTTGTTTAAAATGAAGAAGATAGTCTTTTAGATGCTCTGAATTTTTAATCTTTTGCCTTGATGTTTTGTTTTCCTTGCCCTGTCCTTCAACTGCATCAAGAGAAATTAAAACTGTGCAGTTCTGCAAAAACTCTTTCTAGTCTGCTCAGCTATGCTGTGAGATGACGTAATCCTGACTGGTAATGAATGTTAGTCTAGAAATGTCACCCTCTCAGTTATTCATGAGAATGTCGGTGGAAATTAGAGTGCTTTATTCTGTCATGGTGCTTGTGCAATGCATGGGCCAAATGCATTGATTTTTGGTTTTTCACAGGGTGGTGGAAGGATAACAAGTATTCAAAAATAGCAATGAAGATACTGGTTAAAGAGAATTAAAAGGGGGAAAAATATGTTCACTTTTGTCCTTGTATGTAAGTCTCAAGTGTACTAACTGTGCTTAAGTCATGTGTCATCTGATGTCTTAGCAGAATGGATGGTGTTTAAAGTACATGTAGCTTTGTATGCTAAATATGAAAAATGTTTGTCACATAGGTGTTGACTCTAGGTAAACTCTGCCTGGCTTAGTTGTGAAGTTTATTTTTTGAGGAAAGCAGGGATTTGGTTTGAGTTCTCTCTTTTTTTTTTTTTTTTAAATTTGTAATTAGAAATATTTTTAGTGGTTTTAATATCAAGTCTGAAACACAAAGTCATTAAGAAAGTGGATTAAGGTTTTGGAACTATTTCTGCCCATCACCCCTCTGAAGCAGACATAATAAATCACATGGTATGTAGCATGTGTATTTTGGATGGGATTTTAAGTGAAACTTAAGTTGTCTTTCATGTTAACATTTGGGCTAGTTCATGCGAGGCTTCAAGGGAACGCTGCCCTTTGTGGAGAAGCTCGCAGGGGAGCTGGTCTTGTATTTTCCCCCACTTGGAACAGCACTGCATTGTAGCGAGGGCTTTGATACCTTCGTGAATAATATATTTTATACTGGACTTGAGTAGTGTTCTGCACTTTGCTGAAACCTCTGACAGTGGACAGGTTGGCTGAATCTGCCCAGAGCTTCAGCTTGGGGTCTCTGACCTCTCAGCTTGGTGTGCTTATTTTGGGGGAAAGTATTTGAGATAAATGGAGAGTTCTTGTGCTGGTTTTTTTTTTTGGGGGGGGGGTTGTTTTGTTTTTTTTTTTAATTTTAAATTGCTCCTTCAACACTGCCTATTTCAATACAATTCTGGAGATGGTGGCATTAAAGTGTTCTTCTCAGAAGTTGCTTTTAAAGTAAAATGAGCACTTGCAGGGATTAAAACTACCTAAAGTCAAAGTGCACCTCAGTTATACCTTTTGTTTTAAAACTACATCAATATTATGAAGTTCTCTTCACCTGTTCACATTCCACTCCTCTCCTAGAAGGGCAGAGGGAAGAAAGCTGTGTATTTTAGCCAAGTTGGTTAGGGCACATCTGAGTAAGTCTTCAGCAAGAGACTGGCAAGCCAACCTGAAGACATCCACAGGACTGAACTGTGAATGCTGTCCTTCTCCATACCTTTTCTTCCACATCATTTGGATAACTGCTTAATGTTTTTCCTCCTGTGAAATATTTCACTACGTATCTCAAGGTATTTAACTTTGCTAATGTTTACATTAGATGATAGTAACACACATAGCATGTCATGACCTTCTTGATGTGAACCAGCGGCTCTTAGCTACTCCCAGCCGCAAACCCTCAGTAAATGCAGAGGGGAGGCAAGTCTTATCTTAGTTTCAGACAAAATACATCCTTTTATTATATGGCATGCTGCACCTAAGTTCCACAAATCACCTAGGTTTATTCTATGCTGTGATCCTGCAGGCTGGAAAGAATGTCATATCTGGCAAGGAATTGGAAATTCTAGTCAAATATGAGGAAGACATTAATAGATTAAGTAAAAATCATAATAATTACTGTCTAAAAATCAGTTTACTTTGAGGCTGAATGTTCACTATTTCAAAAACTAGTTCAAAATCTCAAGAAGAACGGCGAGTTGTCAGTTGGTGTGGATTAGAGGTCAGTTCTGGAAATCAGGGAGTGAGGTGGCTGGAGTTTANTTAACAGAATATATGTAATATTGGCTGAGTGTTGAAGCGATTACAGCTCTTTTCAAGCTGTGGTACTATGTAATATTTATCAGTCCTGCTTCCATCAGAGCAAACTTCAAGCTTACCCAGTCAGTGGGAAAAGATGCAAAAAGTCTCCCTTCCAGAAATGTAGCAGTTTTGCACTAATAGTATGTTAGCAATAATAGTTCAAGGGTGCCTTCAGATGCCGTTTGGCTTGCAGTCCATTTCCCAACACCTTTTTGCCTGAAGGCTGCGCAGCTTGCTGCTGTATCTTCTACTCCATGAATGAAGCTGGCAGTAGCAACTCAGTCCTAGCAATTTGCTTTGCTAGGGACCTTCAGGTACATTTGTTTCTCCTAAGAAGATTTAAAGTATCTTGTGATGGGCACTTACCTGCTCATGTGATGAGAAGGGATCTGTCTGGTAGTTATTCCCACCAGCTGCCTGTCGTGTTTTTCCCTGGAGAGAATCATATATGGCCTTGAGAGCTTTTAGGGCTTTGCTGAATGGAAATGCATGCAGTGTGTCTGCCTGCAGAAAGTACGGTTCTTTGAAAGACGCTTCTGATTGTCCTGTTCCATCACAGGCACATACACTGTGTATGAGCATCAGTGTCTAGCCAAAGCAGCAGGATTGGTTCTGTAGCAGGAGACTGAGCATTGCTGAAACAGGGGACAGCTTTGTGACAGTTGTGAAACCTGAACTTAAAACCTCGAACTGAAGGAACGTGTAATCAGGCCTAGCTTTAATGAGGTTAAATATACTGGTAGCGTTAAGGGAAAATACAGACCTTCAGAATTTGTGTATGGAAAATTAAATCAAGAAATAATAAACTGAAGAGTAAGAATAATATTAAATGGTGCAGATGGGAAGAGGGGAACATATGTAGAATGTTTGTTTCAGAAATAACTATTATGTACAGATAAGATCTTGAGATATTAATTGATAATCCTCTGAAAAAAATCAGACATTAAGTAGTGTCAAAGTTAGAGAGCTGAATGCTGCCGTCATTAAGAATGGGGAACAAAGCAAAATAACACCATGCTCGTATAGAAGAATCTAGAATTTGTTCATACCTTGAATGCTGTGTGCACTTCTGATCTTCCCATTCCTCCCAAAATAGAGAAGCAGTAACAGTGATCAAAGGCACGGAAAGCCATATAGTGAACAACCGAATGGGCTGTATCTCTTTGGACTTGAAAAGAGACGACTGGGAGGGAGTGGAGGATTGTGATGGGGATCTTAAAAAATACGGAAGGGGTGGACAAGCAGATACAGACTCATTTGTTCCAGTACACAAGTGGGTATCAAATGAAGCTAGCCTTAGATAGGCTAAAAAGGATATTGGATGTGTTTGTTTAGAGTAATTTAAATAAAGAAGTGTGTCCAATTTCTAAAATACTGGGGTTGCTAGAGAGTATTGGAGGGAGGTGTCACTGCTTGTCTTATTCTACTTTTTACTAAACTTTAACTGAACCTTGAAAATGTGCAAAAGAGGTATTACTGTGGGAGATGTTTTGCTGTTGCTCTATGATAGAGTATCTGAGTGGTAGTGACTAAAATTTGTTGCAAGAGGTTTGTTTGCTAGGAATAACCATTACCTTAGCACATCACAGAGCATCAGAAATGAACTGTTGGTTTAATATGATTTCAGGGCAATTTAACTAAACATAACTTTTTGTTAACAACATATGGTGCTCAGCTGCAGCATAAATGCAATAGTTATTACATTTATATTAAACCTCTAGTTCTTTCATTTTTTAACATGTCTTTTCTTAATAATCTGAAGATTATGTATAGCTTTTGGGCATGTGGCCTGAAACATTTTCAACTGATGCATAAAAACTGATCTAAAAAAGCAGGCTCTAATAAAAGGCAGGGTAAAGACACTCGACTGCAGTGCAATTATTCATACCAATTATAGACACTAGATTTGCACCACAAATATTGCATGCGCAGTGGGTATTACGAGGGGCTTGGCAAAGTGCCAGGAATGTCACTAATAAACTGGGTCATCTCTTATAAGAATGTTGTTATTACACTTGAGAGGTCAGGGGATAAGCGGGGTTTAACCCTGCGCTCGGCAGAACTGCTGATTCAATTTGCTCGCAAGGATTGCTTTTCATTGTGAGCTGATAGTCTGTTTTCTGCTTTTCAACCTATGGACAACAGAACTGGTAAATGTAAAGAATTCAGCAAACAGTTAATACTGCTGAGGATGAAACCGAGCCTTGAAACTGCAAGCAGGGGATCTGAAGAGAGGAAATGAGAGTTGTATTCATAATAGTTGTTATAATGAAGTAAAAATATGAACTGAATTACAGGCTTGTCTTCAGCTATGGAAACTATGGGGCTAAATATGATGCTTTTCAGTATTATCTTTTGATATTTTTTTCCTATGCTCACTGATGCATAACCATCAATGTTACAATATTTGAAGGACTGGGAGGTTTTTCTCTTGTTTTCTCAGTTTCTCTGATGATACTAAGCATGAGGAAGTTATTAACTAAATTGATGGAAATGTAGTTGTATGTTCAGTGTAGGAATTCTACCACTTACTTTCTCATAGAAGTCATTGACTTTTGCAAAAGCATTATGTAATTTTTGAGCAGCTTATAATGCAGAAGTCAAACTTCCCTATAATCTTTGTCAAGGGGATGATCCAGTAATAGAATGTAGTTTGTGAGTTCCCTAAGAAATCCATGAAGAGGCATATGGTACAGTCAGTTACACAGAGGTGGTTAGTCTGGATCTACACTTTGTACAGGCTGAAGGGAGCTGAAGGGTTTAGGCTGATCCTGTTGGGATGGTGCAGGAAGTGAGCACAGAGTAAGTAAATGATCTTCCCTTTGCCCTCTCTGAGATAGCGTGAAGGAGCTCACACTTAACAGTGCACAAGAGTGCAGGCAGACAGCTCCGGCGGTTCACTTAGTGTGCGGTGCCCTGCTACCCTCTTAGTAACTTCTTTGTGAATCAGAGTCCTTAAATGTCAAGAATCTTTTGATGACAAACATGGATTGGTATAAAGAAACTAGATTTTAGTTACAATTCTGGGCTAAAAACTTTTGATAAAGCTTGTAAGTTCTCCTGACAAATTATACTGTGTGCCCCACCAGTTCAAGAAGTGGTAGGATGTCTAGGATTTGTTCCTCAGTGTTACTCCATATATCAGTAATCCACTATCACATATTTTGATAAATATATGCAAAGATTTAGGGAACTCGCAGATAAACAGTAGAACCAATTTAAACTCTGAAGCTTACCAAATAAACATTAAAGTATTCCCTTTAGAAACTCTGAATCCTTTGAATTATGCATGTATTGTAGTTTGCAGTAAGATAAAAGAACTTTAGGTGGGGGAGGGTGAGAAACTTGAAAAGCCTTAAGGAATAATTTGCATAAATTGGGTGGAGAGAGTAAACAGCACAAGGGAAAAAAGTTATTTTCAGTAAGGCCTTATAGAATGAGATAAAACAAATTAAAAAATATCAGGTGGAGTTGAAAAAAAAAGATGAAGTGCTTTAAACTTTCGTTAGCACTGCCATTGCCTTTAAAGCAAATCCCAGGGAACTTATACTGCCCTGGATAAAAAAACAAACTTAAAAAAAAAAAATTAATTCTTAAGGGAGAGTTAAAAGAGAAGAAAAGCCATGGAGGCAGAATAACATGTGTGTCTTACTGTATGCAAGACTGGAAATTAAGTGAACAGCATAAGCAGAATTTTTTAAATCTAACAGTATTTTTTTTTATCTTCCAGTTACAGGACCGCACACAGTTTAGTGACCGAGACTTAGCTACCCTAAAGAAATACTGGGACAATGGCATGACCAGCCTGGGCTCAGTCTGCAGAGAGAAAATTGAAGCTGTGGCTGCAGAATTAAATGTTGACTGTGAAATAGTGCGGGTAAGAAATCTAGAGTCTTCCCCTATCTTGTCTCAGAAGCAAAAATAGGACAGATGAAAGCCTTTAAAAATTTTATGAGGAAGCTTGAAATAGATTTCACATATTACATAATGAATGACCATGTTGGGAAGTGCTCTCCTGCTCTTTCTGCAGTCTATATATAGAAAAAAGCCCTCAGGTAAGAGTCTTATTGATCAGCAGCAGGAGTACCACTATGAGCTGTTTTACATTCTCTTTAGTCTCAAGTAAGATTTTACGTAAAAGTGTTACATTTTTTAGGGATATCCTAGAAGACTGAAAAGTGCTATTTATATTACTATTAAGATACAAAAAAGCCTTTCTAAAGATGCAGGGAAAATATTTCTCATAAATGCTTATAGGAAAAAATCCTTGTAAACATATGAAAGGAAATGCTCAAAAATAGGAGAAAAATATTTTTCAAGACTGTCTTGAAGCCAGGTTGAGATGTGATAGAGGGCAAGGGGTACTGCTGAGAATTCTGGGTCACTACAATTTAACAGTCCATACAGGTGTTGTTGAGGAAGGATTGCGTTAGAAGGTACAAGTTTGGTGTAGATGACTCGATTCCTGAGAACCATTCCACATCATCTCTTCCAGAGGTTGGGAAGTTTGGTACAGCATCAGTTGTGGCCACTGTATTCCCAATTACCAGACATACATCATCACTCTCAAACTGTGGGTGTCTCATTCGCTCACAGTGTTTCCATTCTTCAGAAAATAGTCCATCTGTCTTTGCAGGCAGTACAAAAACATGATTAGAATCTTTCTTTCCCTCATAACAGGCATGAAAATTGTGACTAGTCCTTTCAGCCTTTGTCCTCTTTTTCCACCTCTTCCTTTCAATTCTGACATCGCTACAAAAGTGGAACTAGAGCCCTTATTTGCAACTCTTCTTTTGTGGAGATCTCTCTTGGGTTGGTATATCAAAACGGGAACAAAGTTACTTTCAGTATTGAACACTAACTAATCTGGTTATTTACTTGCTTGTTTTCCTGAGCACATATGCTTTAGTGGCTGAAAAGAATTACTCTTTTCTCTGTAGAGAACAAAGCTTCTCCATATTTTCTAAGCTCTTCACTTTGCTTTCTGAAAGGTGAAGCTGTTTCCTCAGACAGCACCTCAGTGTGGACTCCTGGATATGAAATACCTTATTCACAGGACAGTAAGCCTGACACTCAGGCTTTGCCTCCCTTACTTTGCTCCCTTAAGAACATCCTTACTGGCACACACAGGATGAAGTTCTGTAGGTGTCTTTCAGTAGCATCTGCTTGAAATGTTTTTATCTTCAGGGCAGATGTACTAGGCTCTCATCAACTCCAGAAGACTCTCCAGCATAACGTACAGTAGAACATACACAGACAAATGAACAGAAAGAGTTCTTCATAGAAACTGCTGTTGTTACTAGTATCTGTCCTACCCTTGCCTCTGGTTCCTCTATATGACAGACTTGAGAATTGTAGCAAGAACTAGGTGGAGGTTGGACGTGCACTGTGTTGCACTATTTTTCTTGTTTGTAGTGGCTGAAATTATGCTGCCGGGCATCTGTGATCTTCACTGCTTCCAGTTGTCCTTTCTCTAAGGCACACTGCGTGTGTCCCAGCTGTGGGATAGGTATTTTCCATCATGTGCTCTGGAGGATCTGTCTTAAATTTGTTTTGGGACCTACATGGGCACATCCTTTTGTGCCTTTCTCCTTAACCTGCCAGCCTGCATTTTCTTGAGAAGGAAACACTGATGTCTGGAGGTTAGTGTGCAGCGTGGTCCCTTTCTCACAAGGAGTCAGGACTCAGCAGCGATGCAGTCAGCTGTAAGGCAGGACTGAACCACAGCACCTCTACCCTATGCTGTGTGCTCAGCCAAGAAGAGTTGGACTGAGGGACACTTCTGGAAAAAGCTCTCCGCTTTCAATGCTTGCACTTTTTAGCTTTGTATTTCACTGTACCTTGAATTCCAGGTAGTGTGCAACTAGAAACTGTTTCTCCATTTGTGCTGTAAAAGAAATGTAGCATATGTAAATAGTAATAAGTAGATATATAAAAAACAAGTGAATATATATACATCAAATAAAACACAACAAATGTGCTTAATACATAAAGAATGTAATGTTATAACAACATATAATTGTGCATATACATATCACTCCTTTTTATTCAATGAAATACGTGTCCCCACTTTTCCCTTTTAAGAGCTTTTTTAATGGAAGTTCATGATTTGTCCAGATAAACATTGCCATTCTGGAAGTACAAAAGATTGATCCTTGTGATCCACACTGGCTTGAAAGATCTCCAATACAAAGAAAGTATCAAATCTGTTTTACAGTACAATGAAAGATAACATTTGCCATCATGTGTAATTCCACTGGATTGAACAGGTCATTTTATTCCATAGTTTTTGTGTTTCTAGTAGGAGAGTGGGCTTGCAAAGGGACTGCTGGCTGTACCTTAACATCATGCGCATTTGCACCCTCAAAAACACCAAAAGAGGGAAATAAAAAAGTTATGTCATATTTAAATATGTGAGCTCTGGCCAATACTTCATTAAACTTACAATGTTTCTTTTGCTTGTATTATAATTATTGCTGATTACATTTGTTTGGGGTTTTTTATGTAGTTACTTACACAATTTTGTTCATATTTCTCTTGCCTAATTTTATAGCAAAATAGTGTCTGAAAGCAGAATAGCCTTCTTGGCAGCAAGACATTAAACATTTGAGAAGGACGGATGACAGCTATCAAACTCCTCAGAAATATATGAGGGATATAAGAAAAATGCATGACAACTATTTTCTTTTTTTTAATAGAACATGAAGCTTTCATTCATAAAAGGTCAAAAGCTGCTCCTAGGCATCCACCTCAGGCTAAAGACACCTCCTATTTCCCAGCAGCTCCTCACATAAAAGCTGGATTACTGAAGGTAGTGCTTCAGTCTGAGTTTAGGAGCAAAATCAAGCAGTTGCAGCAGAAAGGCCACTCATTCTTCACAGCTGACTAACAGCTCTTCTCGTTGGGGGCTCTAGGCCTAGACTAGATCCAGCTTATGATAGAGACATTGGAAAACCAGCTGAGAATATTCTGTTTCTATTTCTTCAGTTAAGTGGGATTTCTGAAGGTTCCAACTCAGAATCTTTCTAGCAGGTTGACACCCTAACCTCAATATCTGGAGAGCTGTCATCATGCTTTTAAGTGGCTCCCTGCCAGTCCGCTTACTTATAAGCTGCCTGAGGGCAGACAGACATACGCTGGCTCCTTCTGCCTGGGCTCCAGCCTTTCCTGCCTCGCTCTTGCTGGTCATCTGTTCAGTTGAAGCTGGGGAAGCTGCTGCTGAGTTCATTGCTGGCTGCTGTGTGGGTCTGATCCACGTGCACTTCACAGATTTTTCAAGTTTTTAAGGAGATAATATTTAGGGATGTAACGAGAATAATTAAGCTGGTTTTCCTGCATAAAAATACTAGTCTGTTCTTACACTCATCATTGTACTGCTCCAGAATATTCACTGTTAAATGTAGCATGCAGGATATGGAAACTTATTACTTTTCTTTCCCATTTTAATTTGAGACACTATAAAAATACGTTCATCTTCTATGACATATTCAGTATGTTGAATGAAAGATTTTCTTTGAAAGGCATGTAAAAAGACAAGTAAGATCTACCTTTCCCAAGTGCCTCAATTTTTTGCTGAATTTTTTAGTAAAAAAGAAGCAGATTCACTTGTAAATTTTATAGTTGTTAGCACTATTTATTACCATGATACGATTATGAGAAAATTTAATGAATGGCAATACACTGGAAAAGAGAGACATAGGCCTGGAAGGGGCTGCTTCTGTGGGGCTCTTTCTTTTTTTTTCTTTTTTTTCTTTTTTTTTTTTCCCCCCCCAAACTGTATATAACATACAAAATACCTAGGTAGCTCTCTGTGTACCTGTTTTGCATTCTTCAAAGAGGAAAATCAAGCTGGGAAAGCAAATACTGCCCAACAAAAATGATTTGCCAAAAACAGTGTTAAGCATGTCATCTTTTAGCTAGTTAGAGAGATTCAGCTTTACAAAATATTTTTTTTCCCAAAGCAGGCAGAGCATGAAACTATCTTTAGTAGTTGGGACTGCTGTTACTATTTGTTAATTTTTCTATTTGATAATCAAGGTATTGTAAGCAAAAAAGTTTTATACTGAACTTTTTCATGTTATGTATCAGAACTGTAGTTAAAGAAAGTGTGATGGGGAAGAGGAGCAATGCAGGTATTTCTGAAATAAGGCCAGAGTAATGTTTATTGTCTCTTTAAAGAAAAAAACCCTACAATATTTTAATGTGTTTGGTAAACTCTGTTGGGACATAGACCTTGTGGAAAGGATGTGCATTTTGCCATGCCCTGATCTTATATTTTCAAAAATAGAACTGCTCATGCTTTCTAGAGAGGTGTTTGATTTAGTAATCCAGAAACACCAGCACTAAGCACGATTCATGAACCTCGTAATGACCGTGCTGTGTGTACATCATCATGACAGTAATCAAGCACACTCTATATGGTGACAGCTTACATGGCCAAACTCCACTGTTACCCATCCTGGAACAATGGTCCCACTAGTGTGGTCAGCGCTGCGCCTGTTTATTGTGTTTTAAATGGTGGGGAAGAAGGAGGAGAGCCAGGTCAAGAAGACTGGAAGTTAGCAGTTGGCAAAGAAATTGATTCCTAGCTCTGAGAAGGATTTTTGGATGCCAGTGGAGAATTGACTTGGATGGAACGAGGTGTCTGGGTACAAGAGCTGTTAAGCAGAATTGAAATTAGATAAGGAGTCAAAAGCCTGAGTAATGCAAGGGGAGGGAGAGAGTTAAGAGGTGAAGAGTTGCAGACAATTCTTACTACATCATGTTAAACTCTAGTTTGAGTCTTTAATAATTTTTAATGTAGACTTTTCTTTATCAGAGAAAGCAAATGAATTAACAGTTCTGTAGATCCACTTGACGAATTTTGAAAATATTTTTTTTTCCCCTTTTTTTGACACTGTCAGTTTTATTGATGTAAAATGAACTTAAAGCATCCATACCCACCTGATCGTGAATGGATTTCCAAGTTCCCTAGTCCTGGCCCTGTTTCATCTCCTACCGCTGTTTACAGTATGCTCTTATATACCTTACTGCAAGCAATGCTTCTTAAAGATTTGTCTTCCAACCAAAGAGGACTGAAGGATAATATTGCTTTGACCTGAATTCTGCCCAGTAATGTTCTGTCATCAAAGTGGAGTGATGTAGAGCTACTACCTTGGACAATTTCTCCTGTGCTGTAGGAAATCCTAGAACAGGTGGGCCAGTGGATGCTTTAGTCCCCTTGTGGAAGTTGCAGAGTGTGAGAACCTGGGTCAAAGATCTTATGTTAAATTTGTTGAATAATTTATGTGGGGAGAGACCTTACAAGGTCACTTAGTCCTACTCTTTATTCAGAGCAGGATTGACTTCAGAGTTAGGTCAGGTTTCTCAGAATGTTGTCCAGTAAAATGCTGAGCACCTCCAAGGCTGAAGGTGTCAAAACTCCTATGGATAAACTCTTCCAGTGCCTCACTGTAAAGCTTTTTTTTTTTTTCCTTAATCCCAGTCAGAGCTTCCTTTGCTATGACTTGTGACTGTTGCTTCTTTTCCTTTTGCTGTGCACCTTCATTCCCTTTTCCCTTATATTGGAGGACTGAGCCTGGACACAGTATTCCAGGAAGCAGCCTCATGAGGGTCAAACATGGGGGAATAATCACCTCCCTTGAATTGCTGGCTATGCTCTTGTTCCTACCTATAGATGTGCTAATTTCACTTGGTTGTGGGCCTGTTGCTTTTGTTATAGTTTCTGATAGCATTCATGTTTATTTCTCTTACAAGACTTGGATTGGGAATCGAAGACGGAAATATCGTTTAATGGGGATTGAGGTCCCACCCCCTAGAGGAGGTCCTGCTGATTTCTCTGATCAATCTGAATTTGTTTCTAAATCAGCACTTAATCCAGGAGAGGAAACTGCTACTGAAGTGGGGGATGATAATGATAGGAATGATGAAGTATCAATCTGCTTATCTGAAGGAAGCTCACAAGGTATTTGAAAATGCAGTTACTACCGTGCATATATTTTAATTTTGTGCAGTGTGCATGCTTTGAATTCTCTGTTGTACACATTCAAAAATGTCTGAAAGTGTTTAACAGTCATGAGTTATCTGCCTTGGCCATACTGAAGGTACTGTTCGATCTCTTCCTTCTACCTCTGAATTTTGTTGGGTTTGGTATCTCAAAGCTTGCAGAAACCTTTTGTCATAAGACCTCTGTTTCTGCCAGATTCATCAGAAGCTGCATGACAAGTTCATGATTTGCTGGTGCAACTGAGATAGACAATAAAAATGTCTAAGTCTCGCTTCCCTAGGAAGCCAGGTTTTAAAAAGTGCTGTCTGTTAACTGGCCAGTTCCACACAGCCAGCTTGAGTATCCATTCCTGTTTGCCTGAATCACACCAACAATTCCTGTCTAAGCAAGCACTGATGTGTGCGAACCTGCTCACTTTGAGCTGACCGGAGCTGTGTACTTAAAAGTTTTCCTGGTATTAAACTCATGCTGATGAGATACCTGCAGAAGATATATTAGCTCAGGCTTGGTCTTGAACTAAAAGAGCTTCACAGCGTGGCAAAGCATAGCAGAACTTCTGCCATTAAGCTGTCTGTGGTGCGTATGTGGTCTGTGACACACAAAGGCAAACCAACAGAAAAGATTAAAGTCAGTAGCAGGGGATGACTTGTAGAGCCTTAGAACTGCACATACGGGATGCCTGCGTGTTCTCAGTAAACTGCATGATCTTGAGTGATAAGTGTCTTGAACCGAATTCCCTTTTACTCCACCTCCCAGAACCGCATGACCACGTTAAATCGATCTCTGCCTTTCCCTCTTGTACATGAGTACTCTGGGCCTAGGGCAGATGAACTGCCGCTCGGCGCAGTCACTAGCTTCACAAGCTCAACTAATTGCTCCCAGTGCTTCTGATTAGAAGAGATCAATAAAGCCTTTACTCTCTAAACTAAAAGCAAGTCTGATCTAGTTCATGCTATTGCAGCTAAATATGCCAGACCTGATCTTGTCATTTTGTCTGAACAATATAAAGGAAAGAACTAGAAAAAAGGAAAACTGCTGGGAATGAATTCGTGATAGCTTTGTCATATTCTACTGTAGAGAGAATAAGATGATAAAGAAATGGGTCAAGTGATTGAAAGCCAAGTGAGATGCAGAATCTAAGAGTCCTTGATTTGCCTGAGGTGTGGAAGGAACTGATTTAGTCAGATCTGCTTGAAATAAAATGGTAACGGGAAGAGTCTGAATTCTCTGTAGCTTAAAGTGAGGAATAACACCACATTTATTGAATGAGGCTTTCATAAAACAGGATAAGGCTGTAAGACTATGAGTAAATTATTAGAGTCAAAGCGTAAGGAAGTGCAGAGAAACTGTAGGATTTCACAGCATCCTGGAATCCCACTTTCGCTCTATTCTACCACAAGAATTATTTCTATTCATTTCTGCAGTTCAAAGCAGTGGGTTTCACTGTAACAGCTCAGCTTTTTGTGAGCTTCCTGGAAAATATTTCCACCATTAATCATGTGTATTATTCAGTCACAGATATGTGATTGTTTTAATGTTTGAGAACTGTAGCTTTTGGTCCTAATTTATAAAGAACCAAAGACACACTTTCAAAGACAGAAAAAAAAGATATTTTTTTAGTCATGTAATTGGAGTGAAAGCATTGATGGCACTTGCTTTTAAAAGTGTAAATATTAAAAAAAAAAAAGTTGTACTCTAATGCAAAATTAAGCATTAAAGTTCTCATAATGCCTTACCTTTTTTTTAAATGTATGTTAATTGAATCCATACTTTGTGTAAATGAACACGGCTCTGTGGAGGCCGTGGTAGCTGTGCCAGTTTATCTTAGCTGAGGATGAATATTTAAAGAGTTGACAGTGCTGTAGGGAGTTGCTTCCTTCGACTACTGAATCCAAGTGGTGACTGTCGGGGTCACGGAGTGACTAGTGCTTTAGACTGGTTCAGAGTCCCCGAGGTGCATCTTCCCCAACCTTCGTTCCTCCGCGTGTAATGATGGGGTCGTATATTGCTGCCTGCTTGACACTTCTCCCGTTTGAACCCATTTGCTTTTGCCACTAGCGGAAATTGTCCTCTGAAGTTGTGACCAGTGGCAGATTAAATTTATTTGAAACAACTTCAAATAAAATTTGCTCAGTTTAGAGATATTTAACTGGTAGAAAAGTTACTTAATTAACTGTCTCTATATGGTCTGGCCTAAATATTATCCTATCTTTGCAAGTGTTGGTAATCTCCAGTTAAATCGTTACCCCTGTGTTTGCGTGGAAGCGATACACTCCTCCATCATAGCCGCTCTCTTTCAGTACCCCACCTGAGCACTTGCTGCCCGTTCACTCGCCATGCCTCTTTTTCCTCTTCAAATGTGACGGCCGGACTGTTTGACCCTTGTAATGCAAGCTCTGCCCCCTGCAGAACTCTGTAATTTTACTAGCACTTGGAAGGAGTATATTTCCAGTTAATAGCCTAGTTGTTAATGACATCGTTTAAGGTTTTTATCATAGCTGTCTTGCCTCTGTGTTTTTATTTCCTGATTTGCTGTTTCTATCAACCATTTTCTTCTTAACAGTATATTAATGTGAAGAATTAAAGTAAATCTGAGAAACGTAGTTAATCATAGGGATGAATAGGCTTCTCTCTCTTGGGTTTTTTTCATGTTGGCCATAGTTAGGGCTAATAGAATCATCTAGTGCTTGTGATTGAGATTTAAGGTTAAGATTTGCTCTGTTCTCAAGTGTGTACTTTACTTATATATGAAAGCGCAGCTGAGGTTCACTAGGAATAAACATTTGCCATACAAGAATGAAGTAATCTGGTTAATCAGTTTTTGGTTCAGAACTAATCCGTGTCTGTGAGGAGGAGGTGGGATTCTGATATGTACCCTATAATTTCAGGGCATGCAGGATTTTTCATGTAGTAATTTATTTTCATTTAAAAAAAAAAAAAAAAAGGTTCTGCGCACCTCTGATGTGAAACTATGAATCACTTGAATATTCCAGCCTGAACCTAAAAATAGGAAGGTTTTGGTATGTTGCAATAGAGTAACTGATAGTTTTCCTGTGGTTTCAGGTAGCAATTGGCATGATGTTGGCCTGAAATACTTGTGATGTGATTTCTTTTTTTAATAAGACATACAGTATTTTTTATGAATAGACACTGATAATATGACTTTGCTTTTGTATCTAGCGGATGTGACACATTTAGTGGTAAAGACTATTAATGTTCCTTCAGCATAAAATTTGAATGAAATCTGAAAAACTGATTTATTTCTGCAGAAGAGACAAATGAAGCTCTCCAAAATGAAGAAATTGGTCACAAAGATGATGACCAGAATCCAGTATCTACTGATAATGTGGTATGTATACCTTCCTTTCCCACTAATGGGACCTCCTTGATTGCTGCTGTTGAGGTTATTGTCCAACACTAGTGTTTTTCACTGGATGAAAACGTCAGTTGAGTGTGCTAGGAGTCCTTCCTTATTGGTTGAGCGCTAAAAGAAACTGTACTAAAAGTACCAAAACTCATTGTTACGTACATTCAGTAGAAACTAAATTATACATCTTTTTCTGTATTATAACAATCCGGTCTTCTTTTTCTGGAGTGCAAAGCACAACGCTTGGGTAGTGCTCTGGAAGTACCTAGTATAGTAAAACAGTAAGACTAGAAAACCCAGAATAATAATTGGTTTTCTGTAGCTTTAAGAAAGTCAGATAACTCTAGTGCTTCCTCTCCATAGCTAACCTTGAGTATGTAAGATCATACCAGGGCGGCTACGTACTCTTCATTCCCATACCCCTGACAAGGCATTATTTTAGATGTTTCTTGTTTTCTCGCTTGCCTTCACATTGAGTCAAACACAGTTGTTCTTGCTGTTTTTAATTGACTGCGTGAAACAGGGAAGGAAAGGCAGAGGGAACAGTCATGGCAAATAATGCAATATATCCCCTTTGTTTATCCTGCCTTCTCTCAAATTAGAAGAAAGGAGAGGAGGAAGAGAAGAACCCAAGTGGTAGGGTAATTTTTATCTTAAAAGTTGTCTGCAGAATGAAGAGGTGATGGTTCCAATTCCCAATTGCACTTTTATTGCAGTCAGAGACTAAAACAGTAGCTCAGAACGTAAGAACATTTCTGTTACATTAATCGCACACAACCTGAAGTGGGAAAGGGAACAGAAGGTTCCCTTCCCTCTACATATACATATATATATAGGAGAGAGCATTTTCTTTCTTTTGTTAATACATGATCATCTTTGCATAAGCTGAAATCCCACGGCTGTATTTTCTGTGGTTGCCTGAATAGAAACAGCTGCCTTTTTCCTTTCTGTTTACCTTAATGGCCTGCTGTGACCTTAGATATAATCACTCTGGGTAGCAGGCTGATGTGTTTACCATGGAGATGCAGAATGTAAAATGACAAAGGTAAAAGGGTTGCAAAGATGATGTCCAAGAGACTTGGTTCTCCAGTCAAGCTGAACTCCGGCATTGTATAATTTGAAGTGATAATAGGAGGAAGAAAAGAGGAGTAGTTTTTTCATACTCTGTTCTGAAAACACTTGTAACAACATTTTTTAAACATATGCAGTTAAAATTGGACTAACATACATTGGACTTGCATAAGAGATAGTTTTCTTATTTGAAATTCTAATCTGTTCCTTCCCCTACTATCTTAAAATGTATTATTATAAGAAAGATAGTGTGAATGTTTGGCATTTATTTAGAGACTCCTTCCTCAAGCTGAGTCTAAACCCCAAAATATTTGAATCACAGTGTTACTCAGGCTACGATATAGCAGCAGATCTTTGTGGCATTAAGCCTTTGAAATGTTATCACTTCAGCTGGGTTGTCAGACAGTGATGCGCAGAAAATGTGGTTTACCCTCCCTACCTTCAACACATACTTGTGAGCTTGGTGGTACTACTAGTGAGAGCCTGTTAACCTCTCTTGAAGGCTTTCTCCTTGGTAATTAGAAGGAAATTTCTGATGACTGGTCTGCACGCAGACAGAAGACGCACACGTATGCTGCGGAGAAGAAACCTTCTCCAAAATAACACCTCAAGAACTAACCATTAAAGGGTGTTGTGTCAGTGTGGGCCTTTGCCTACAGTCTATTAAACAGTATAGTAAACAATGTAGTAAAATTCCTTTAATGTATGCAATCTCATAAATGTTCACAACTGTCAAAACAATGAAAAAGGTAAAAAAAAAAAACAACCCTCTCTTCTGCTTCCCTCTCAAAAATATAGGGACATTTCTAGTTTCATCCGTGCGGTTATCCTTCTGAGTTCTTGGTAAAAAAAAAAGTCATTCTTATCACTATCTAATTCAAATTCATTCCATCTCTTTGAGATCTAGCATAGATATGAATAAAAATTAAAATATCGTAGGTGCACTAAAACTGTGTAAATTTTGTGTTTTCTTCTGTCAAAATAATCTTTCAGCATCATTTTCCTACATAAGAAGGCTTTCTGTGGCAAGAAAACCAGAACATCCAAGTGTTAAATAATGGAAAAGGGAATGTTGTAAAACTTGAGCTAAGGTTGTAATGTATTTCTAAGTTCTAAACAGCAGTAAGGTTGGCCTTTAACCTTGTGCTGTAGAAACCTTTGGAAACCTGATATAAAAAGTTCTCAAGAATTTTTGTGAATGAAGTGAAAATGTGCGTGTGTACGCACTCAAAACCGTTCTTCGCATCAACATCCTCTGCTGGTCAGGGCATTTGACTTGCACTATGGCCAAAGGAGACTTCTTCATTTTTTTAGGCAAGAGGTAGGTCACTTAGGACTTGCCTGTCGCTTGCCGTGATGTCTGTTTTGCTCCAGAGGAATAAACTTTCATAACCTTCTTCGCTCTGCAGGAGGTCTTCAACAAAAGGCTTACAGAATAAAATGCAGGCTTTTGCAGGCTGTAATGAGATACAGTATGCAACTTAATGCCAAGAGCATGGTGAGGTATAGCTCCTGCCTGACACAGCCTGAGTCACCGCGGCAGCAGCTCTGAGTACCGACAGTTTCAATTTGGATTCTTCCTGGCTGAGGTGCATGATTGCCATCTAATGGGGGCTGCGCAATTCAGAATTTCTCATGAGCCAGCAAAAGGTCCTGTTACCTTCATCCTTTCATGCCACTTTGAGATACGGGTTGTTGTTTGTCTAATCTATGCATTCGAATATTTGGAATGAACCGTTTACTTCTGTTTCAGAAAATAGAAATTATAGATGATGAAGAAAGCGATATGATAAGTAATTCTGAAGTGGATCAAATGAGTTCTCTTCTGGATTATAAGGTGAGTAATTGACTATGAAATGTTAAGCAGTGTAGTCCTTCACAGAAAGTTCAGGCGGGTGTATCTGTAAGGAATTGGGTGAAGGCATGCAGGAGCCTGCACCTCCTCTGCTCTTACTGTGTCACTGCACATCATACCCTCAGCCGTGTCTCCTCGTCCCATTTCCACCAGATTGCCTATATTTCAACCCAGAGGGAGGCAGGAAGAATCCCATTTCTACAGAGCTGTTACATTGCTCTAGCTGTAGCCATCTGCAGCTCCCACCACGTATCCCAAAACAAAGCAATTTATTGAGCCTCTAACCCAGAACTTTGTTTTTGTGGGAGAATTGTTCTTTGGAGTGTTACGGCACGCTTTTACGTGCAGCATGATGCCGCCAGCTCTGGAAAGGACAGAACATCTGGAATCCTCTAATAAAGTGTGGGGATCTGAGATGAAGTCATTCTTGCAACGTAGTGCAGAACATGTCTGGAAGCAGAAGTTGTGGGAGGGAGGAGAAGCAGTTGGATACCTGACAGCTGCTGTCTTCTGCCAACTGGTAAAGGTTATACGTGTGTTGCTGCTCTCCTAAGAGTTGCCACAGTTCTGTATTGTAGATTGAGCATGTTTTTATGTAAGTAGCTAATTTTTTTATTAGAAAACAGGTATGTTCTACTAATGATAATCAATTACCAAAGTAATGAATAGATCATCTTTTCAGAACAAAATTCACTCCCTTAAGCAGTGTTTTCCTGGTAAGGGCAGCGGAGAATGAATATGGAGAGGGAATGACCTTTTCTTAATGTCACCTGTCACCACAGCGAAAGGCTTGTTGTGACAGCATGCCCTACGGAACCTTGTTTGCTGGTTTGTTGTTTGACATTAGTTATTAGTCTTTGTGCCTATGTGTTTTCAGCGTAAATCTGAATTCCTTCTTCGGCTGGGTAAAATCCATTGCTAAATAGGCGACTTAGAAGTTTCCATCTGAAAGAAATGCATTAAGCTAATTTTCTTATGAAAGCCTAAGTATTTATCTTATTCTCAGAGCCATTATAACATGAAACAGATAGTAAGGAATGTTTTGACTGAAGAAATGTGAATTTTCTGGGGGAAAAGAGCAGCCATTTTTAAAGGCTTTTTACAAACCTTCCGGTTCATCACGTAGTCTCACCTTTTCATATCAACTAAAGTTGAGTTACAGCCAGTATAGCAAATGTAAGCATGAATATCAGAGCATAGTTCTGTGTTTTTAAAAACTATGCATGTTCATCATTAAAACAAAATGCCAGCTTACAAGTTCACTGTTGAAATTTGCTCATGAAATTACTTGCTGCCACCAAAACCAGCTGTCAAGGAACATTTTGTATGCAAAACTGCCAGCCTAGTTAATCATATGGTTGCATAAGCAAGGGTGGGTTTTTTCTTGCCTCTGGTATCCCTCGGTAAATACAACACCAGGAATTATCTGTGAACCTAAATTCTGTGTGTGTACAATGCATTGCTAACAATTTCTATGTGCGTACTTTTTTATTATTATCTCATGGATATTTATTATTATCTCATAGTAGCATGTTTGGTGCTACTATGCAGACACCTTTTGCAAAAATGCACAATGACTTTGACCTTGAAAAGTGAACTGTTTATTTAGGCTACGTGATCTTTGCAAAGGTAAATAACCAGAGAAAATTAATTTTAGCTCTACACTGATCAACAGATTGAGCATTTTGATCTTGCATATCAATCAGTTGGTAAGTTTGAAGGAGATAATTTGGAATAAACTGAAGTACTTACCAAACCTGATTTTTTAATTAAGAAGTTTGTTATTTTTATATTAAGTGATTTGCAAGTACAGTAACACATATTTCTGCAAAGGTTGGAAAAATGCCCTTTTAGCCACAGCATGCACTTTATTGATATTTCTCTGTTTTGTAAACACATCCCTATTTATTCTGTAACCCCAGAGGTTGGGGAGGTTGGTGACCTGACACTTCATGATACATGTCAAACTCAGCTGCACTAGAGGATGCTGTATGTTAATTCGTGGTAGCTTCGAGGAATTTTCAGGTTGTTTTCCCTGGTCTTTGTGTCAAGTCTCCGGCTATAATAATGGAATTCAGTTGCTGTCTCTTCTCACAGTCAGCTTGCCTTTTCAAGATCACTCGTTCTAGGAAGAGACCTGCACTTTGTTTTTCTTTGTTTCAAAATGGAATTAGAGGTCATCCTTATAAAATAAAAAAGCAGTGCTTTTTTTAAAAGATTCATGTAAACTTTGGCCCAAGTCATTAATGTAATTCTGAAATGCCTTGTCTGTATGTAACGTGATTTGCTATCCCATGTCTCTTGTGGAGGATGGTGAGAAATTACATGGCAGACCTGCTTGCAGGTTTAGTGTGACACTACTGGTCATTCATCAAAACCCTCTATTTGTATCCAAAGTCTACGTGCATTGTTCTGTAATTCTACACTGGTGGAAATTTTGCCTTTACTTAATATTGGTTTTGGCAGGAATCATAATAAACACGTTTTTAGTCATTTTCACTAAAAACATTTAGTTTTAACTCAGGTATGTTTAGGAGTCAGTAAAGTGATGCCGTGCTGTTTATTATTTCCAGAACTTTCTGTAATTTTCCCCCACAGAATGAAGAAGTCAGATTCATTGAGAATGAGTTGGAGAATCACAAACAGAAGTATTTTGAACTACAGACATTTACTCGGAGTTTGATACTTGCTATTAAATCAGATGATAAAGAACAGCAGCAGGTAAGTCTTGAAGTAGGTTTTAATAATAGGTGTTTGTTATTTTGTGGTCTGTCACTCCCTTGGTTTTATTCCATAGTGCCCAGAGGCTCAAATTACAACGAGGCCAGCGTTGTGCTGAATATCTTATAGGCAAAGAAAAGCTGAGCTTTAAACAAAAGAAAGATCTTGCAATCTACGTAAGCAAGGACATAGACAAAGAAGTGTGACTTCTACACAGGGACAACCAGTGCAGCAGTGTACACCGAGGGACTGGGATTTGTCTGTTGGGAGATCGAAGATGCGAGATCTAGGAAAAAAAGCCAGGCTTCGTCAGTTTTACTGCACTGCATTTAATACGCAGCACTACTTTTAATGCTTTTTAATGTGTGTCTTGTATGAGTAACATTTTGTGCTTTATTTAGGAAAAGATTTTGTTGCTTTTATTTTTTTCCTTTCTCCTTTACAGTCTGCAGTTTTTCATGGGGAAAATGGAAACTGTAACTTGCAGGAAAGAAACTTAGAACACTTTTACATCCAAAATAAATTTGGCTTATGGTTGTTTGCCATATTTTTTTCATAAAACCATGTGAACTGAATACAAAGATAAATAAATTTGAAATCTTTGAGATAAATCAATAAATCACGGTAATGGTAATGATCTTGTATGCAGCATCTAGTTCTGTCACCTGCATGTTCACAGTATAGCATGGTTATATATGTTTTAAAACTTTTGCATGTTAAAAATATATGAATAAAATAATGTATATAAATAATTCTGTTTCATCCAGTTTGGGAAAATAAATACTTTTTGAGTTGTTTCCACAATAACTTAAGTAACTTCTGGGATTGTATGTCATCGTCCAACAATGTTTTTCTTTCAATATCTAGCAATACTGACTTTTTTTTATTTTTCCCCATTCAAGATCAATACTGACCGAAAAGCTCAACAAAGTTTTTTCACTATATGTTTAAATAACACTTGAATGCTGACATAAAACATAGGCTTAATACTGTATTGTAATATTTTTTTACTTACAGGCACTGCTCTCAGACTTACCTCCTGAACTAGAAGAAATGGATTTCAATCACGCATCCCCAGAGCCTGATGATACCTCATTCAGCTTGTCGTCTTTATCAGAGAAAAATGCCTCAGACAGTTTGTGATTTATTTTTTTTAATTGACAAAAAACAAACCCCACATAACGTGTAGATTTCAAGAGAATGGCATTTTGCTATCCAGTGTTCTTCAGTCCAAAAAAGAAAGCCCAAGGTGAAGTAGACCTTCATGAAGGATGACTGTAGTATGTCATGGCTACGGTTTGCAGTGTCAAGAAATTTCAAATGTTGGTTTTGGTAAATGAAAGAACTGTGTGAGGAAAGGTTTCACTTGCAGCAGTTTGCCCTTGATTAGGATAACTTCTGACTTTCCAGAATAACTCTTGCTCTGTAGCAAAGTCTTTTCGAGCAGGGATCCAAGACTGGAAAACAAATGTCCTGTTATCCAGACAGCTAATTCTTCAGAGTTGTTTGCTCACCAGTCCTGTTTATTTCTGTTTTCCCCCCCATTTTTACTCAGGTAGGTGGACTAAAAATTGGAGATCCAAATAGAATAACGGGCTTTTTATGAGTTGTGCTTGAAACCTTTTGAAAATCTGAAATTAAACTAAAGTGTTTTTCATTACGTGACTTCAGATTGTTGAATCTTCCATTCTCTGACCAAAATAGCTGAAAAAAATGCTTTGAAAGGCTAACTGAAAAATTTGATTTATCGTCAATAAATTATTAATGTAAAGAAGCAGTCATAAGTGTTGTAACAAATTAGATTTGTATGGGAAACCTGATGGCTGCAGAATGCGACTTTCTGATATTCTCAGAGTAGCAATGGGATTAGATGTTTACACTACTATTTAGGGCTTTATGAATGTAGTTACAGGTTTTATTTGTCGAAGTCTGAATGCTAAAGTTCTGTTTGTTGGTTTAAGTATTGGTTATATATTTTTCCACAAATTTTGCTCCATTTTATTGAGACACTGTCATAAATCCACAGCTGTCATTGCGTCCTGAAAGGTATTCAAGTGTTTGGAATTGAGCTTTGCAGATCTTCCAAATGTGACCTGTTTCTGAAGTTGTCCGGCCTGATGATTTTTTTTTTTTTTTTTTTTGGCAACTGCCAGGTGCCATTTCTGAACTCTGAGCTTGATTGCAGGCAGTGGCTGAAACGAATTTCTTCTTTCCCGGCTGTCGTTCACATTGAATCCCTTTACTCGTCTGATTAAATGGATGTGCAGACACATCCAGATCAATTTAGCAGGGCACGTAGGTGCATGCCCATATTATTAATGCTCTATAACTTCTTATCTGAATAGTCCTCAGCAAGCATTTTTGAAACAGATACCTTCACAGTCTGGTAAAAAGTCCGATCTTTCAATTTTATGCCAAATAATTATTTACTCTGGTGAACACTTATTCATGCAGTCCAGTAAATAATCCCCTTAATTTCAGTGGGAGGTCCAAGGTGTAGCTCAGAAAGTCCAAAGGGTTGGATTTTCCTTCCAACATAATAACACTTTTTTCTAATTTATTTTAATTCTGAGATTAACTCACAATTTTAGGTTTTTCTCAGTCTGGTATCTTTGTCCCCAGTCACTTCTGCAGCTTTTTTTGTAGTGTCAGTAGTAGGCTCTGTTCTTTTAGGTTTTCTTCTGTCTCTGTGTTGTCCTTGGGCATGGAGAACTTTTAACAGTACTGTTAAACGTCAGCTGCAAAAAGGAGAGTAGCAGTTTCAAAAGCTGTTTTAAGAAACAAAAGTTTCCCAGTTCTGGCTACTGTTGAGTTCAGTTAGTTCCCAAAAGACCTCTTACCGTCTATCCTACGGAGTAACCCCACAAAAGCAACCTGTTGGGCCTGTGGTTGGGCTTAGGCATTAAAACTCACTGTAGAATCCCGGGAGAGAGGGAGGGCACTCTGTAACCAGGAGGGAAGTGGCTGGTTACTCACCCTTCCGCTGCCCAAGCTGCGATGTCACATCCTGGCTGGCAGACATGTCCGTATAGCCTTACTCAAAGGAGGAGCGGTATTTTACATGCCTGTTGATATGATCACCAATCTAAAATTAATTAAGGTTTGTGAGCAAAGATCACAGTACTATCCTTCAAATGTAAGAGAGGGCTCAACTGTAATTCTGCTCACTGAAAAAATCATTTATAAAGGGTTTCCTATACTGGGTTAACAATGCTTTCTCTTACTCTTCTCTCTAGATAGGAAGTTTGTGCCACTGACAATGAAACCTCTTGTTTTCTTTGGGCTTTGCTGAAATAAAAAAAAAATAGTACTGTGATTTGCCAGCACTTGGACCCTATTTTCCTGCTGCTTCCACTTAAATTCCCATGACAAAAGATAGGGTACTCTTAACGAGAGCTCCTGATTTTGCGATCAATTAAGTCATCCAGCTTTATACATGAGAAACTTTCATTGATGATTCATATTTTGCTCTGTCTTTTATTTCATGTGCCAAACCGAAGGAATTAATTTTGAATGAAGTACTACCAGATACAAGCAATGATGTAAGTCCCTTTTCTCAAGGCAGCTGGAATCCTCTTTAGGATGTGCATCTGAAAGGAGCTACAGTCAACACCCCTGTCATCCCTGTGGGCACGTTCTTCTTCAGTCCTTTTCTCCTGTAGGGTGACAAGACAAAACATAGCGAAGTAGTTGTGTTTTCATACCCTGAAACACTTGACACTATTACAGGACATTCAGGAAGCAAGAGTCTAAATGGTATTCCTGTTTAACAAAATGCTTTGTAGGATAATACTGCACAGCTGTTCTGCAGGGTTGGTTTTTTTTTCAATACCAGTTTTTATTTCCAGTCATATGTAAAAAAATGTTAATGATACCATTACTGGTATTTCAAATCATTGCAGCAACAATGGTTCTGCAGTAGAAGGTGAGGAGCAGCTCATGAGGTCCTGTAACATAACACTTAACCATCCTTGAGAGTTACAGAAATACATATCCAAGTACGGCACTTCAGACGTCCTCTGTGATTTAGGGGTTTTTTTGGTTTGCTCATGTCCCTGCCAGGCAACGTAATGCGCTAATCGAGTTGGCAGATGCATCCTGGTGTGTGTAACTCCTGCAGCCGGACCTTAGAGCAGTGTGAAGAGAGGGGTGTGTTCCTTTCCAATTGTGTCTTAGTAAGTGATGAGCATCTTAACTGGCAGGCATCGCAGTCTGATGCACAGCCACCCAGATTAACGTCCGAGAGTCCTTCAGATGAAGGAGGACGCTGAGAGCGGTGCTCTGGGCCTGTGGCATGCTGGAATTGGGTTGATGGTTATTTCCTCTGTTCACAGGATGATGCCGAAAGCCCACGTTAAGTGCTAGTTCATCATTTGCATAGAGCTTCCATGACAGAGTCAGCTGATACTGTGGTGTGTTATGATGACAGCAGTAAGTCCCCCTTGCTATTCAGTGCTTTGGCTCTGGAATTCAAATAACCGCTACGACACCAGTGCCACGTATTGATGTTTTTATCATCTTTCCGCGGAGGCTCTCATTTGCTTTGTCCGTGAAAGATGACTTCCTCGGCGTTGTTTCTCCCTAATGCATCTGTCGGAACACGAATGATGAAATATGTCGTTCTGAAGAAACCAAAGTGGAAAAAGGTAGTTCAGAACAGACGCTTTAAACCAGGGACAGGACACTCGCTCTCCTTCGGGAGCAATGAAAGTCTTTGATGCTGGCAAGCTTGCTTATACTTGAGCGAGCAGTTTCCTGAAGCTATGCCTCCTTTCATTTCCCTGCAGGTGATGCTTCTGTCACGTCTATAGGTCTAACAGGAGTGAGTAATAGTAAATACTGTAATATGTGAATTTCTGGCAGATTTAAAAGTACATGAGCAGATGTACCATACAAGTGTCAGTTTTCTTGAGTGCTTGGTTCTTGAAGCAGCACTGCACTTTAATCTTTCCAAGTATTTCTTTTTCGCTAAGGCAATAAAAAGTCTGAAAATGACAAGCAGATTGCGGGCTTTGCAGTCCTCTGAGTGCAAAAAGGAGTGTGCCGGTTATATTTTCATTTTCTTAAATTGGGAAGCAGCTTGTCAAGTCCATTCACCAAACGGAGACAGCTCTATCTGCTGTTATGGTTATACAGTCGAAATGATCAGAGAAATCAGCAGTATCACGAACACCTTTATTGTGGAAATGGAAATTACTGCTTAAAATCGATCAGCTCTCCGATTTGGGATCTCTATTGCACTACCGTATTAGTAACGTTAAAATAAACTAATGCGCAGCACTACTTCTCCCTAGGTACTCTGTAGTCGTAGCTGACTGTTGGTCTCAGGACACTGATAGCGTGAGGAGAGACGATGATATGCATAAACGGAATACCACAGAATATCCTTAACATGAAGAATTCAAAACTTGTAACGTTACAACCAAAAGCTTGATTTACTACCTCCAGTCCCACTGCCCAGAGCCTTCGCTTTGGCCAAATGTGAAATCTTCAAAGTTCTGAGCAAATAAAAGGAAGGAGTGGTACTACAACGCTGGGTTTTGCCCTGGCAGACTAGAGGTTTGTGCTGACTGTGGAGTATTTATTTGTCTCTGAAAGGCAGCAGCTGGCAGACACAAACGGGGCAGAAACGGGGCTTGTGGTGGTCGTCGTTTTTAAACAAATGAGCAATCCTCTTCGATAAGAGACGCTTAAGAATGTTCCTGTAAGGAAACTGGTTTCAGGTCAGTGCTTTGGTTCTGGTGAACATTTTACTGTATTACTGAACTAAGTCAAGAATTCTTTTCAAATTCTGTATTACATTTTACACACACTACCTCTGAACCGTGACACCACCTTTAAAACCACACAGAAAATGTGAACTGAAACTTTTTTTTTTTTTAAAAAACGTTTTATAGGCAATAAATTATTTCCAACACGGATCCTTAAATTTTGTGCTGGTTTTTAGTTGAGTGTGAGACCTTCACTTTGGTTTTTATTTTAGTATGATTTTTATGTATTTGTCTTAAACACAGTCTATGGACAAGGAAATGAGAAAGATGTGATATTAGGGTGAAAAGATTAGCATATGTTAATAGTAGTAAATATTTCTATTAAAGCTGAAGGATGCTGTAGTAAATGGGCCAGCTGTGCTGTTTTTGGTACAGGTACTGTAAGGAATGGGTATGAAACTTTATTCTGGTACTAAATGATTGTTGAAACATTTCTCAATACATTGTGGATTAATTTATCAGAGAAAACAGTCAAATAATGAGTCTCAGCAAGGTAATGAGAAGGATTTTACATTTTCTGAGACATACAGTTTCATAAATACATCCTCCTATTTTTATTTCAGCTATGTTTTGTTTGGGGGTTTTTTGTTTTGGTTGTTTGTTTGTTTGGGGTTTTTTTTGCATAACAACATGTATAAAGGCCACATAGAAACAGTTTTGATTTACTTACTAAACTGAATCAGTAGCAAGCTGAGGTTTAAATGTAGATATAGACCAGGTTTTGTAGTCAAGTTTCATCTTAGAAGAGTCTCTATAATTTCCCCCATGGTGTTTATCTCTGAATAATTTCCCCATGGCTGGGGAGGGAGGGAGAGATGAGGGGGCATCTCGGTTGGGTACCAGAAATGAAGATCCTGGGGTTTAACTCAAGAAAATGAAAATAAACTAAAAAGCTTCTCCACCTTGGAAGAGAAGAGCTTCTACCTTATCTTCAAATTTTGTGAAATACACTTCAAAAAGTCATTGGCAAATCTGCTGAATTGCGTTGGGGAAAAACTGTATTCTCCAGTGGAAATTCTATTATTTCTGTGATTGTTTCTGGAATGACTGAGTGTGTGTGGATACACGTATGTGTATTTATAATGTGCACACGTACCCTGAACCTCATCAGCATATTAGCATCTGCAAAGGTATTTTCACTTAACATAATTCTTCTAAAATATATTTTATTTGCTCTCATTTTTACATCTTACTATATATTGATTACATAGTTTTGAAATTTAGTCAAATACGTCCATACAAATATTGTTTCTAGTTTAACTCCTTGCAAAACTGATAACTTTTAGGCTTGGAAATTTATTAAAATCCCCATAATAATGGTATTTCTAAGTGATCATGGCAAATAAACAAACTGCTGTATTTATGAAGAGATAATGAATCTTCTGCCATGATAATTTCTGCTTTAGTTTCACTAAAGGTATCACTTTGATTTAAAAAAATATTCTGAAAGTTTAAACATTATTGTAAAACTGGGATGTTTTCCTTAGCCTACAAAACATAATTGACGATCTTAATTCTTGTGTCATTTCTTTCTGGGCCAATTGGTTAAGCTTTGTAACCCCGAGTGTATTACTGAGTTTCTCTGTGAAAATCAAGATTTATATTGCATTTTTATTATTTGTATCAGTATGTGTAGCAAAGAAACTACTATAAATCTTAAACTGAAGTACCTCCACTATGGTCCAGGACATCTGATCTTGGCTTATGTGAAAGATGGATGCCTAGGGAAATATTCCATACATTTGTATTGATTTTTTTTTTTTCTGTATATATAAGGGTATTTATAATCTTGTATTAACAGAGTCATCATGAGAAATACTTATTTCCTTCTTTAGAAGCCTGCTCAGCTATTTTTATATAAAATGTTGGTCTTCGCCTTAATTTTTTTGTGTGTGAAAAGTTGTGCCATAGATACTTTAACTTATCCACAGATAGTTTACAGAATTTGCTTTGACTTGTCTTTAGTTAACTATTTTTTCCTCAAATTTCTAAATTCTTTTTTTCCTCCAAATGCTTGTCAAGGCTGTTTTGCTTTCTTAAAAAATTTTTTTTTTTAAAGTTTTGGAAGGTATCTTCATATGCATGCCTTGGTAGATCAAGTTTTTCCTCTGTAGTTTATTGTTTCTAGTTTAGCAAAACTTTTCATTAAAAAAAAAAAAAAAATAACGGAAGTAATGCTTGTACAAATGTATCTCGAGTGGCCCAGATGGTCAGAGCAAAGGGCTATTTAGCATTGGTAAATTTGTCTACTAGACTCAAGGATATTTTTCTACGTCTGTCAAGTTTGGGACTATGGAGAAATGAAATAAAGGTTAACTAACTCCTTTTCCTATATGAAGTGCTCGGTTTCTGTATTTATTATTGCCTTGTAAAAGTTTGGTCCTGTTCAAAGTGTCACTAACTCAGCGTCGGTGCGATCACGTTCTGCTTCCCTCATCCTTCCATGTGCACTGTGTCCCTAGGCCATAGGCATCTCCATCGGACGGAAATAAATCCAGTTCCCACTTCACGGGGTAGAACTTCAGGGGCAGGTAATATTTACGGCAGCAACGTGCAAGTTGAACGCCGGTGGGGGACTGTCGGCAGCTTCCTCATTTCCCATCAAAAAGAACAAACAGAAACCCTTTAATTTTTATACAGTTTTCTGCGTTTATAAAAACAAAGCAGAAATTGGGAGAACAACATCACCTCTAGTGTGGTTTTGCAGCAACGTGTAAGAGATTTGCTTCAGCCGTTCCTTAGAGCGAGTTTTTGTTCGTTTGGAACGGAGCGGGGCCGTGCCGGGGAGGGATGAGCGCTGTGATGCCCGTCAGCGGCATCTCTGGTGGGGAGCAACGGATGATGTAAGAGATGGGACTGTTTACTGGGAGGAGTTAGGCATATCTTTAATGAATTCATTACTACTTTACGGAGAGGCTTTTCAGAATTATGTACAGAACTTGCAACCCCCTGTCCCGGAAACACTTCTGAAATGTTCTCCCTTTCTATAACGTGAACGTGCGTCTAATGGAAGCAGTTGAGATATAACACGGCTCAGAGTAGTTCAAGTGAACCATTAGTGCCTAAGTGTTTCGTGTTGGGGGTTTTCAAATCATTTTGAAGATAAATGTGAGCTCTCTGACTGTTAATCGTGATGCTGTTCCTTAGCACTTACTACCTTGAAAGTCTCCAGAGCTAAATACTGTGGCCTCTGACTTCAGCTGGCACCGCACGCCATTGGTTTGGCTGATGGAAATCTGGCAACAATTGGTAGTGCTAATTACACTTTGCTTTTCCAGCAAATGTAGGTAACGAACACAGTTGGTACCACAGCTGTCTGAAGAGCTTACAGCCTCATACCGCGGCTAAGGGAAAGATTTGAAAATGCTTTCAAGACCAGTATTAGGCAGAGCAAAATAGCTGCAAGAAATCCTTTGTGAAACAGCTTTGGCACCCGGACGCTGCCCTTCCGGGCTTGGCACCAGCTCAGCAGCGCGGCCAGGACGGGATCCTGCCCAGACTTCTGAAGACAAGGATGCGTAAGCGAGGTATAGCCTAAGCTCGGCTTTATTCAGGACTGCTTTTGTTCCCAAAGGCTGCCAGGTGGCAGTGTAGCCACATCCATACATTTTGCATCGGCACACGTATGCTCACCTGGCTTTTAAACTGCAGATACATATACACCAGGATATGAATAAAATTCTTAATGCTCTACAGTCAACCCAATTCACCCAAAACTTGGAGCCAAGACCACATCCAACTTCTGAAAGAATGGCTGCAGAGGAGGAGGTTAAAAAACCAGACAAAAACCAAAGGAGGAGATGAACGAAGCCAAAGCCAATGGGGCTGCCAGTAAAGATGCAGTGCCAAACAGAGGTGATGCTCAACTTGATGTTTTGGGGGAAAACCAGCGCGGAGTGGGGAGGGTGGCTGTGGCGGTATTGCCACCTGGTGGCGAAAATCTCCTGGAAGTGGGGAAAAAAATGCCTTAAACTGCTCCCCCACTTCGTAGTTCAGAATGAGCTGCTATTTTTATCTAGATGAAAAATAAATCTAATGTTAAAATAAGGAACCTGGTCAGTTAGTAATGAGGAGGTTGGGATCAGGCTGAATGTGCAGCCTTAACTCTGCCCTTTTAGTTACTAAACTTGCACTAACGTGCGTGTGTGCAAAGGGATAAAGACAGGTTTGAAAAGGAGTTCTGTATCCGTAACAATGCTCTCTGATTTGACTTTGGTTTTAAGCGTTGGTAAGATCGCCTGCAGAACTTGAACCAGTTCATTCACCAACTCAGTCTTAAACTCGTTTGTTTTTTTGTTAATTCAGTGCTTACAGAAGTAATAACTAAATAGGATTTTCAGGACAGCATCTAAAGAGACTCGACGCTGGTGTTTTTGCTGAGCCAGTGAAGGACAAGCAAGTATGTACTGGGTGCAGAGAATTCCCTGGATCTCTTCAAACCTGAGGAAGTTCTTCCCAGAAATTAAAGCAAAGACTCGCAGCCCGACACAGAGCCTTCCAGCCTTTCCTGTTCTCTCCTGGCTGAACACTGTGTTTCCCTGAGAAACGCCTGTAAAAGAAATGCTACCAAAAAGACAATACGATATTGTCTGCGGTCACCTGAGGAGTCCTGCGGAGGGGTATAAAGGGCTGAAAAACTTCCGTAACTGGTGGCTTCGGCCAGAGGGAGGGTTTTTTCACCAGGAAAAAGGCTGGTGCAGGGGAACTGGGGAGCTGCTCTGGAAGAAGGCGAAGCTCTGAGCCGCTGGCCGTGATGCCAAATACTGCTCAGGAGTAGTAAAAAGCCTCCCCGCACCCTCTCTTAGGTGCGACCCTCCATGCCGGGCGTGAAGGCGGGGATGGCTGGTTCGGGGCTGCCCCTGCCCTCCGTGAGATCGCTGCCGGGGACTTTGCATCCATAAGGGAGGGTTTTACACTGCAGCACCTCTGCTCGGTGGTTTCCCATGGGTGGAAATCATAAGCCGGGTGCATCTTCTGGGTTAGCGTCCTCCAGAAGGAATTAGGTTTGGGAGTACCGAGGCTGCTCCGTGGGGCGAGGTGATGCGCAGCACACAGGGGCAATGGAGGCGGCTGCTCCATCTCCGTGCTCCTGCTGCAAAGGGTGAGGGGAAATGATAATGGAAGGAAAAAAGAAACAGAAAAAAAAGGTGTTTTCTGGTTTATTTACTTGTGGTTGTTTGAGTTATTTTAGTGGGGAAGAGAGGAGGAGGAAAGGAGAGGCTCTGTTTTCTTGCCAGGAAGGTTTGAAAATTTTCAGACTTTATCTACTATTTTAACTGTTCAGTTTTTTATTTTTCACTGAAAATCTGGAATAATCTTGGACTGTGTAAAATTTTTCACTAAAAAAACCCTCATTTGACTTTGTTTTGAAAGAAGAAGTCTTGCTAGCCCCAATCTTCTCTCAACTCTCTCCTCCTCTTTTCTGCTTCATGTGAATTTTCAATTAACGCTCTGTTACCTCTTTCTCCAGAAGGGTTTTGGGTACAGCTGACCTCACGCTGCGGTGAAGGGGGAGAGGAAAGGATCGTGTACTGCCCCTTGCTTGAACCAGCCCTGCCTTTCGCTCTGGAAGGCCTTAAACCCACGGCTGCGGTGTTAGGACTCGGGCGGGAGGGCAGCCGCAGCTCCTGAGCGCGGAGGAGCTCTGCGTAAAGCCCCGGCTCAGACAACAGCTTCGCCCGGTTTCTGGAGGGACACGCTGGATTTCAGCTGTCGTGCCCACGTGAATCACACAGAAGGGGATCTTTCTCCCCGCTCTGCTGGTTCCGTGTTTCTCCCATGTCACTTAATTACCCAGCCAAACCCACCGACATGCCACGCACATCATGCAGAGAGTGTGCATTCGCTATTGACTCGGGGTCTCTGTGTTTTCGTGCCTCTGTCCCTGCAGCTCTGTCCCTTTGCATCCCCCAGCAGTCCCTCCCCAGTTGTAGCTGGTTTTCAGCCCCACTCCTGCAGGGAGCAATACGAGGGCAGAGCCCTCCTGTGCCCTTCGAAACCGCAAACAAAAATCCCTGCAGCAGAGACGCGTGGTAGGGTCGTTATTTCTTGTGTGACCCGCAACAGCCTCTGCCAGGGCTGAGCCGCTCCGCAGGTTGGAGATGGGTCCGGGGGATCAGCAGGGAGGGTGTGCACACCCCAAAGGGGACACCCTCCTAAAACAGCTTCTTAATTTCAAATCAGAGGATGTTTTCTTTTTTTCTTAAGGTAAATTTGCTCCTGAATAGCTGAAGCCCTGTTTAAAAGCTTCCTCGCTGGTTTGAGGCTTACAGAACGGAGCAGCCTAGCAGAGAGCGGGTGGTGGTCGCTACGTCCCCCTGGACTTGTCTCATCTTCCCAGCTGATCGCTCGATTCGGAAAACCAAGTCTACATGTAATGGGTGCGTCCTTCCCTGCGTCACATAACAAGTGATGCTGGCGTGCGGCTGACACGCAGGGTCTTCCCCAGGAGCATCTTTTCTCCCTCCCTCCGCTGGCGTTGGGTTTCCAGGCAGCGGATGAGCTACCAGCCCTGCGCCCGGAGCAGCGGCTGCTCCCAGGGCTTCCTCCCAAGGAGCACAGAGAGGGTGAGAGCAAGGCCAGGGGGGAAAAGGTAGCGAAGGCTTAAAGGAAAGGGAATCTAGGTTGAATGAGGGAAAGAAAGGAGAAATGGAACAAAGTGTGAAAGATGAGAAAGCTGGTGAGAGGCGGTGGAGATCAAGGCGGGGGGGGGAAGAACAAAAACCACACGGAAGCACTTGGAACAGAAGGGGACTTAAAGTGCATTAAAAAAAGACAACCAGCAAGCACACCCCCATCAAGATGAACAGAGCCCGTAGCAGGAGAGCAGCAGCCGCACCAGGAGGCCACATCTTGGGACAGCCAGGTCCCGAAATGGCACCCGAGGCCAGATACTCGCTGCCCAGCGCTGCGCACAGCAGAGCCTTACAGGTACGCCTAACCAAGCCTGCAGGTTAATTTGCCTGCGTTTAATATTCTGCTAATACTTTCACTCTGTAATAGTCACAAACCCATTGCAACCAAAATCCCTTAGACCTTATTTCTAATAATAGTAAGTAAATGGCTCACTGTGATCTGAACTATAAACAGATTTTATGAATTCTGCCAGAAATTTAATATTGAATTATTTCTTTATGCCCACATGTCTTTCCTGGTTTTCTTAATTCTGCCAAATATTTAGCTCAGCAATCTCTTCTCTCAGCAACCCACACTCTCCTAGCTACATAATCCCATTTTTGGACCATTATTTAAAATTTCAGCATTTTTACAGAGCTGGCCAAAGAAGCAAAACTGTTCTGAGAGGAATGAAACAAATGAATGTGTTCAGCTCATTTGTGGATCAGGTAATTTGCTCCTCACGTGAAATCTAGCTTTGGGCTTTGAACCTAACCACGTAAACCTGAGTGACTTCTTTCCGCTGAAGAAGCCATCTAAGAAAACAGATATTCAATCATTCGCTGTAGCCGCTTGCTTGGGTGTCCTGAGCGGCTGGGACGGACAGAGCCGTTCCCCCGACGTGCTCCCACCCGGGACAGGGATGGGGCTGGCCGGCGTTGCCGATTGCTTGCTGCTCCCACGCTGAAGCGACGTGTTGATTCACTCTGTAATTGATTTGGGCAACTCGAGGCAATTGGTTTCCAAGATACCACATCCTTCAGATATTTAAAAAAAATCATAACTCTGGCAGTACATTATATTTAAATGTCGATGTGTAATGTGTGTGCGTATATATATATATACACACACTCATAGGTCTCTGTGTGAATTGAAAAGGTATCGCGGGGCAGGGAAGTGTGTGTAGCTGTTGCATCGCACCCGAAGAGGCTGGTGGTGGCTCGTTCAGCGGGTGGCCCCTCTCTGAGTCACAGCGCGATCGATACCTCAGCGCGGCCTTAGAGGTTCCCATTGGCTCTGCTGCGCTGGGCTTTTCAGTACAGCTCCACTCAACAGCCTGAGCACGTGCAGTTATTAAAGAGCAATTTCAGATTGTTCTTTAAAACACGGGGCAGCAACCAGTTCCAGCTCGGCCAGGTACATTTTTTTGCTGTTTCTGCAGTTTCTCGCTGTCGACTCCCCACCTCTGTGCTACCGTGCGGCTGCCACGTTTCACGCAGGGATCGCTGCCTTTGAGCCGTGAACTTCCTATGGAAAGGAAAGTCCTAAAGGTGCGAGAGGAAAATTTGCCATGATCTCCCTCTGGTTTTCCAACCAAAAAATTGTTTACGTGTTTGTTAAATTGGTTGAATATTATGAGTCCTTGGAGCTCACACACGTGTTTGCGAGCTCTGGTTTTCAATGCATAAAAAGAAAACTAGTGTGCACAGAGGAAGGGGGGGAAGCTCTGAAGCAGGCAGGAGGGGAGGGATAACCCGGAAAGTGGATGGGGGTAGGGACACACGGGTCACCCCGTCTGGGTCTGGCTCTGCAGGCGCAGCATGGTGCTGAGCAGGAACCAGGGGAAGTGCCCAGAAAGGCAGAGTTCCCAAACTCCCTGCACTGGGCTTCCAGAGCAACAGCAACACTTACTTAAATCCTGAGCTCTGGCATGAGCCAAACGTAGGCAGTGCAGAGTTTTGCCTTGGTTTGAGGCTAAGGCAAGGTATAAAATACGTTAAGAATGGAGTTAAAACAAAGGCTTGGATTTGTGTGCCCCCAGGTTTGTGACTATCACAATTTGGATTTGAATTTAAAGTCGGGATCCGAGATGACCCAAATCCTCCTTTCCTCTGTGTCTTGGGCACAGGTTGCAGCAGGAGACCAGAGAGGAACTGCAAGGCACCAGAACCAAAACAACTTGAAACTACAGGTAATAAAGACAGATTACACTGACAAAGTGTCAGCGCAAATACACGGTGATGGAAGATACGCCTGTAAGGACGACCCTGTGAGACAGGGTCGCAAACACCCCAGATGCCAGAGACGGACACAGAGGTCGTGGGGGGAAGGAAGAGTGGCAGGGAACCGGGCCCAAAGCACAACAGCCTCCTTGTTGGGGCGTAAGGGGGCCTGATCTTGGCTGCTCAAATCAGCAATGGGGTTGGAGAAGTCACCTGAAGATGAGCGTGTCATCCAGGACCGCACCGATGTGGTTTGGCCGCGGTTCGGAAGGAACAGACTCGTTGGTACGCGCCTCGGTGCGGTGTGTGCTGCACAACGTGTTGACGATGCTGCCTGTAGGTGTATCAGTGGGATGGAGTGACGGTTGGGTTTTGGCTCGATAAGGAAAAAACAAAAGCCAACCTTCTTCTGTTTGGTTCTATCCTCGCTATATGCTACATATTGTGGAGTTTTCATTGAAACATTTTAGAACTGTATTACATGCAAAAAAAAAGTAAAAAAAAAATCTGTGCACAAAATACTAATTCGTATGAAAAGCGGTATAGTAATTATGAACAGAAATTCAAATGCAATCCATTAGAAAATCTCCTGCTCAAGGGGTTTAAAAGGCTGTTTTTACCCTTATCTAGTAATAACGTTGAGTTACTTATGATTTTTGATATCCTAAAAATTTTACAGTGATGGGTATTTTTTCTAAAAGTATTTCTTAGTTCAAGGAAAGAGATCTTGAACCGATTCGACTCCTGCTCTGAAATAAACTGAGTCACTCCAGCTTTCTCTAGCCAAGATCTGACCTGAAAACTTTAATTCACTTTTTTTTTTTT